>JANAVB010019199.1:2604127-2919127 GCA_029216955.1 Iris pallida
TATTGGGTCGAGCGTGACCAGTATGCTGCGGTTCAACGTCGATCTGGCACTGGGTATGGTGATTGCTGTTGCGGTAGAGGACACACAGATGGCATACAACGGTCGTGCGGGAAGCGCGTGGCATTGCGGGAGGCGGGAGGTCGAACAGGGGCTGGGTTTGGCAAGCTTCAACTAGAGTCAGCGGCATGAAGGCGAGAAGGAATTAGAATATGTATAGGAATAGGAACTGTTGTTGTGGGTTATTTAGGAATGAATTAAATAGGAGTTATTTAAAATATAGGAATTAATGAAGGAATTTAATGGAAGGATTTGAAAAGCTTATGGGAGATTTGAATGCATAATAAGATGCAGGGATGGGGTCAAGCTTCGAATAAATATTCTATATATGTAAATATGTTACCTAAATAAATACTAATACTAATATTAATATCTTAATAACTTAATCTTTAAATAACCAATAGTAATTAACTATATTACTAAAATAAATTCTGTATAAAAATTTACACAAAAAAACATATAAATATAGTATACACACACACACACACACACACACACACACACACACACACATATATATATATATATATATATATATATATATATATATATATATATATATATATATATATATATATATATATTTGTTTACGCATTTATAAAAAATAATTGCTATTTGTTTAAGAGAAAAATATACGATATATAACCTAAATCAGTAGTAATAATATATAAACAAAAAATAAATTTAGGGGGTTTACATTCTAACCAACTTATAAAAATTTCGTCCTCGAAATTAAAATAAATATGATAGATAAGAATAAAAGAATTCGCCGTGGAAGAATGTTAAATACGACTAGTCTTATCGGGTTTCTCGAAAGGATAGATGACGCGGTTACTAATAGGATCCTAGTAAACATCACATTCTAAGAGATGTGATACACTTAGTTCGAGACACTACCCAACTTATAGGAATTAAATTAGCAGTAAAAAATGTGGTCATGACCCTACTCACAAGGTCTGTCGAAAGGTCTAATTTCAAGGAAAGATACTAGGATATTTGGCACTTTTGACCGTAGTCACAGAATCTCAAAGGGAACCTAGGTACTATCGTGGTATTATTGAATCAAAAAATCTACAAAGGAAATTATTACCAATTAAACAGTGCTCTTATATAGGTTCTGCCTTCAACAAATCGAACGAAAATAACTTGGTCTAATATAACTAGGACAAGGTAGTACAAAGGGGTTCTATCATCGCATGGCATAGATGAAGAAGAGACAAGATTGAGGGAATCACAAAAAGAAGAACTTGCAGACCTAGATACGGAAGAATTTTAGTAAATTCAAGAAATATTTCACATGATTGGATTTGAAGGTAAAGCATAATTTGTTTGGCGTATGTAGGTTTATGTCATAATGGCTAGGTCAAAGAAATTGTAATAGAAAAGAATTGGTAACCTTCGGTGATATGACATTAACAAATGGTGGTGGTCCCAACCAAAGGTTGGTTAAGAAATTAAGGCACGACTAGGAAAGAAATAAAGATTCTATTCAGTTGCATAATTAGAATGGTTTGTTACTACAGAATCACGATAATGTGATTGCGAAAATAAGATAAGTAATCACATTATAAGAAGATAGCAGAATGGGCTATAGAGAACTAAAATTTCTGGTTACTAGAACGATCTTGGGCTTTGGATAATCAATCCGGCTAAAGAAAATGTACACCTACTCATACTAAAGTAATCTATATTGGTTTCCTAGGATACTATTGATTCTTAAGAATGCGACTAGCTAGTCTTTAAAGCCAGAATCTAACTTGTATCATCTTACAATTCCTATATCTTCTCTTATACGTGTTCAAAGAGTTCACGCAATCATATGACCTAATTTTATCAAATGAACCTTCAAACACCATTGTATTTAGCCATCCTCGATCCTTGGAAATTTATCAAAATATTTATTTCCTAATCTTATTGGTATTTATCATGCAATTGCACTTCCAAAATTTTCCTAATCCCAATTCACATCTCAAACCCTAGTTACTATTTATCGATCTATTTAAGGATACTCTAATTCTATTTTATGCTCATATTCCAATCCTGAGAAGTTTTTTTCCTTCCAATGCCATTTGGTTGCTTGTTTGGTTCCTAAAAGTCCTCTACATAATCTTAGTTATGAGTCTCAAAATAGTATACTGTACTACCAGCTTATATAAGATATCCATTATTATTATCCCTATCATTCAACTTAGAAATTATATCATCTATGTCCTCGAGCTAACCTTCTAATTCCTTTTTGGAGTCTCCGCCCTTAAGGTTGACTTGTAGTCCAAGTCAAGTACTCTCTGTAATCCTCTTTTTGTCATCATGGATAATTTTCATTATAATCTCTGCCTTAATTTACTTAGGACAGTCCTCAATTTCCATCAAATAAAATTTCTTCTCAATTTCATCCTTGCCCCCGTTCCAATTATTCCACTTAAATATAATACTTCTCTTATTATCCTTCACTTTTTATAACCACCATGTGTACCTTGATGCTAATATCCCTGTTTGGGATCCCTAGCTACCTGTATCGATTAAAGGATATTCTTAATAAGATCCGTAACTCAAATCTTGATTTCTTATTTATGACTACTCACGAAATATAGAAGAAAAAAAATCACAATCAATCCTTAATCTACACTATAGTCCTATAAGTTATATCTTAGATGCCCTTATTCATGCAATTGGCATCCCTTTCTAACTATCTATAGGCACTATACAATCCTTACAAGTATGCCTACATTACTTATACTTAACTTAATAGGTAAGGATTTAGGCTAAATTAAGCAGGTACCAAGATATTTACTATTAGATAATCATCAAATCATGGTTTTGATTGCTCATGCCAATACTAGTCTAACCTTCAATTTGAATGCCTATCTCGCTCCAAAAAGACTTATCCCCTTTATCACCTATTCCTTTGTCCTATTTTCCATTTTTTTCTACTGTCATAATATAATATTCTTACATGATCATCTAATATCCATCTTCCTTGTATGAGTCCTTTGACTAAAATACTATTATACTCTAATTTTACTTCCTTTCTAAGAACAATATTATGATCATATCCTCCATGTAATATTTCTCAACTCATTTTAATGATAGAATTTTGTAATGGCTTTTGTCTGGTTCCCAGTATATGGCTTATCGATCCATTCTATCCTCAAGTCATACCTACCAAAAGCCATTTGTATAGGTGTTCATATTTTTGTTTGTTTAGGGAGCTACGATTAATCCCAAAGTTCAACGATATATACTCCCAAATCATATCCCTAGTCATTTCAACCATTATGAGTATCGATCATATTCGACTCACCAATCTTCATGAGTATATAAATCTTCTAATCCAAATATATCAGCTTAAGTAATCAGTAAGAGTTTATATTCATTGATAAGGGAAAAATTTTCCTACTAAGGTAAACCCTATATAAAAATCCAAATTGTCATTCCATTCTAACCGTCTATCCAGTAGAGGTGTCTATCATAACCCTTCATACCTTAGATAGTCCCCACCACAAAAATATTTAATCAAACTTGCTTCTATCCTATGACAAAACTATAACTGAAGGGATCCATCTAACGTGAGTGTTCGTTCTTCTGAAATAAATAAAGACGAGAATCAATCACAAGGAGTTCAAGAAGTACAATTGATACAAACACGAGGTTCAAGGACGATAGTTAAATCAGAGAAAGTTTTAATAGCAATTATGGATTGAGATCCTAATACACTTATCCTAATGCAGCCTCGCTCAATACAGTATCGTACCAAAACGATATGATCTCGACCTACATGAGCCAATATAAAAATCATGTCATGCCCCAATCCTAAAAATATGTAGGACCAGGCCACGTGGCAATGGCCAGCTACGTATCAAGTGTACTCCAGCCCAGATCAAATACGTATAAGTTGTATAGTAAGGATCAACTATCTATATAACTAAAATAATACATCTATGTCTCAATCCACAAGAATACAAAATACAAGAATGGACGATGTATATCATGGTGTGCACCCCATACTCACATGTCCGAATAGACTCGAAGAAATAGAAGTCTATAAAACTAGGCTATAATAGCATGAAATAAACAATATGAACAAGTATATGTAACTACAGAAGATATGATTTATGTACCTAATCACAATACCTGAGTATCGAGAAGCTAGTCATCAACAACCCCGGAAGAACTCAATGGCAACCCATGCTGCTAATATGGAAGGAAACCAGGTCCTCAGAGGGACATAACAGGATGCATAATATACAAGCTATAAAACGGAAATAAATTATAAGCATACAAGGGTATTTCTAATCGCATAGTGTGCAATGTAGAGGACAACTTTCGCACGCATGGGTGAGATTCAGGCTATCTCGAATATCTCATGTAGCTCAAAGCCAATGATGTACATATACTGAAAATCAGTCATCTATAACCGTCCATAACGATCCATAATCATCAAAGGGCATCTACAACTCATAGATTTTCATAGTTCCATCCGGAGACTACGGTTTACCAATTTGGCTGTCCCATACTGTCCTCCCCCAAAATCCTATACTGACCAAGTCATGTCCATAACCTGTCCAGTTTTGTAACTGCTTGAGTTCTAATATCCTAATCATAACAGTTATGATATCTAGCCGTCACATGTCCTATATGTATCGATGATCAGTCGAATACAATGGTACGTGTCCTATCATAAATATTATACCATGTCAGGTGTGTGTAAAGTTCATAGAGATATGAAAATATCACACAAGTAAATGGTAGTCTTCTAGCAACTAAGTAGATATACAAAGAAGTACAAGAATCCAATAAATCGAGAACACCATCGATCGTACCAAGTCTAGCTTGGACGCGTAGTTTATACCACTAAGTAATCATGATCATGTAACATAAACTGATTCATAAGCATGAATATGAAATAAAACAGTAAATACAGCAAGGTATACTTGCCTGAAATTCATTTGGTGTCTAAACGACGTTCTGGTAGTGAACTCGTCAAATCATAAATATCACCTAAAGACGCCTTCGGATATAGAAGTAGACATCACCAACGAGTCCAAAAATTATGAGAAAGCTAGAATACCCTAACCATAAGTCCAATTTGGACACAAGGGAAAAATGACTATTTTGGGTCAAAATAGGGTTTGTAGTTGGGCCAACCTTGCACCAAAAAATGTGCCAAAATAAAAAATTTCTAAACCTAGCAAACTATATGTCCACGAGGCCAGAACAATGCCACGAGTCCAATAGTAGAGTCAGATTTGGAATTTGAAGTCCTGGGTTCAAAATTAAGATTTAATATATCAAAAAATACGAATTCGAACGATCAACTGTGGCATCAAATTCAACCAACCAAACAACACAATAGTGGAATGACATTTTTATCACATGAAGGCGGTTATAACGGTTGTGCAATGAAATTGACCACTCGTGGAATGGAGCCACGATGAGGGAGAAATAATTTTGCAAATTTGACATCATGAATCGGTCAAAATAAATTCAGTTTGAATGCTAAATTTGATAGCCATATTTGATCTATCATAGGTATGAATTAAAGGTTGAAAGTTGAGAATAGGGTAGAGCTATATATCGAGATTGATGTAAAAATTTTGGATCGACGATCCAACAGTCATATTGTCCAGAAAATACGTACAAAGTTTTTGCAACGGAACGTGGTTCTGACTTCCAAATCCTCGTGGGTGACGACATGTTTGAGTTTGAAATTGAATCCATGGCTTGGAATTGGACACGAGATCACTTAGACAAGGAGTAGGAATCTCGGATGTCGGCACTAGGTGATTGCATGCGATCGAGGTTCATATGTGGTCGCTGCCGGTATGATAGAGCGGCTGCCACAGCTGCTTGTGTGGGGGGAAGGATGTAGACATCCTATGACTTGTGGCACTTACGCACGGTCAGTACGGGATGGAGCTGCTGGCTATGCCGCTATTGGGTCGAGCATGACTAGTGTGCCGCGGTTCAGCGTCGATCAGGCACTAGGTTCGGTGGTTGCTGCTGCAGTAGATGACACGTAGGTGGCATCCGACGGTCATGCGGGAAGCACATGGCTGTGCGGGATGCGGTCGGCCAAACAGGGGCTGGGTTTGGTAAGCTTCAACTGGAGACAGCGACATGAAGGAGAGGAGGAATAAGAATATTTATAGGAATAGGAACTGCTGTTGTGGGTTATTTAGGAATGAATTAAATAGGAGTAATTAAGATTTAAAGTATAGGAATTAATGAGGGAATTTAATAGAAGGACTTGAAAATTTGAAAAGCTTATGGGAGATTTGAATGCATAATAAGATGCAGGGATGGAGTCAGGCTTCGAATAAATATTCTATATATGTAAATATGTTACTTAAATAAATACTAATACTAATATTAATATCTTAGTAACTTAATCATTATATAACCTATAGTAATTTACTATATTACTAAAATAAATTCTATATAAAAATTTACACAAAAATATGTATAAATATAGTATATAGATATATACACACACACATAATATATATATATATATATATATATATATATATATATATATATATATATATATATATATATATATATATATATATTTCACACACACACATCTTGTATGTGTGTTGTGTTCACACACACATGAGCTAGCAAAAGCTCAACTCCCTTACAATAATTTTGACCATTATGAACCCATTAAACTTGTAACATCAACTCATGTCTATGTACAATGTACCACATGATTTTTCATTTGAATTTTTGTAACGTTAAAATTTAATAGGCTATTTTATTATCCTCATTATTCCATCCTTTGGCAATAGCCTATATAATGAGGTTTCCTCCTCCTCTCTTTTATATGAAAAAAAGGATCATTGTGAAAGCTCTCTCTCTCTCTCTCTCAAATTCTCTTCCCTCTTGAAATACTATTCTTCATTTGTTGCTCTGGGCGGAGCTAAGTCGGGGTCATTCTTCCGACGTCGTGTGCGGCAACGAGATTCCGGTGGAGCGGGGATTTTACCACTAGGGACGTTCGGATTCAGTCTGCACATAGACCCGAACTAACTCTTAGGGCGGTGCTTCGTGCGCGACTTCCCCGGAGGCCGGTAACTTTAATTTAATTTATTTTCTTGCAGATTTTAATCCGAAGTTTTGAAGAAAATTTTCCAACAATCTAAGAGTTAGTTATTTATACAAATATTAACCTACTGTTACATGCACATTTGTTTGCTTGCTTCTCAATATATTAGCCTATAATTAGTTGTTTGCTTGCAACCACATTCAGTTAGTTTGCTTAGAATTTGTTTGTTTGCTTGCAAGAAAATTGACTACTGTGTTGGCTTACAAATTGAGTTCTAAAAATTAAGCTCTGAATATCTTAGCCTAACTTTTCATAGGTGAGCATACTGTTAGCAAAGGTTGCTTACCATATAATATTATTATTTGCTACTGTTCATATTCAGAATATTTGTTTAGCGTTGGTTCTGTTGACTTCTTAATTTGAACACAAATAATTTGGTTGATAACTTACTCAAGAAAACCTTTGAAAACATTCTGTCAAACATAAACGAAAAAATTGTTTTTTTTTATGAGAGCTCATTAAGGAACAATGCATGTGTTTATTTCCAGTCATAATTGGCACTTTAACGTAGCAAAACACTAATTTTTTCAGCACTACAACCAGACAATTCAAAGTCTCATGTAATTCATCAAATGCATGACAAGAATTTGAGATCACATTGTACTATTACTAGCAAATGTATATGCAAATGTGTATCATTCACTGCATAGGGTGCAGTAGGATATAGGTGCAATTTTAGTATACACAGTTTCCTGTGTGTTTTAGGTAGTGGGTAGCAGTGTAGATGTCCCTATAGCGGTTAGAGACTTTTGCATTGAAATTTTGCTGACCCAGAGGTAAGTGGCTAGCTTAACATAGCTAAAAGCAAATCAAGCTAAAAACATTCTGTCACCATATAGCAAAAAAAAAAATAAAAAAAAATTTTGCTGCCTTCATACACAATGTCTCTTAGCAAATTTTCTCTATTGTTAATAATTGACTTTAAGGAAATTGTTAATTCCCTTACAAGCACTTTGAAAACTTTGTTTGTCAACAATTTGCTGTTGTCGCATACCATTTGTTTAGCATTGAAAAGGCTAGCATTCATTAATATATTTATTTGCCTAGCATTCAATTGCTAGTGAATATATTTATTTGCCTAGCATTCAATTGCTAGTGAATATATTTATTTGCCTATCATTCAATTGCTAGTGGATACAACTAATCGTAATATTTGTTAGTGGATACATTTATTTGTCTAGCATTGAATTGTTGTTAACATAAAAAATATTTGTACACGAAAAAATTCATTGCTTATTGATATGCATTAATCTACACTAATTTGCCTAGCACTTAATTGCCTACCACTGAATTGTCCATATTAACTATATATTTGCCATTTATTGCGCCTTAATGTTAACAAGTTATTTGTTACTTATCTAATAATCGCCATATCCGTAACATACACTTTGTTATTAGTTATATAAAAACTGTTGCCTTATAAGACTGGTGTAGAGATTGACAATTTTTTTTACTATTTTTTTTTCTACTCAATATTTTAATTTAGGTTAAAGTAAACAGTTTATTGATTTAGTAAATTTCTTTAATTTTAAAGTTCTAAAGTACAGATTTGTTTGGGTACAAGCCGAAAGGGCCCTTCTATCAACAAGGCGAAAAATCGTCTAAGCGACCGGTACTTAAGTATTCCTAGTGAACCTCCGCTTGCTGGGATCCGGCCCCTACAGCTAACCCAACCTTATCAAAACTTGAAAAACTAAAATTTTAAAGGTAAATTACTAAAATCATTTAAACCGTTAATTTTTAGCTTAAATCATCTTTATTGAGTAAACCTGATATAAATCTATGGCAAACCCAAACCTAATCACCAAGGAGACCTCCTTCAAAGGAAAATGCCCTAACAAGCCAGAGGCTAACATGATTCTGAATGGTTCTTCTAGCACCTTCAGGTCTGTAAGCTATCAACCTATATAAACATTTCTTTCATGGTGGTTGGACTCTGGAGTAAACGTTATTAGAGATTTGTGAGATTAACTTCTTTATATATTAGTTAACTCAAATGAAAGATGGACTTTTTAAGTACTATGAATAAAAGTTAAAATCCTTCTTTTGTTGCAAATGTTGAACCATCAAATATTTGGCATGGTAGATTAGATCATGTGAACTTAGGATCTATTAAAAGGATAATGAACTTAGATCTCATCCCTAAGACTCCTATAGATGATGAACACAAATGTGAGATTTGTTTTCAAGCCAAACACATTAGATTACCGTTCAAATCTGTCTATAGAGATTCTGAACTCCTAGAACTTATCCATAGTTATGTTTGTGATTCCAACAGGGTCTTGACCCGAGGCGATAGAAAATACTTTGTTACTTTTATAGATGACCATTCAAAGTATTGTTACACCTACCTCCATAAGACCAAAGATGAAGTTCTAGACAGATTCAAGGTCTATAAATTCGAAACTGAGAACCAGCTAGATAGGAAGATTAAGATCCTTAGATCAGATCGTGGTGGAGAGTACACCTCAAATGATATGACTAACCTCTGTGAAGAACACGGAATTATTCATGAGATAACTGCTCCTTATTCACCACAGTCCAATGGAGTTGCTGAAAGAAAGAAACGCACTCTGTTAGACATGGTCAATGCCATGCTTCTCACCTCAGGTGCTCCTGATAATTTTTGGGAAGAAGCCTTATTGTCAGCCTGTTATATTCTTAATAGGATACCCAGTAAGACTAATGATAAGACACCATATGAGTTATGGAAAGGTCGAACCCTTAGGATTAAGTACCTCAAAGTTTGGGAATGTCTAGCTAAGGTAGGAATACCTAAACCCAAAAGAGGAAGATAGGACCTAAGACTGTAGATGTTGTATTAATAGGATATGTCGTAGATAGCAATGCCAATAGATTTCTTGTAACCCATTCTGAAGTAAATGAAATCTCTAATAACACAATTATTGAAGCTAGAGATGCAGTTTACTTTGAAAACCTTTTTCCTTCAAGGATAGAACCTAGAAGGAGTAAAAAAAAAAGAAGAAGAATTGGGAAAAAAAAATTTAGGAGAAGGATTCTTCACATTTTTGATAGAGGGTGATCCCTCAACTTATGAAGAAGCCATATCCTCTCCTGATGCCCCTTTCTGGAAAGAAGCTATTAACAATGAGTACAACTCCATTATGGAGAACAATACTTGGTTTTTAGCAGACCTTCCTTTTGGTAGTAAACCCATAGGTTGTAAGTGGATCTTCAAGAAAAAAAACTTAGAGTCGATGGTACCATAGAGAAATATAGGGCTAGATTAGTAGCCAAAGGATTTACCCAGATAAAAAGACTAGATTATTTTGATACTTACTCTCCTGTAGCTTGGATCACTTCTATCAGAACCCTCCTAGCCCTATCTTTCATTCATGAATTGTCGATCCATCAAATGGATGTAAAGATAGCATTTCTAAATAGAGATTTAGAGGAAGATATATATATATATATATATATATATATATGAAGCAACCTGAAAGTTTTATTGCTTAAGGCCAAGAAAACAAGGTTTGTAGATTAGTAAAATCTCTTTATGGCCTAAAACAAGCTCCCAAGCAATGGCACAACAAATTTGACAAAGTCATTATAGAATTTGGTTTTGTGCTAAATGAATATGACAAATGTTTGTATTCTAAAAATACAAATGAAAGTTGTGTTATTTTATGCTTGTATGTTGATGATATCCTTATTCTAGGATCTTCTCTGGAACTGATAAATAACATTAAGAATTATTTATCTAACCAATTTGATATGAAAGACCTAGGTGAGGTAAATCTAATCCTATGAATGCAAGTGTCCAAAAGAAAATAGGGCTATACTCTATCCTTAGCACATTTAATTAAGAAAATGCTAAGGAAGTTTGAGTATTTTGACAAGAAACATACCCTTACCCCTTATGACAGTAATGTTGTTCTCAAGAAGAATGCAGAATCACCTATAGAACAACATAGATATTCACAAATGATTTGGTCCCTTATGTACATAACAAATAGGACTAGACCTGATATTGTATTTGCTATTGGGAGACTAAGTAGATATACTAGTAACCCAAATCAGACACACTGGACTGCATTAGACAGAGTATTTAGATATCTTAAGGGTACTCTAGATTATAAACTTCATTATTCTAGACACCCTGATATCATAGAAGGTTACTCAGTTGCTAATTGGATAACTGATTCACATGATGTGAAATCCATATCTGGATATGTTTTACTCTAGCAGGAGCTGCGATCTCCTGGGGATCATGTAAATAGACTATCATTGCCAGAAGTACTATGGACTCTGAGATGATAGCTTTAGACACTACATGTACAGAAGCCGAATGGCTTAGAAATCTTATTATGCATATACATGTTTCTGTTCATCATATTCCTACAATTTCTATAAACTGTAATAATAAATCTGATATAGAACTACTAAAGCATGACTCTGTGAATGCTAAGATGAACAGGCACCTACAGCTGCACTTCAAGTCAATAAAGAGCCTATTGGACAAATTTGTGGTTCTTGACTATAAAAGTCATTAAAGAACTTTACAGATCTCTTGACGAAGAGTCTGTTTACTCTTGACGAAGAGTTTGTCTAGGACATTGATCCTAGAATCATCGAGGGGGATGGGGTTAAGCCCATATTATAGTCACCAGCAGTGGCAACCCAACCGAGTCTGACTGGAGATCCCAAGAAGCCGGTTCAATGGGTAGAAACAAGCTGGACTAGGTGACTATTATGGAACACTGACCTGAGATTAAATTCTCTTTAAAATAAAAGCCCAGGAGGCTGTACATGTGTACATTCATACCCCATCCCTATGGTGACAGTGTTCCTTTTGTGATATGGATAGGTTGAGTTTTAAACTCTTAATAAGTCTAAGCATGATATGCAGGGTTGATTCCTATCACCAACCCTTAAGGACTTACCTATATGAGAGGTCGTGAGGGCCGCGACTATAGGACAGGGCGATCCTAGACAACTCTCATGAATGTGTAAAAGTGCGCATGGCCAACCAAACGCGCCACCCGATAGACCCAAGTACCTCTAGCGTACTATGTGTGCTATTTTCGAGTCTGGTTCAAGAAGACTGATTCAAGGCGTAGTCCATCAAGCACTTCTTCAGACAAAGACAATAGTCACTACGTGAGATTCAAGGCTGTAGTCCATCTCATTTATGCATAGTATACAACTGCCCAGACATTCTCTTATTCTTGTCTTACTTTTTTTTCCTCCTGTTACTTTGGAATTTGACCTTTTGGGGGGGATTGTTGTATGTGTGTTGTGTTCACACACACATGAGCTAGCAAAAGCTCAACTTCCTTACAATAATTTTGACCATTATGAACCCATTAAACTTGTAACATCAACTCATGTCTATGTACAATGTACCACATGATTTTTCATTTGAATTTTTGTAACGTTAAAATTTAATAGGCTATTTTATTATCCTCATTATTCCATCCTTTGGCAATAGCCTATATAATGAGGTTTCCTCCTCCTCTCTTTTATATGAAAAAAAGGATCATTGTGAAAGCTCTCTCTCTCTCTCTCTCTCAAATTCTCTTCCCTCTTGAAATACTATTCTTCATTTGTTGCTCTGGGCGGAGCTAAGTCGGGGTCATTCTCTCGACGTCGTGTGCGGCAACGAGATTCCGGTGGAGCGGGGATTTTACCACTAGGGGCGTTCGGATTCAGTCTGCACATAGACCCGAACTAACTCTTAGGGCGGTGCTTCGTGCGCGACTTCCCCGGAGGCCGGTAACTTTAATTTAATTTATTTTCTTGCAGATTTTAATCCGAAGTTTTGAAGAAAATTTTCCAACAATATATATATATATATAGATGTGTGTGTGTGAAATATATATATATATATATATATATATATATATATATATATATATATATTTCACACACACACACACACACACACATATATATATATATATATATATATATATATCTATATATATATATATATATATATATATATATATATATATGTGTGTGTGTGTGTGTGTGTGTGTGAAATATATATATATATATATATATATATATATATATATATATTTTTTTTTTTTTTTTTTTTTTTTTTTTTTTTTTTTTTAAAACCAAAGCCGGTGGACGACTCCACCCGACCTTGGCCCGGAGGCCGTGGCCACCGCCACCCAGCCACCTCCGTGAGAGGGAGGGCTCGAACCCGGCCCTCACCCCCGATGCACGGTGGTGTTACCAGTACACCACGACTCGATGTGCATATATATATATATATATATATATATATATATATATATTTATATATATATATATATATATATATATATATATATATATATATATATTTATATATATATATATATATATATATATATGTATATTTTAATCCCACCATCCATATTATTCATGAGGGCCGAAAAGGCCGAACCTTTACAATATATATATATATATATATATATATATATATATATATATATATATATATATATATATATATATATATATATATATATATATATATAAATAAAATATATATATATATATATATATATATATATATATATATAAAATATATATATATATATATATATATATATATATATATATATATATATATATATATATATATATATTACAATATATATATATATATATATATATATAAAAAAAATATATATATATATATATATATATATATTAATTGACATTTTGTGCCTCATGGTATACTTGTAAAGGTTCGGCCTTTTCGGCCCTCATGAATAATATGGATGGTGGGATTAATATATATATATATATATATATATATATATATATATATATATATATATATATATATAAATATATATATATATATATATATATATATATATATATATATATATATGCATTTATAAAAAAACAATTGCTATTTTGTTAAGAGAAAAATATACGATATATAATATAAATCAATAATAATGATATATAAACAGAAAATAAATTTAGGGGGTTAATGTCTAGTGCCATCTTTTGTCCTTGTTTGGTTGGGGGGATGGTACGCTAATTTAAGGGTAGAGTATTGGATCATGTTATAATTCGATTTGACTTATTATTGAGCAGTTTATATTCAGTTTTATGGCTTGATATTATGTATCTTGTTACGTCCCTCTGAGGACCTGGCGATTTCTCCAGGTGCGTGTTCTTGACTTTTCGCAGGTGTTCTAGCCAAGGCCGTGATCTTCTCTATTCCTTCGAAGATGATTGCTCTTGGATCGTCCATGCTACTCTTACCAAATCATTTCTTTCTTTATGTATTTCTTCTCCTATTAGTTGGTATTAGATTTGTCTCCGCCCAATATCATGTACAAAAGATAAATTCTTAATTAATTCTATAAAAGGTTTATCTTTATTTTATGGATGAGATTAGTTGTCATAATTTTACTGTATTTTACAGCTTACATATATTTATTGTACGGCTGACATGTCTTCGTACCTAGTCCTACGTATTTTGGGACTGAAATATTACATATTTTTTGTGGTAGCCCATGCAGGTTGACGATAAATTGTTTGGTTACTTTACAGTATCTAGCAAGCCTGCACATAGGATTAGAGTTTAGGATCTCATCCACATGCTTGATCTCCTTCCTTGACTCTTGCTTAACCACCTTGATTGCATTTTACTTGATCTCTTCTACCGTAAATCTTATCTTTTCTTTCGTGCTTAATATTGTTTAGGAAGATGACCTATATTTCCCATTGATTCAAATCCACTAGTCGTTGAACTCATATATGTTGGGTAGAATACCTCACAACCTAATATTCCCTTGTCCTTGTAACCCATATTAATAGGTTTACCTAGCCTATAGGGTTCAAAGGATCCTAACCCATCTAATTAACCAAAGCCTTAGACAAGAACACAGTAGGACGGCGGCATAGGCCCAAACTTCGAACAAGACTTAGATTCTTAAGGAACTTAAACTATTCATATTTTTCTTTCAATCATTATCGCCCGTACATATATTTTGGACTAACTTGACTAATGCTGCTAATATAGCCTAGTTTTGCAAACTTATTCTTTATCGGGCTTGTTCATGACATATATTTATTGGAGAGCTCCCACTAACATACTGTCTAATCAGAACATGTACATGATGGTCTGATCAACCTAGTGCACTTGGTTCGCTCTTCTTACTCTACGTAGATTGAGATATAGTTAACAAATATGCTTTCCCTCTAGGATCTCATCCACGACTGTATTGACAATTCTCTTTTGAATTATTTAGTCGCCTTTGAGCCACATATTTGTATTCATTTGTATCTTCCTTGAACTCTTTATTGTTTTCGTCTATCCTAGAAAGACAATGTTCGTACTTGATAGATAGTCACGAAATATTCCCCTATGTCACGACCCGGTTCCAATTTCTTGGGTCGAATCGGATCATGTCCATCCTGTACCGTTGTTGAGACGGCGGCAGTAAGCTGTATCTCCATATGCAGGTAATCAACAACTCAATCTAATTTGCCACAATCTTTAATATTCGATAAATAAAAACCTGTTCAGTACAAAGTACAATCTTAAAACCACCAACTGAATAACATTATTTTTAAACAAAACTATCAAACTAAAAATAACATCTAAAAAGAAGCAACATCATCATCAGGTACGCCATCCTCAGGAAGCACAGCAGGGTATAGCTCAGGGTCATAGTAGCTACTAATCAGTAGCTCTGCATCATCAGTGGAACCTATTGGGGGTGGGGAATCCAGTCAGGAAAGGAGCAAAGTACAATTATGAAAATTAACAATTTCACTAATGATTAGCAATTTACAATATTAAACAGTTTTAAAATAATGATTTTCAACTAAACTACAAGATAGTAAACAATGTGATTCGAGTATGTAATGACTATGACCGGTTTGGGATGATTCAATTGTATCCTAATGATACGGTCCGGCCTATCCTCGTGAAAAAGGAATAAGCTCGCACAATCAATTATCTAATTGGCTTTGGTCATAGAACACTACGCTACTCCCCCAATATCCCGAGTCAATCAGATTCAATCATTACTCTAGGAGAGAGTTACGTGTAATACAGTGGTTTAAACATGCAAGATTACTAACATTAATTAAACTGCGCATTAACATAACCGTACTTGCCTTGATTATAACTGGATTCGAGATTGGTTCCGGGATGATGCTAGTACAGTCCTCGAAACCCTACAATTGAGAATTTTTGACTTAGATTTCCAAAAATTGCCATGCTAGATGTGCTAGTTATAATCTCTAAATTTGTCCTAGTCAATTTTTAGTCTTGATTTAGCTAACACAAACAAAACGCTTATTATTAATGCGTTACAATTAAGAAACATCATTTTACATTTAATTTCGAGAAAATTGTATTTATCGGTTTATTTGGAAAAACTTAATACTTTTGATAGTTATATAAAAATATACTTTTCCTTTAAATGAGAAATATCGTGAATTTCCAAATTGTAATTAATATAATTTCTATTCCTAATTTTTACGCATTCTCACAAAAACCCAGAAAACCACAGCTACTACTTACTTATTACAAAACTGTAGAATAGTAAATGGGCTTATGCCCTTACATTCCCAAGAATTAAAATAAGAGAAAATTCATTAGTCCTGTAAACTGCCTACAAAATTAAATATAAATAATTCTAATTAAAATATAAAATATTATTGAGTCTCAGAACTGGTCCAATCGTCATTTTTATAGCTAATGCCTCAACGTCCGGACGAAACCGGTTTCGTTTGCATTTAGCCGGGGCCCATTGACCTATAAGGTCGTCGCCCAATAAATCAAAAAATAGTATTCTTTTTCGAAGTTCATTATAGAATTAATTTTTATAGAAATTTTGGCAGCATTTCTTCTATTTTCGGGATAACCCAAAACTGGAAAACGCGCCGATTTTTCCTGCAAAATAAATCCCAAACCAGGGATAACCAATTTTATATATAAAAACATATAATAAATCATTTTCCGAAATGAATTCGGAATTCCCGAACAAAATCGGAATTTCTCGAAACCAATTCGAAATATCACAAAAACCAATTTCTACACCAATCCAAACCCAAGAACCTTCTCAGAAACAAGGTTCTTCTAAAACCAAATTTATATATAAAATCTCTAATCACAGAAGTATTTTCGAAGGATTCGAAAATTTCGAAATCGAAAAGATCACAGAACTAAAACCAACAACATACCAATTTCCGAAGAACTTCGGAAAATCGAAATGGTAACGTAATTGAAACGTAACCAAAAATCCGAATTCCCGAAGGAATCGGTGGACCAATTTCATCACAGACCAAGAAAAACTATGGGACTATCCAGAAGTTACCAGAATTTGACGAAATTCGAAGTGATACCTCGGACTCGGAACGTTCAGCGCTCGTGGACAGTAAAAAATCAGCGAAACCAGATCTGGGTCGGGGCACGCTGGCCGAGTGGGGCGGAGTCGCGTGGGGTGGCTCGGAAGCGGCCAAGAACAGCAGCGTCACTGCGGGGCGCCGGCTAGGGTTCAGCCGGGAGGGGTGCACCGGCTCGGGCGGAGGGCACCGCCGGGTCTGGGCCACGCCGGGGACGCGGATCAGCCGCGGGAAATGAGGCGTCGGCTGGAGAGGGTTCGGCCAGGACTTGGGCGAAGGGTACTGGAGACGGGCTCGTCTCCGGTGATGGAGCTCGGTCGCCGAGCTTGGCCGGAGCTCCGGCTAGGGCTCGATTGGGAAAAGAAGGGTTTGGGTGGATGAGAGTTTAGAGTGTGGAGAGAGAGTTGGGGGAAGAGGGGATTTATATAGATGATGGGCTTGGGGGTTACCAGAAGAGGAGGGGGCGACCGTTTGGGGAGGTCGACGGTCGCCGGAGTGATGGCATCGGCGGCGGCAGTTTGGGAGAGCACGGGTCGAGGAAACCGCAACCCCTCCATTCCCAAATGAAAATTAACAGAGAGATGAGAAAAAAACAATGGGTTGGGTCTTAATGAATTGGGTTTGGATTTAAAGGACTTGGTCTTAATGGGCTTAAGACTAGTAGGTAAATGAACCCTTAGAAAAATGGGTTGGTTAAAAAAAATTTGTAACTAAAAATTTTGTACTTCTAAAATATAATCGGGCTCAGAATTAGGTTCGGGACTGGGCCAGGCAATTAAGAATCCAAGTTTTTTTTTAAATAATTTTAATCTAAGTAACAATATTTAATTAATTAGGAATTTATATGTTTTTGATAAAATTTTCAGTTTTAATAATCTTTCTAAAAATGCAATTTCTTATATTAACAATTAATAATTAGCTAATTAAATTATGAAAATAATTTTCTAAAATTACGGGTTTCACAACCATCCCTCCTTAAGAAATTTCGTCCTCGAAATTTAAAGGATAAGGTTTAGAAATTACCTCGAGTATCAACCAAATACGGGTACTACTCCCGCATTTCAAGTCCAAACAATAAGATTTGTTAAAGCAGTCGTGGATGAGACGTTTAGGGACCAATTTTTAATTATGAAATCATCCATGCAGAAAAAATACAAAAGCGAACCAAAGTACACGAGGTTGATCAGACCATCATGCACCGGTTCTGATTAGACAATATATTAGTGGGTGCACCCAATAAAATACTGTCATGATCAAGCTTGATAAAAAAATAGCTTGCAAAACTAGGCTAACTTAACAGCATCAGTCAAGTTTAGAATGAAAAGATAAGAAATAGAAGTTATGTGATAGCTCAAATTTTCTGATCTTCTTCTCACCTCTGACTACGCTTGCTACTGGTTTCTCTGGCACTGAAAGGTTGAGTCCAATCTTCAGCTCTGACTCGGATCCGGAATATAGTGTCTGAGCTGCGATACGTGGAAAACGTTGTGCACACCCTCAAGATTAGCTGGTAGAGCTAACCGGTACGCTACTTCCAACTTGTCTTAAAACTTCAAATGGCCTGATGTACCTGGCTCAACTTTCCGGCTCTGCTAACACTGATCGTTCCTCTGGTAGGAGAAAATCTTCACAAAAGACGCTATCTCCTTCTTCAAACTCCACTGATTGATGATGCTAACTTGGTAGTTGTTGTAAGAAAACTTTACCAATTTTAAATGATCTTCTCCAAGACCCTCCAATTTCCAAAATACAAGATCTAACATATCTTCAAGCGTTTGGATTATCTTCTTTGATTGTCCGCCGGTTTGTACTCCATAAATCCGGTAGGGGTGCCTCTCGTACAATGCTGCCAACTTCTCGGTGAATAAACTAACCTTGAAGGGAATAAAGTGTGCTGACTTAGTCAGTCGGTCCACTATAATCCAATTGGTGCCCTTTCCTCCTTGGGAATAAGGCAATCCTTACCCAAAGTTCATTGTTATATGCTTCTACTTCCACTCAGAATTGTCCAGCGGCTGCAACAAACTTGTTCTCTTGCTAAATTCCTCATGTTGACAAATTCACATCTAATCCCATACCTGGAATTGTCCTTCTTCATTCCATAGCACCAATCAATGGAGGCATATTCCGATACATCTTATTAGCTCCTGAATATATGGAATACTGTGACTGGTGCATTTCTTTCATCAACTCGCTCCTCCGTTTGTCAGCCGATACGCAAAGCCTCGTACCATTCTTCAGAGTTCCACTGCTGATCAATTTAGAAACCCTCAAGTGTTCCTGCCAATACTTGATCTCTAAGCCTGCAAAGTGCCTCGTTTTGAAACTGCGTCCTCTTGATTTTGTCCATCAGCCTCGAACTTCATCAATACTGAATCAGCATCCAGCTCCGTCCTTCTATAGGTAGTATAACCTCCAGTCCAAGCTTCTCGACGTCTTCTAGTAGGTACCACTCCTTGGTTAAGAACATCGCCACTGGGTATCGACTAAGTGTATCAGCGATCACATTAGCCCTACCCGGGTGGTATAGCGGGTCGATGTTAAAATCCTTCATCAGCTTCAGCCATCTTCTTTGTCTAACATTCAGCTCTTTCTGAGTGAAGACTTATTTCAGACTTTTGTAGTCCGTATATATTTTCACTCCCTTTCCATAAAAATTATGCTTCCATAGCTTCAAAGTAAAGATAATTGCAGCAAATTCCAAATTAGGTGTAGAATAATTCTTCTCATGAGTCTGTAGTTGCCTAGATGTGTAAGCAATTACTTTCCCATGTTGTTGAAGAACGCAACCCATTCATTTTCCAGAGGCATCACTGTAGATTGAGAAACCACCAGTTCCTGCGGGTAGCGCAAGGATTGGTGCAGTGGTCAGCCTCTTCTTCAGCTCCTCGAATGCAGCCTGGCAATCTTCCATCCAGATGAACTCTTCATTCTTCCAAGTGAGCTTCGTCATCGGCTCAGCAATCTTGGCGAAATCCTTCATGAACTTCTGATAGTAGCCAGCCAAGTTCAAGAAACTTCCTAATTGAACTTGGGGTATACCACTTTTCAACAGCAGCTATCTTCCATCGAAATTTCTTCTCTTGACAACATGGCCAAAAATCTACCTTGTCAAAGAAAATTCACATTCAGATAGCTTACCATAAAATTTCTTTTTCTTCAAAGTTTCCAGAACTTTCCTCAAATGTTCTTCATGCTCTTCTTCAGTCTTCGAATATATCAAAATGTCATCAATGAAGACAACAACAAATTGATCTAAGTATTCATGGAAAACCTTGTTCATAAGGTTCATGAATACAGCAGGAGCATTTGTCAGTCCAAACGGCATGACCAAGAATTCAAACTGCCCATACTTGGTGTTGAACGCCGTCTTAGGAATGTCCTCCTTCCTGACCTTGATCTGATGGTAGCCGGATGTGAGGTCAATCTTCGAGAACACCTTGGCTCCACTGAATTGGTCAAACAGGTCATCGATCCGGGGCAGAGGGTACTTATTCTTGATGGTGATATTGTTCAGTGCCCGGTAGTCGATGCACATCCTCACAGTTCCGTCCTTCTTGGGAACAAACAAGACAGGTGCTCCCCAGGGTGAAGCTCCGTCTCGGATAAATTCCAAAGCCTTCAGTTCATTGATCTGGTCTTTCATCTCCTTGGCCTCCTTCGGGTTGACTCTGTAGCATCCCTTAGAAATAGGGGAAAGAGCCGGGGACTAGGTCAATGGTGAATCCTATGTCTCAATTTAGGGTAATCCGAAAGACTATCCGAGAAGACATCTACCATAAAGGTGTAACTAAGATTTTATTGATATAAGAGAATTACAACAAGACTCTCATGATTGTTCTAAGGACATCCTGTTACAACTTCTTAATAGATATTGCTATCCAGCAGTCTTAGGTATTAATCTTCATGGCTCTGGCTCTAGCATGAGCAGTCTCCAACTTTTTCATCTTCTATGATCCTCGAATCTGCATCGTGTCTCCCTGCAGTGGGTGTAGAAGGCAAGGTCTGCTGGATGGAAAGAGAGTCCCTAGGTTGCGGCATAACATGTGTAACTGGAATAGGTACTCTGGTACGATGGAAAGATAAGGGGCAATCCTTTACCCGATGTTCAGCAGATCCACATACCAAACATTTCTCCAACCTCTTGCGACAAATATTGGCTTGGTGACCAGGCCTTTTACAGTAGTCACAAACCAATAACTTCTTATGATATGACTGCCGGATAGTAGGGCTCCAACATCTTCTATATTCAGGGATATCCCTCATAGGATGAGGTTCCGCTCCAACTCGGTTCAAGACAGCTAAGGCTACATCATTGACATTCTTCATGACTTCTATCGTGATATCCATCTGTTCCTGCTGGACTTTAGCTTGAGCCTTCTGGGACTCCATGACTTCTTGAAATAGGGCAACCATTTGGGAGGTGTTCGCTGGTACTGGTGGAGCAATAGGAATGGGTACTTCCCCAAGGAAATGCAACTCATTTTGAGAAGAGGTAGGAATCGCCAGTGTAGTGAAAACTTCACTAGATGCATTATGGGGACGGTCAATCAGCTGCGAGGGAATAAACCCTGGACTTGGTTGAGGAGATGGGGTATGATCCGGAGATGACACCTCATCGCCAGTAGGATTGGTCTTGTCAATGGTCATTCTCTGGAAGGTTTAGGATGCAAACATAAGCAAGGTATCCTACCAGTCTATAATCAAACAAAAATATTTATTTATAATATATTTCGGTCCTATGTTGTGACAAATTGATGTTCTAGTGTTCTAATTGTTTCTAAATATGTTTTTCCTAAGTTGTTGTTCAGACCTGCATGGGCCACCACTAAAAACATGTCACGACCCGGTCCCAATTTCTTGGGTCGAATCGGATTATGCCCAGCCTGCACCGTTGTTGAGACGGCGGCAGTAAGCTGTATCTCCATATGCAGGTAATCAACAACTCAATCTAATTTGCCACAATCTTTAATATTCGATAAATAAAAACTTGTTCAATACAAAGTACAATCTTAAAACCACCAACTGAATAACATTATTTTTAAACAAAACTATCAAACTGAAAATAACATCTAAAAAGAAGCAACACCATCATCAGGTACGCCATCCTCAGGAAGCACAGCATGGTATAGCTCAGGGTCATAGTAGCTACTAATCAGTAGCTCTGCATCATCAGTGGAACCTATTGGGGGTGGAGAATCCAGTCAGGAAAGGAGCAAAGTACAATTATGAAAATTAACAATTTCACTAATGATTTGCAATTTACAATATTAAACAGTTTTGAAATAATAATTTTCAACTAAACTACAAGATAGTAAACAATGTGATTCGAGTATGTAATGACTATGACCGGTTTGGGATGATTCAATTGTATCCTAATGATACGGTCCGGCCTATCCTCGTGAAAAAGGAATAAGCTCGCACAATCAATTATCTAATTGGCTTTGGTCATAGAACACTACGCTACTCCCCCAATATCCTGAGTCAATCAGATTCAATCATTACTCTAGGAGAGAGTTACGTGTAATACAATGGTTTAAACATGCAAGATTACTAACATTAATTAAACTGCGCATTAACATAACCGTACTTGCCTTGATTATAACTGGATTCGAGATTGGTTCCGGGATGATGCTAGTACAGTCCTCGAAACCCTACAATTGAGAATTTCTGACTTAGATTTCCAAAAATTGCTATGCTAGATATGCTAGTTATAATCTCTAAATTTGTCCTAGTCAATTTTTAGTCTTGATTTAGCTAACACAAACAAAACGCTTATTATTAATGCGTTGCAATTAAGAAACATCATTTTACGTTTAATTTCGAGAAAATTATATTTATCGGTTTATTTGGAAAAACTTAATACTTTTAATAGTTATATAAAAATATACTTTTCCTTTAAATGAGAAATATCGTGAATTTCCAAATTGTAATTAATATAATTTCTATTCCTAATTTTTACGCATTCTCACAAAAACCCAGAAAACCATAGCTACTACTTACTTATTACAAAACTGTAGAATAGTAAATGGGCTTATGCCCTTACATTCCCAAGAATTAAAATAAGAGAAAATTCGTTAGTCCTGTAAACTGCCTACAAAATTAAATATAAATAATTCTAATTAAAATATAAAATATTATTGAGTCTCAGAACTGGTCCAATCGTCATTTTTATAGCTAATGCCTCAACGTCCGGACGAAACCGGTTTCGTTTGCATTTAGCCGGGGCCCATTGACCTATAAGGTCGTCGCCCAATAAATCCAAAAATAGTATTCTTTTTCGAAGTTTATTATATAATTAATTTTTATAGAAATTTCGGCAGCATTTCCTCTATTTTCGGGATAACCCAAAACTGGGAAACGTGCTGATTTTTCCTGCAAAATAAATCCCAAACCAGGGATACCCAATTTTATATATAAAAACATCTAATAAATCATTTTTCGAAATGAATTCGGAATTCCCGAACAAAATCGAAATTTCCCGAAACCAATTCGAAATATCACAAAAACCAATTTCTACACCAATCCAAACCCAAGAACCTTCTCAGAAACAAGGTTCTTCTAAAACCAAATTTATATATAAAATCTCTAATCACAGAAGTATTTTTGAAGGATTCGGAAATTCCGAAATCGAAAAGATCACAGAACTAAAACCAACAACATGCCAATTTCCGAAGAACTTCGGAAAATCGAAATGGTAACGTAATTGAAACGTAACCAAAAATCCGAATTCCCGAAGGAATCGGTGGACCAATTTCATCACAGACCAAGAGAAACTATGGGACTATCCAGAAGTTACCGAAATTTGACGGAATCCGAAGTGATGCCTCGGACTCGGAACGTTCAGCGCTCGTGGACAGTAAAAAATCAGCGAAACCAGATCTGGGTCGGGGCACGCTGGCCGAGTGGGGCGGAGTCGCGTGGGGTGGCTCGGAAGCGGCCAAGAACAGCAGCATCACTGCGGGGCGCCGGCTAGGGTTCAGCCGGGAGGGGTGCACCGGCTCGGGCGGAGGGCACCGCCGGGTCTGGGTCACGCCGGGGACGCAGATCAGCCGCGGGAAATGAGGCGTCGGCTGGAGAGGGTTCGGCCAGGACTTGGGCGAAGGGTACTGGAGACGGGCTCGTCTCCGGTGATGGAGCTCGGTCGCCGAGCTTGGCCGGAGCTCCGGCTAGGGCTCGATTGGAAAAAGAAGGGTTTGGGTGGAGGAGAGTTTAGAGTGTGGAGAGAGAGTTGGGGGAAGAGGGGATTTATATAGATGATGGGCTTGGGGGTTACCAGAAGAGGAGGGGGCGACCGTTCGGGGAGGCCGACGGTCGCCGGAGTGATGGCATCGGCGGCGGCGGTTTGGGAGAGCACGGGTCGGGGAAACCGCAACCCCTCCATTCCCAAATGAAGATTAACAGAGAGATGAGAAAAAAATAATGGGTTGGGTCTTAATGAATTGGGTTTGGATTTAAAGGACTTGGTCTTAATGGGCTTAAGACTAGTAGGTAAATGAACCCTTAGAAAAATGGGTTGGTTAAAAAAAAATTGTAACTAAAAATTTTGTACTTCTAAAATATATTCGGGCTCAGAATTAGGTTCGGGACTGGGCCAGGCAATTAAGAATCCAAGTTTTTTTTAAATAATTTTAATCTAAGTAACAATATTTAATTAATTAGGAATTTATATGTTTTTGATAAAATTTCCAGTTTTAATAATCTTTCTAAAAATGCAATTTCTTATATTAACAATTAATAATTAGCTAATTAAATTATGAAAATAATTTTCTAAAATTACGGGTTTCACACCCTATGACCATGATAGTTGTATATACACGAGTGTAGCTAACCATTGACCAAGTCATGCGACTACAACCTTGCCTCGAGTTACTCGTCCTTTTCCTCTACCATAGATCTATTATCGTGACCTTCTAATCGTTTTTGAAACTTGAGAATGATCGTACCCTCAACCTAAACGACTAGTATATAATTTTCCCTCAAGGGACCATATCTCCTAAGTCTCTAAATTATTTTCTCTTGATATACTCGATTCCATACCATTCTTTAATTCGTGTTATCTTTAACCCTTAATCTTTTTTATTTCTTGCGTTAACTAGCGACCCTCATTCATTACCTTAACCATATCCGTGAATTATTTTCTAGTTATCTAAATTACGATTTTCTAAACTGCTTATCTCATTATACATCATTTCCCTTCTACGATGCCTTGATCATAATTTCTTATCAAAAAAATCCTTTCTATCTCTCAACCTTACCTAGCCTAGTTATTACTTAATTTTGAGGACAAAATTCTTGTAAGTTGGGTAGAATGTAAACCCTCTAAAATTTTACTATAATTTTTTATATTTAATGTAGTTTGGTATTGATTTTAAATTTTGGCTATTTGTACGTCACGTGAATTACAAAGTATATATTTCTTATGAAGGTTTTATTATAGATTTTACATATAAAATAAGAATTTTTTTAAGAGATAAATATTCTTATCTTGAGTAATAAATATATCACAGTATTTTGCCATAATCTTATATTTTTTTAAAAGGCTATTTTTATTTATAAGTAATAAAAGTAATGTTTTATATAAAATACTAGTTGTATTCGATGTACATGAAACTTAATCATTCATGTATATATTTTAAATATTTGAAATTATTTTTATTACTGATCTTAATTTATTGAAAAGGAATTTTGAAGTCATTTCCTATTAATATTTAAAATATATATTATGATTTTCAAAATTAATTTTTATTATTTATTATAAAGATATTTTGAAGATTTTATTTAATGTTTAAATAGTTATGATAATTTACATTAATATTTGATCTATTGAATTATTCTTAAATTGTTTTAACTTATAGATAAGATTTATCTAGATATAAATTTGGATTGGATTCGGATTTGATTGGTTTTAAATTAATTTGAATTAATAGTCATTTATCTAAGGGAGCTTTAAATCATTCATATTCCATATCTAACTGGAATTCTCCACCATATAAATAGGGGAGCTAGTCATTGTTTTCTTCACACTGTAACACCCCAGTCCCAAAATACGTAGGACTAGAAACGTAGACATGCCAGCAGTATAATAAATATACGTAAGCTGTAAAATGCAGTAGAACCATGACTAATCTCATCCACACAAAATAAATGATAAAAGATATCATATAATGATAACGAATTATCTTGATACAATATGTTGGGCGGAGACAAATCCACTACCAACAAGTAAAGGAAAAATACATGGAAAATAAAATGATTTTGGCGAGCGAAGCAAAGACGATCCAAGCGCAATCATCCTCGAAGAACTGGAGATTGTCACGACCTGCACCCACTGTGAGGGTACGAGAACGTAACAACGCCCAGCCTACGCCACAGTGTCGGCGGTAGAACGTTGTCCTAGGTCACAACATCTAACAATATAAAGCTAAGCAGTTTATACTCCCCGAATGGGGGTGACATAGCAGAAAAATAAACTCAATCACAACTAAAGAAGAAGAAGCACGATATGATATAGAACTCAAGAAAAATACAGATGATCAAATAGTCTAAGATAACATCTCAGCAGATATCCATAGTACAAGGTCCCAGCTACTGAATATGAAAGAATATACAACCCAGATCTCAAAGACAGAGATAAAGTCTAACTACTAGTCTCAAGACAACATAAGTAAGATAAGGCCTAACTAAGCTAGTCTAGGCAATAGGGGTAATGTCCTCATCTAGAGCTGTCCCGTAGAAGGTATCCACACAGGCCTCCTCCTCGTCCTCTATAATATTTTCAACAGGTCTAGTCAGGACAGGAGCGAGCACAGTACATCTCAACAGTTTATAGCAGGTTAGAAAATATAATCATGCAGTAAAGTAAGATATAGATACTGAAGGAAATACAGTATGTAAACAGAGAGAGAACTGTAATAGAAATATCTACTATAAGTAGAGAGCTACCAGTGACTAGTGATTTAGAGTACAAAGTCGACATGTGAACGGCTTGATTTGCACATGGCTATACTAAAGAGGCGTACATGGCTATTCTACTTTAGAATTGTTCACATGACTATTTATACTCTCCCGTACCCCCAATCAATACACAAGGATCCAACCAGGTTATGTTATGATTCTATGTAACGGCCCCCGAAGGGTGGTACATAGTAGTCCCATAAATGGGGATTCTGGGAAACCCAATAAATGGGATAAGGATTCAAGAAAAACTCTGTGATCATAAGAGTATATGTCACAAGTGATCAAAGAACCAAAGAAGCATAGTGATACGCCATGTAAGTAAAACGCACAGAACATGTAGTACCCGATGCTCCCTGAAGGGATAACATCTCAAGAAGGGATCCATATAGTACTAATCCGTGTGACCAACGTGACAGTATCAAGTAAAGTAATTTAATGCAGGAAAATAATTCTAAGCATGATATGAAATGATCAGAGAATGTACTCGCCTGTATCTGAGTGTCCGGATGAAATGTACTGTCCGAGGAGAGGTGTCTGGCTCCTAATCAGAACAGCACAAGTCACAACAAGTCTAAAATGATAACAAGATGTAGTACAATGCATTCTACATGAATCTAGGTCAATCTAGGCCAAAGTCAACTCTTGGTCAACTCTGGTCAACCCTAGAAGTCAAACTAGGTCAACTATGGTCAAACTAGGTCTAACAAGTCTACACTAGTCTAGCAAGTCTATTCTAGGTCTAACAAAGCTATACAAGACCAATCTAGACTTACTAGGCAACAGACACACACATGGGCCATAGGCTATATCATGCCTATAAGCCAACCCATAACACATGACTACATGACATTATCTATATCTAAAATACTACACATATTGATATGTTATATAATACAACATAGAAATACACTAGCATATAGGCTACCTATATACATATACATAGGCATTTATTATTTCCTATAGACATATACATAGATATAGGCACATTCACATTATCATTATATATATATATATATATATATATATATATATATTTTTTATATATATATATATATATATATATATATATATATATATATATATTTTTGTATATATATATATATATATATATATATATATATTTTTTTTTTTTGTATATATATATATATATATACATATATATATATATAAATATATATATATATATATATATATATATATATATATATATATATATATATATATATATATATATATATATACATATTTTATTTTACAATAGGTTATAGTTTATATTCATTAGGAATCATCACACACACACACACACACACACACACACACACATATATATATATATATATATATATATATATATATATATATATATATATATATATATATATATATATAGACTTAAAACATATATACACATAGATGTACATATATTATATATCTACATTCATGCATATGTATATAGAGAGAGGGAAGACAAAGTGTGTGTACATGTGAGTGTTGTGTGTGTGTTGCTGTGTGTTAGTGTAGAGTGTCCTGTCATGTGAGTGTGAAGAGACCATGTGTAAGAGTGGGCTGTGTGTGTGAGCAGTGAGAGAGAGAGGTGTGTGACTGTGTGTGTGTTTATACATGAAAAGTTAACATTCTCAGTCCAAAACTGGACTGTTAAGAGTGTGTGAAGGACTGAACCTGTATACAGTGAACAGGGAGCCAAATGACAGTACATATAGGTAAGGCAAACAGTGGCATAGGATATAGATTGGTGTGTGAACATGTTCATGTGTGTGTGTGTGAGATTGATAATGTGTGTGACAGGAAAAACATGTGTGCCCAGGAAAACAAGTGACAGGGTTCACAAGCTATCTCCTGAAAACTGAATGCAACAATGTGAACCCATGTGTGGTCAGGTGTCCCAAGATTTGCCTTGTGTGTGTGTGTATATGTGAACATGTGAGAGTGTGGCATGAGAGCCTGTGCTCAGTGTCAAGGGAATCAAGGAAAGCATTTGTGTGTGGCAATTGAAAAAAACAGTTAGCTAATGCATAGAAGGGAGTAACATTTGACAGTTACTCTCGAAATCAATTCAGTATAAGGGAAAGAGCAAATCAGTTATTGAGGAATGGAATCAATGATATAGAAGAAATCTGGGATTACATGACAGGATATTAAGAATCAAACAGTGGCTAACCAATGTGAAATCAGTGAGCTAAAACATTGTATAGCAGTCCTGAATTCAGTGAGCTGACTATAGGAAAATAATGAACTATCCTAGAATCTAACATGTTAGCTTAAACATTCGAAATTCATTTGGAAAAACTAGGATCAAGGACAAAACCAAATCAGTAACAATGTACAGATTCACTCATTTTGAATCCTAACAAGTATCCACATAAAACCCATCATCCCAAAACCAAATCGAAATCCATTACTCCACACAAAACCTAAATCATCATTTTAGTACTCAATTACAGGTGTAAATGAATTAAGATGGTAACTAAAACATAATCAACAGTTGAAAATACAATTTAATTTCAGAAATTGAGTTAATAAAACTGTGTATCAGTGAATACATTAAAATTACCAATTTCGAATTAAAAACCCTAAATAAATCAGTAAATAAAATGTGCAGGCAGGTGTACACATAATACGTGTCATGGGGAGGGTGTTCGTGTCCAACAAGGTGGACACGAACGTGTCTAAAATAGAAATGCAAGTGTCAGGGACACAGTGTAGAATACTTTCTCGTACGGCCAGTCCCCAATAGGTTGGACACGACACGAAGCATCTGACACCTCGTGCACTTGGATACGGATAGCCCAACTATAGGGCTACCATGTGGACACAACACGACGTGTCCTAGTTGTGTCAGCACGAAATACGAAAGCCGTGTCAGTAGAGAAAAACCTGTGTGCACAGTCCAGGCCACGATCAGTGCGGACCGGATCTCGTGTCCGATACGACATGAGGTGTCATGAGACTCGAGGGGGGGCCTGTCAGTGGTTGCCCCCACCTCCGTGCCAAGTGGCACGTGTCCACGTGGCATGTGCTGTACGAAATCAAACCCGAACAGCAGGGGAAACAACCTGCTCGCGCGCGCGTGGTGCACCCGCGTGTGCACGTGTCCAAAACGACACGACACGACATGGAAAACACCCCAGTCTACCAAAAACATGTAAGCGACATCAAAACAATAATTCCTATTCATTTACATTCTTAAAAATCACTCGAAATGCCCTTTGGGGCATTTCATCAAACACTTGAAATCAAGGACTGATACGTGTCCAAATAGGACACGAAATGGACACGAAATCTAGGGTTAACTATTCCTACAGTTAGGTTAGGCCTAGGGCTTCCTAGTTATGCAATAAAATCAGAATTCTATGGTATAGAATGAAATTTACCTATATGTGACAAAATACAAGAAAAACTTCCAATAGAGGGGTTTCTCCTTGCTAGCAAACTTCTCCAAATTTCCCCAAAGCTGAGGTTGAACACCACAAACAGCAAGAAAACTAAAATTAGGATCTAATGCAATTGATTTGAGGGAAAAAGGAGATGAAATGGAATTTCTATGGATTTATGAAGATGGAGGCTCACCTCTTCCAAAACTTGAGAAATTCTAAGGAGGCTAGCCCTAATTTCTAGGAGAATATTTATAGGGGGATTCCCAATGTGGGTGTGGTGGCTGGCCAAGTAATGTTATTGTTAGGGTTTGGCATTAGCTAATGGGCTTTGGGCTTTGGGCTTCTATGGCTAAGTTATTGATTAATGGTTCAACCATAAGTCATGGCTTGTGTCATAACTATTCTGACTTGAGTCAAATGACTAAACCATAGGTTGTCCCTAGTCTAACTAGGGTTGCATGACCTAACCAAGTCCAAACTCAACTAGGGTTAGCTCCTAGGTTAGTCTACCAAGGTCATTGCTAGTCAAAGTCAACCTAGTCAACCTTCATTCAAACAATTCCAAAATAAATCCTAAAAATTCCCATAAATTCAAATAAATTCTAATAAATTCAAATAACCCCAAAAATGACAAAAATACCCTCAAACTAGAAATGATAAACAAAATACCCTATTCACAAGGCTAGGCTCTAGGTCAACCAGTCTCCAAGATTACACTATCAAAACACCAAAATCATAAGTCATGATTTAAAATAGTTTTAAATAATTAAAAATCACCAAAAATTATATCATGATTCAAATATCATTATTAAAAGACCAAAATTACAAAATTTCAAAATTACCCTCTTCTGAAAAATTGGGTGTTACAATCCTACCCACCTTATAAAAATTTCGTCCTCGAAATTAAAATGTTCCTACTCCTTCTAGGTCAAACCCCCACAATCAGGTCTCAGAACTTAAATAAAACATACGATTAAAAAGGACGACATACAGGATCATGGCATACGGTGGTAGTGAAGTCTCATCTAGGTATACTAGTCATGCTAACTAAAACGGTCATAGGGTATCAAAACACACAAGCAATCTAGGGTGCTAACTAGAAAAGATACAGAAATAACAATCATCAAGACTGTAAGGCAGTCTACCCTCCTATATAAAAATTGGCACTTATCAAAAATAAAATATAATAAGGATAACTACCAATTATCTATTAAGGGATACTATTCAAGAAAATTAAAATCAAAAGTTAAGGAATGAAAGTCAATTGCATGGAATCCAATCACAATATGTATATATAGAGAGTGTGTTAGAGAGGGAAAAGCTAGCATTAGGTAAATGTTATGTGGTTCGTGTGTGTATGGGTGTATATGGACATGTTCATATGGTTAGATAGTAGGCATGTTTATAGGAGGATTTGGGTTTCAAGACAATAGCTATCAAGTTACACTACTCATGGCATATTGGTTAAACAATCTACAATACACAACCCATTTGCTCATAACATGCATGGCTAACCATATATATATATATATATATATAGGTAGAGATTTAGTTATGTATCTATATACATTATAACATGTATGCATAAACTCTATATATATCTATACAGGTATATGAACATAACATAGAGAGGAAAGGTTAGGTTTACATGGCAGTGTATACTAAGTTAGGGTGTGTGTGTCCTTGTACAGGGTATAGCTTAGTATTGAAAGGTTAAATCCAGTTTTAGTTCAGCATTTACATACAAAATCTGAAAATAAGCTAACATTTAAACCATGGTAATATTAACATATTGCAGTTTCAGTTTTTTTTTTTTTTTTTAGGGATTTGAAACATCACAACTAACTCAATACTCCCAACACATCCTAACATGATGGAGATGAACCCTAACATACTATCCATACATTTATCTATGCATACAGTTCAATATTACATATTAAATCTGAAATCGAACTAAACATTTGAAATCAATTAAAAAATGTAATCATGTATTCAGTTTTAGGATTTTGGAGAAATTCGAACATCAAACCAACCCAATGTTTATCACAACCTAACGTGTAAGGATATGAAACCTAACATTATATTCCTACATACAACAATGTATATAGCTCAAAATATTACATTTAAAAAAAATAGCAATTTGAACTAACATTTAAAATCTAGTATTAAGGGTTAATATGCACACAGTCTTAGATTTGACAAATTCAACACAAAACTCGACCAATCTCAACCAATTTTCTTTAAGACTTGAAATCCTGCATGTAACATACATGTGCAGTAATGTAAACAACAACTAATAACATGAAATTTAAATTTAATTTATGAAATTAATCTGGGAAACGGAGAACTAGTCACTGATACTGTCCTATATTAGAATTATTGGGATTTGAGAAATTAACATCAACATATTAATATGCATTTAGATAGGTGGGTAATCAAGTGTATCATGCATACGTGTCAGGCAAGCATCTTTGTCCACTATATTATATATTCTAAGGTAATACAAGAATAATGGTAAGAAGAAGATAATGATAAAATCTGTTCTGCTTATCTATATAAAAAAAAGAACCATTTTGAAACCTGTCACGACCCGCTCCCGAATAATCGGACACGAGTCGGACACGCCCAGCCTACGTCGTTCGACACGACGAAGTAAGCTGTACCACGCTAGGGAAAACTAACCAGATAAACATGAAAGTACAGAATCACAGCATCAAAAAACGTATCCCAGAATGATCACCATAATCCACAATTCTATGTATATAAATGTACGAGTCATCAAGAATGAAATGTACATGAATTCTAAAGACAATATCTAAGAGTAAAGCTAACAGTCTAAACCTGAAACCTCAAGCTAAGCCTCATCCTGCTCAGCTAAATCCTGGGCTCTAGCCCATAGAGTAGAACAATGTCCTGCAAGCATACCTGTAACATATCCTATTCAGGAGCGGAGCAAAGTACAGTCCTAGGTAATAAACAATAACATCATGATATAGAAAGTAATGCTGAAAGAACAAGAAAAGAGCAAGGTAAGTAAAGAATAGGAAGAACGAGAACTACTGCTATAAAGATACATGAAAGATCATGACTATGTAAAGATGCAGGAAAGATCACGACTATAGCTAAAATCAAGATCAGGATCATAGAAAACTAATGTAAGAACAAAATCCTGAACATGTGTGTTATAAATTTGAAATACTTCTATGATATATGACCGGCTATGGGTAAGATCATGAAAGAACATGAAAGATTATGTAATGGTACGGCTTAGGACCCGCGTGCACTGTGCGAGGCCTAAGCTAAAGATCATGAATAAGTATCCGGGTTTGGTCACATATCTAGAGTATTTCCCCCACCCCAAGATACAAGTAAGATCATGAAAGAACAAGCCAGAAAAGATCATGAACGTGTCGCAGTGTGTCAGCAATAAAGAACAAAAAAATGCACTGATCAAAATCATAGAATGTACTTGCCTTGCTCCAGGAAAGAGGAAGTTTGTTCTCCTCAGGAATTAATAGGTTAGGTCTTGGGCCTTCCAAATGGGCTTACTATTGGAAGAAGAATAGAGACCACAGGTTCTCAAATGAAGTAAAGCCCAATGGCTAAAATAATACATATGTATATAACTTCCTATAATTAAATTATATATAAAAATCTCCAAATTGTTTAATCACATATAAAAATATTTGAAATTTTCAAATATCAGGAAGGTGGAGTTACAAATGTCCCCCCCTAAAAAATTTCGTCCTCGAAATTCAAACCACAAGTAGGTCTCAAAATCACAAAAGAGATTCAAACACAATCATTTATTGAAAATAGAATTCAAAGAACCAGAGTACAATTAAATCAATCAAACAGATTGGGATAGCGCTCCCGCATCTCGTCTTCGCGTTCCCATGTGGACTCTCCTGGAGAGTGGTGTCTCCACATGACGCGGACAAGTGGAATAGTCTGGTTCCGCAGGCGTTTCTCTCTCCTATCAAGGATCTCCACTGGCTGCTCCTCGTAGGTTAATCTCGGGCCCACCTCCAGATCGGAATAGTCCACCACATGGCTAGGATCTGGAATGTAGCGTCGAAGCTGAGACACATGAAAGACGTCGTGTACTCCCTCCAAGCTATCTGGAAGCGCTAGTCGATACGCCACCTCGCCAATCCGAGCCGTCACGTCGAAAGGTTCGATGAATCTCGGACTGAGCTTCCCGTCTCTGCCGAATCTGATGACGCCCCTAGTCGGTGAGATCTTCAGGAATACTCTGTCTCCAACCTCGAACTCAAGTATCCGTCTGCTGCTGTCTGCCCAGTGTTTCTGTCGATCCTGTGCAACTCTGAGACGCCCTGAGCCTTTGAGATCAAATACGATAATTACACACAAGAAGTTGAAATAACACGATCTACCAATGATCAAAATCAAATAGGCACGAGATGGAACGAAGTTCAATTACATCTTAGAGGAGCAAAATCATGAAGACACAATTATTAGGTACGATCAAGAATCGATAGTTTAACACAGGTAGACTAGAACAAGATAGAAAATTATGGTCAGATAGACATGACTTAAGATTGAAGTTTAGAAAAGACACAACGAAATATGGAATCACAATCTGGTAATATACAATTTTGAGGAATTCAATGATATAACGATAAAGTGCTAGAAGGAAAATTTTAGCAAGGATTGATTGAGGAGACGTACGCAATACTCAGGAGATACAGTATCAAATTAGAATGAACTTGTAAGGATCTGTGATTCTCAAAAACCAATAATCATATAAAAAGGAAATATAGTCTCCAGAATATCCAAGAACATGTTGGTATCTGAAATCACTTTGCTTAGAATTCCTACCCCGCCAGTATGTATCTGACTGCAGTAGACTTCAGCTCCGTGACTCAAATAACAATATGTCACCGAATAATCTGTCAACCTTATCCATTTTTCAACAATCATTGATGAAGCAACCCAAGAGATCGAGGTATGAAAAATATGACAAGTCTCGACAGTACTCGAAAACCTATGGTTGTCTGAAATCACTTCAACTTAGAGTTCCTGCCTCGCCAGTGCGCTAATGGCTGCAGTGAACCCTCAGTCTCCATAATCCAGCTAATGGCTGCAGCGCGCAACTGTCATGCCATAGTAGGTCATCGAATAGCCTCTCGACTTTATCCCTAGGAATTTCAAAAGAGTTTCAAGGAGTTCAAAATGAGTTTCAATAGTCCAAGTCACGGAATGGTGAAGTTACCTGACTGTTAGAATACATGAATTTATTAGGTACTAAAAATGACAAGGGATCCAAAAAGGGCAGCCAGGGAGATTTAAAATTCAGACAGGACGAAGTTTCAAATTATGACGAAATATCAACTGATATCTGGAATGGTAACAAGATTCCACATATGGAACGTTATCCCGAAAGGATAACAGAGTCTCGAAGGACGAACTGAGGCAAGGTATCAGATAGAAGACAAGTTTCAAAATAAGAAATAAAATTCCGCACTAGAAACAAGTTTCAATAAAATCTCGAATAAAAATGAAATCTCAAGCAAAGCTTGAATTGAAACGAATTCCCCAATAAGGTATCAAGTATCAACAAGGTCGTGATTAGGAAATAAAATCTCGAATAGAAAATTTTGACGAGGAAACAAGATATCAAATAGGGAACAAGGGCTCATCGAGTCACGAGTAGGAACTGAAGTTTCAAAGTCTGAAAAAAAATCTTGGATATATAAGACAAAATCACGAACAAAACAAAGTCTCAAAATAGAAAACATGATCTTAAAATCTCGAATGGAGTCAAGTTACGAATAGGAAAAGAGAATCAATGGATGAATAGAAAATAATATCCATGAAACAATCGATACCCCAAATAGGGAACAAGATCGAAACAAAGTCATGAAAAATGAATATGAAAACATGGTATTAAATAGCGGATATGAAACAAGTGAAATCTCAAAATACGAGGCAAGATCAACAAGATCGTGAATAGAACGAAAAATAATTCACGAATGAGAAATAAAATCTCATAGGGAACGAGGCAAATTTTCAAGATAAAAAAATGAAATCTGCAAATGAAATCTCGAATAGAAGCAAGATTCAAACAAGGTTTTGAATGGCATAAGTTTGAATAGGAAGGTAATCCCGAAGTAAATATTAAATATCAACAGAGTCTGAATAGGGAACACAATTCGAGTAGAACCAAATCTTGAATTAGGAAACGACACCATAGGAAACAAGTTATCGAGCAGGAAGAAAATCTCGAATAAGAGCAGAGTTACGAACAAGAATGGAAACAAACTTAATTCTGAGAAGGTGGTTCCCTTTTGCTGTAGTCTGATGCTCCTCGCGCTTGTTCTCGGGCAGTGTGATCAACGTTCTCCAGCAGTCTTGACTTGGTGGGCAGGCGATCCGTAGTATAGTATAGCCTCCATCTTTTACGGCACTCTTCATAGTGGCATCCTGAAATGTGGCAGAAATTGTAAATGATCGTCGGCTGGATCTGAATCTGGATCTCCCGCTGGGGCTGAAGTGCAGGGCTCTGGCAGGAATATATGACTGCTGGCGTACTGGCTGCTGAGATCTGCTCCTAATGATGCGACTGGTGGTGTGATCGAAGAAACGCTGACTGAGTGTTGTGACGCTTTGCGGGTCCAGGGTAGTTGTTGTCTTTGTCATAAATCTTCATGTTCCTTCTGAGCTTCAGTTTTCCGTTGTGTCCTATTGTCTGTGCTACATTCTGAATCTCCTGGCAGGTGGCTCTAATCTTCAGAGAAGTCGGGTCCTCAGAAACTTGGGTGATCTTCAGTGGTAACTCCAGGTTCTCGATCTGCTCCTTGGTGTAAGATATGCGCTCGGTGTCGAAAAAAAAAATCCAAGTGTCTGAGAGTCTGGAAATCATAAGTCATTCCTGGCTCGGAGAGTGTATCCACAAGTCTGACTCGGAAAGGGTGGCCTGCTTCCTCTGGTTGTCAAGGGACTCTTCAGACGTCTCCGTCAACTACGTACTACCCATGGGGATAGTAGAGTGATAAAAGGTAGTGGAAGCTTGGAAACGTCAAGTGCAGGTGAATTGACAGTTCTGGTGTCGCATGCTTTTGAACTATCTGCAAAACAGAAAACTGTTAAAATAACCTAGACCTACATACAACAAGTGTTTATAGAATATTAAAATACCTGATACACCTGATATACCTGATATACCCTTATTTCCCGATTTTCCTATGCTGTGATCAAGTTTCCCTAGTATAAATCAAGTCCCCCAATAGTACGCTAAGACCTAGGTACCATTAGGATAGACCTGTATGGGCCACCACTAAAAGCATGTCACGACCCGCTCCCGAGTAATCGGACACGCCCAGCCTTCGTCGTTCGACACGACGAAGTAAGCTGTACCAAGCTAGGGAAAACTAACCAGATAAACATGAAAGTACAGAATCACAGCATCTAAAAACGTATCCCAGAATGATCACCATAATCCACAATTCTATGTATATAAATGTACGAGTCATCAAGAATGAAATGTACATGAATTCTAAAGACAATATCTAAGAGTAAAGCTAACAGTCTAAACCTGAAACCTCAAGCTAAGCCTCATCCTGCTCAGCTAAATCCTGGGCTCTGGCCCATAGAGTAGAACAATGTCCTGCAAGTATACCTGCAACATATCCTATTCAGGAGCGGAGTAAAGTACAGTTCTAGGTAATGAACAATAACATCATGATATGGAAAATAATGCTGAAAGAATAAGAAAAGAGCAAGGTATGTAAAGAATAGAAAGAACGAGAACTACTGCTATAAAGATACATGAAAGATCATGACTATGTAAAGATGCAGGAAAGATCACGACTATAGCTAAAATCAAGATCAGGATCATAGAAAACTAATGTAAGAACAAAATCCTGAACATGTGTGTTATAAATTTGAAATACTTCTATGATATGTGACCGGCTATGGGTAAGATCATGAAAGAACATGAAAGATCCTGAAAGATCATGTAATGGTACGACTTAGGACCCGCGTGCACTGTGCGAGGCCTAAGCTAAAGATCATGAATAAGTATCCGGGTTTGGTCACATATCTAGAGTATTTCCCCCACCCCAAGATACAAGTAAGATCATGAAAGAACAAGCCAGAAAAGATCATGAACGTGTCGCAGTGTGTCAGCAATAAAGAACAAGAAAATGCACTGATCAAAACCATAGAATGTACTTGCCTTGCTCCAGGAAAGTACAAGTAGTGAATGAACTGGATGTCCTCCTATATTAATAATGATTTACAAAGATAAGTCAATAATCTAATATAGCTAATTCTTAATCTAGCAAGTCACTTAATATTTATCCTAGGTTCTAATCTTGATAAAACATGTTACCCTATAATTGATTATTTGCCTAAATTAGTATAGACTAAACCTTTAGTTTAAAGATTGATCCTATTAAGATCCTGTTATAAAACAGGAACTTGACATAAAGCCTGGTTCCTCAAATAACAATACATGAATTGGTTCCTAGGAATCTAAGGTTTCACTTAACTAAACTTGCATTGGTTCCAGGGTCCTATAACCCATAAGGGACCTTCAATGAACCAAAGGACTTACAAGTGATCACAAATTCCTGTCAGTAGTTAGAAGAACCCTGAACTAACTAATGAATGTCATTCCCAATTCCTGAAGTTCATTTGAAGTGAAATCATGAGAAATAACATCTCAGGTTGTCCTGAAACAAACTGGGCTTAATGTCTCAGGTTTTCTGAACTCTCAACTCCCCCGGTTTCCCATTTCTGACCATTCTAACTTCAGTCTATATCCTGTATTACCTCCAGGATATACACATTCACACAGGCAGTATATTAAACAGTCCAATGTGTATCAGTCCTATAGGTTCAAATTCAGCACTCAAAGTTATTTCAAAGGGTGACACAGGGTTCAGTTTAGGAGCAAGGGAAAACAGAGCTAACAAGCCTAACAGGACATGTAAACATATCAGTCCTTTAATGGAAAACTAGTACACTCAACTAGTGTAATACTGATGCTTCCCACCCTGTCTTAAACTAGCAATGAAATCTTGGCATGACAGTCCCCAACTAAACAGGAATAGCTCAGTCTCATGACATATCCTTCATATCAATTCGAGCAGTAACATGGAAATAGTGTGGTGGAAATCGAATTTAGAATTGAACTCATGAATTGAATTCCCAAATCAAGGAGTTAATCGAATTCGATTTCTAGATGACCAATTTCACATCTGATACTCACTCTGATACAGGAATCTATCCTATCTTGTTGGCCAAACAATCATCCTGTCACAGCAACAGTTTAAACAGGTAACTTGATATCTTTTCCTTACATAAATAGGTACTTCCATTCTCAGGTTAAAAGGTTTAAACAACCTAGAGTCCAATTGTCAGACTTATATTAGCTAACAGTCAACCACCTTAACTCCTAGTTTACTAACTCATAAATCATGCTAAATCCCAGTTTCCTATGATACTACTCCTGATCATTCGATCCATACTAGCCCTTGGATAAGACTGATATCTCAGTCTAAATGAACTGACACATCCAGTCCCATATCTATATACAACTGAATTATCAGGACAGAACAACTAATCCTGTCTATCCAAATTAAATTAACATTCAGATCGATCATTCAATCTCAGCAGGGTTTTGAGCCTAGTCCTCTAGGTATAAGTTATCATGATGGATACCCCATGTGTTATTTCACTGGAAACAAACACAGAGTCAAATTCTCAGATCTAGCAGTCCCCTATTCAATTCAATACTTACACATCCAACTAGTTCATTCCCATTACATGGATTAAATTCTACATCATTTACACAATCACATAATGCCACAACATTCTCATATAATTCAAAGTGAATTACAAACCTTATAATTCCAGACGTTAGATTCAATCCTCACACCCGACCCCAATTTATCAACATAATCAAGAACTTCTAACGAAATAAGGAATTACCTGTGATGAAAAGATTTCCAAAAGATGGTCGAACACTGCTCAGATCTGGACACAAATCCTTGTGTTGATTGCAATCTACTCTGAAATCCAGATCAAATGATACAAGAACAGAGGCAATATCTCAATAATCAATCAACAAGAATTGAGAAGAAACAATTGGTGAATGAACAACTTCATTCATTGAACACTCAAAACGAAATCAGATCCAGAGAAAACTAAAATACTCACCTATTCGACTCTGTCAAGAGATTCAATCGACTATCTCCATAGATCAATTAATCGAACACTGATTGCATCAAGAAAAACAGATCAACACCAATCGAGAATTTGATGGAAGAACTAAATCCGATCGAACTTCTGATACAACATCACCAGTTCCAATCAGAACAAAATTTAGAAAAACAAATCGAGCTTGTTCTCAATTAACAGGAAATCTCACCTAGTCAATTCAGTCGGTGGTTCCAGCAAGATGGATCAGGTCTCGAAGAAAAAGAATTCTGAAATCAACATCGATCGAGAATTTATCAACGCAAAGTATTCGATTGCTGGTCAAAGAAGAACAACAAAGATCTACCATTACCAGAGTCGATGCTTGCTTCAAAGGTTGTCGAGACATCCCTCATGCGCCATGATCGATTCTTCAACGTGAAATTGATGATGAACACAATTTGGGGAGAGAAGAAAAGTTTCAGATCTGAGAGAATAGGAAGGATGTTCGGCCTGGCTTTATAGGTGGTTAGGAGAATCGATGGATCGAGAAGGAATGGGAAGGCGCGGAAAAAATTTTTTTTAGCAGAATGCACATGGCTCAGGTGATTCCCTAATAACCGATTTTTGAATCAAAAGGGGTTTTGATTGAATGCTCGGTTAGGCTGAATGGAAAGAGGAAGTTTGTTCTCCTCTGGAATTAATAGGTTAGGTCTTGGGCCTTCCAAATGGGCTTACTATTGGAAGAAGAATAGAGACCACAGGTTCTCAAATGAAGTAAAGCCCAATGGCTAAAATAATACATATGTATATAACTTCCTATAATTAAATTATATATAAAAATCTCCAAATTGTTTAATCACATATAAAAATATTTGAAATTTTCAAATATCAGGAAGGTGGAGTTACAAATCCAGAGTTATAACATCAAATCCAAGTTAAGGTCTAGCAAAAATCATCGATTCATTGTATTAGGAAGAATTTTATAGCAAGAAGTTACACTAGATTTATAATAACAACTAAGCTACTCCTACTCATACTCCTACTCCGAAGTTATTTGATGATGGAATACAATTTATAACAACAGAATGGTACGATAGAGATGATATGTTTAAAAACCTTCTCAAGATATAATCTGATAATCATATACGTTTGTCCAAAATCATGTTACTCAGAGTTCTCGCCCTGCCAGTAAGCAAGGCTGCGATAAACGATAGATTCCATAACTAGGGTATGCACCTCTACAATCATGTCGTCTGAAAATCTCGCTATGCCGACTAGTATAGCTGCGAGAAATTCCAAATCTCAAAACCAAGATACGTACATCCGAAGTCAGGTCTCTATGTTTTCGCCACGCCAGCTAATATGGCTGCGATAAACTACAAGCTCCATAATCAAGTAGACGTTTTACCATCCCTGTATTCCCGTCAACATATGTTATCAGAAAAATATCGTAACTCAGGCCTTAAAATTCATCTCGATAGGAAAATCAAAATCAACAACGATCCAACAAAATCAAATTCAGTAATCAAGGAGTGAGAGCAACAAAACAAGGGAAATAATTCAAATTGAAGTTTAAATAAGATTCTCAAGGGTCGTCCCAGGAATCTCTCAAGGAATCCTAACTGTGATTGAGTACCTTCAAAATATCATAATCCTACTGCAGGCTGTAGTGATACTCTAGTTCGAATATCACTACATAAACTCGACCTGCATGGGCCACTACTAAAAATGTGTCACGATCCGCACCCACTGTGAGGGTACGAGAACGTAACAACGCCCAGCCTACGCCACAGTGTCGGCGGTAGAACGCTGTCCTAGGTCACAACATCTAACAATATAAAGCTAAGCAGTTTATACTCCCCGAATGGGGATCACATAGCAGAAAATAAACTCAATCACAACTAAGGAAGAAGAAGCACGATATGATATAGAACTCAAAGAAAATACAGATGATCAAATAGTCTAAGATAACATCTCAGCAGATATCCAGAGTACAAGGTCCCAGCTACTGAATATGAAAGAATATACAACCCAGATCTCAAAGACAGAGATAAAGTCTAACTACTAGTCTCAAGACAACATAAGTAAGATAAGGCCTAACTAACCTAGTCTAGGAAATAGGGGTAATGTCCTCAGCTAGAGCTGTCCCGTAGAAGGTATCCACACAGGCCTCCTCCTCGTCCTCTGTAATATTTTCAACAGGTCCAGTCAGGACAGGAGCGAGCACAGTATATCTCAACAGTTCATAGCAGGTTAGAAAATATAATCATACAGTAAAGTAAGATATAGATACTGAAGGAAATGTAGTATGTAAACAGCGAGAGAACTGTAATAGAAATATCTACTATAAGTAGAGAGCTACCAGTGACTAGTGATTTAGAGTACAAAGTCGACATGTGAACGGCTTGATTTGCACATGGCTATACTAAAGAGGTGTACATGGCTATTCTACTTTGGAATTGTTCACATGACTATTTATACTCTCCCGTACCCCCAATCAATACACAAGGATCCAACCAGGTTATGTTATGATTCTATGTAACGACCCCCGAAGGGTGGTACATAGTAGTCCCATAAATGGGGATTCTGGAAAACCCAATAAATGGGATAAGAATTCAAGAAAAACTCTGTGATCATAAGAGTATATGTCACAAGTGATCAAAGAACCAAAGAAGCATAGTGATACGCCATGTAAGTGAAACGCACAGAACATGTAGTACCCGATGCTCCCTGAAGGGATAACATCTCAAGAAGGGATCCATATAGTACTAATCCGTGTGACCAACGTGACAGTATCAAGTAAAGTAATTTAATACAAGAAAATAATTCTAAGCAGGATATGAAATGATCAAAGAATGTACTCGCCTGTATCTGAGTGTCCGGATGAAATGTACTGTCCGAGGAGAGGTGTCTGGCTCCTAATCAGAATAGCATAAGTCACAACAAGTCTAAAATGATAACAAGATGCAGTACAATGCATTCTACATGAATCTAGGTCAATCTAGGCCAAAGTCAACTCTTGGTCAACTCTGGTCAACCCTAGAAGTCAAACTAGGTCAACTATGGTCAAACTAGGTCTAACAAGTCTACACTAGTCTAGCAAGTCCATTCTAGGTCTAACAAAGCTATACAAGACCAATATAGACTTACTAGGCAACAGACACACACATGGGCCATAGGCTATATCATGCCTATAAGCCAACCCATAACACATGACTACATGACATTATCTATATCTAAAATACTACACATATTGATATGTTATATAATACAACATAGAAATACACTAGCATATAGGCTACCTATATATATATACATAGGCATTTATTATTTCCTATAGACATATACATAGATATAGGCACATTCACATTATATATATATATATATATATATATATATATATATATATATATATATATATATATAAATATATATATATATATAATATATATATATATATATATATATATATATATATATATACATATTTTATATTACAATAGGTTATAGTTTATATTCATTAGGAATCATCACACACACACACACACACACACACACACACATATATATATATATATATATATATATTTATTTTTTTTATTTTTTTACACACACATATATATATATATATATATATATATATATATATATATATATATATATATATATATTATATATATATATATATATATATATATATATATATATATATATATAGACTTAAAATATAGACTTAAAATATATATACATATAGATGTACATATATTATATATCTACATTCATGCATATGTATATAGAGAGAGGGAAGACAAAGTGTGTGTACATGTGAGTGTTGTGTGTGTGTTGCTGTGTGTTAGTGTAGAGTGTCCTGTCATGTGTGTGAAGAGAGTGTCACATGTGTAAGAGTGGGCTGTGTGTGTGAGCAGTGAGAGAGTGAGGTGTGTGACTGTGTGTGTGTGTATACATGAAAAGTTAACATTCTCAGTCCAAAACTGGACTGTTAAGAGTGTGTGAAGGACTGAACCTGTGTACAGTGAACAGGGAGCCAAATGACAGTACATATAGGTAAGGCAAACAGTGGCATAGGATATAGATTGGTGTGTGAACTTGTTCATGTGTGTGTGTGTGAGATTGATAATGTGTGTGACAGGAAAAACATGTGTGCCCAGGAAAACAAGTGACGGGGTTCACAAGCTATCTCCTGAAAACTGAATGCAACAATGTGAACCCATGTGTGGTCAGGTGTCCCAGGATTTGCCTTGTGTGTGTGTGTGTATATGTGAACATGTGAGAGTGTGGCATGAGAGCCTGTGCTCAGTATCAAAGGAATCAAGGAAAGCATTTGTGTGTGGCAATTGAAAAAAATAGTTAGCTAATGCATAGAAGGGAGTAACATTTGACAGTTACTCTAGAAATCAATTCAGTATAAGGGAAAGAGCAAATCAGGTATTGAGGAATGGAATCAATGATATAGGAGAAATCTGGGATTACATGACAGGATATTAAGAATCAAACAGTGGCTAACCAATATGAAATCAGTGAGCTAAAACATTGTATAGCAGTCCTGAATTCAGTGAGCTGACTATAGAAAAACAATGAACTATCCTAGAATCTAACATGTTAGCTTAAACATTCGAAATTCAGTTGGAAAAACTAGGATCAAGGACAAAACCAAATCAGTAACAATGTACAGATTCACTCATTTCGAATCCTAACAAGTATCCACATAAAACCCATCATCCTAAAACCAAATCAAAATCCATTACTCCACACAAAACCTAATCATCATTTTAGTACTCAATTATAGGTGTAAATGAATTAAGATGGTGATTAAAACATAATCAACAGTTGAAAATATAATTTAATTTCAGAAATCGAGTTAATAAAACTGTGTATCAGTGAATACATTAAAAGCACCAATTTTGAATTAAAACCCCCAAATAAATCAGTAAATAAAATATGCAGGCAGGTGTACACATAATACGTGTCATGGGGAGGGTGTTCGTGTCCAACAAGGTGGACACGAACGTGTCTAAAACAGAAATGCAAGTGTCAGGGACACAGTGTAGAATACTTCCTCGTGCGGCCAGTCCCCAATAGGTTGGACACGACACGAAGCATCTGACACCTCGTGCACTTGGACAGGCATAGCCCAACTATAGGGCTACCATGTGGACACAACACGACGTGTCCTAGTTGTGTCAGCACGAAATACGAAAGCCATGTCAGTAGAGAAAAACCTGTGTGCACAGTCCAGGCCACGACCAGTGCGGGCCGGATCTCGTGTCCGATACGACACGAGATGTTGTGAGACTCGAGGGGGGCCTGTCAGTGGTTGCCCCCACCTCCGTGCCAAGTGGCACGTGTCCACGTGGCATGTGCTGCACGAAATCAAACCCGAACAGCAGGGAAAACAACCTGCTCGCGCGCGCGTGGTGCACCCGCGTGTGCACATGTCCAAAACGATACGACACGACACGAAAAACACCCCAGTCCACCAAAAACATGTAAGCGACATCAAAACAATAATTCCTATTCATTTACATTCTTAAAAATCACTCGAAATGCCCTTTGGGGTATTTTATCAAACACTTAAAATCAAGGACTGATACATGTCCAAATAGGACACGAAATAGACACGAAATCTAGGGTTAACTATTTCTACAGTTAGGTTAGGCCTAGGGCTTCCTAGTTATGCAATAAAATCAGAATTCTATAGTGTAGAATGAAATTTACCTATATGTGACAAAATACAAGAAAAACTTCCAATAGAGGGGTTTCTCCTTGCTAGCAAACTTCTCCAAATTTCCCCAAAGCTGAGGTTGAACACCACAAATAGCAAGAAAACTAAAATTAGGATCTAATGCAATTGATTTGAGGGAAAAAGGAGATGAAATGGAATTTCTATGGATTTATGAAGATGGAGGCTCACCTCTTCCAAAACTTGAGAAATTCTAAGGAGGCTAGCCCTAATTTCTAGGAGAATATTTATAGGGGGGATTCCCAATGTGGGTGTGGTGGCTGGCCAAGTAATGTTAGGGTTAGGGTTTGGCATTAGCTAATGGGCTTTGGGCTTCTATGGCTAAGTTATTGATTAATGGTTCAACCATAAGTCATGGCTTGTGTCATAACTATTCTAACTTGAGTCAAATGACTAAACCATAGGTTGTCCTTAGTCTAACTAGGGTTGCATGACCTAAGCAAGTCCAAACTCAACTAGGGTTAGCTCCTAGGTTAGTCTACCAAGGTCATTGCTAGTCAAAGTCAACCTAGTCAACCTTCATTCAAACAATTCCAAAATAAATCCTAAAAATTCCCATAAATTCAAATAAATTCTAATAAATTCAAATAACCCCAAAAATGACAAAAATACCCTCAAACTAGAAATGATAAACAAAATACCCTATTCACAAGGCTAGGCTCTAGGTCAACCAGTCTCCAAGGTTACACTATCAAAACACCAAAATCATAAGTCATGATTTAAAATAGTTTTAAATGATTAAAAATAACCAAAAATTATATCATGATTTAAATATCATTATTAAAAGACCAAAATTACAAAATTTCAAAATTATCCTCTTCTGGAAAACTGGGTGTTACAGAGATGGTCACGGCTAGAGCTAGAATACCTGCGAAAGACAAGAGCACACACCTGAAGAGATAACCAGGTCCTCAGAGGGACGTAATAAGACACATAATATCATGCCAATATAACTGAATATAAATTGCTCAAATAAATAAGTCAATTGAATTATAACATGGTCCAATACACACCTATTGAACTAGCGTACCATCCTCCCAACCAAACAAGGACAAGAGATGGTAAACTAATTCACGATGACGTATCTTTCCATGCTATGAATCCAATATGGTATCCGGACCCCAACAAGGTTCAATACCTTCTCATCGGAGTAGTAAGCCACACCTACAACCAAACAAGGACAAGGTGTGGCAAACTAATCTGCGACAAGTTATTGTTCCAAGCCACGGTCAGATACAAGTACCCAAACCAAAAGTACTCATACCTAACGGATAAAGGTAGCCTAACCAGTCTAAGTGTATGAAGTTTTAAGAACATCCTCCAACGCATGGAACCTGGCTAAAATGGGATCGGCATGGTCCCCCTTGGGGCACCAGAGGCCCAATCAATAAGAGCATAACGTTCCGCAGAACGCTAGTGGCCGTCAGTAATCATGGGTAATCTCACCCGCATCTCCGGCGGAGCTCATGGGTTATAAAAGGGAAAGTGCATAGTAGCCCATACGCTAAGGTATTGTCCTCTCCGCCCTATGCCTACTATGTTGTATCCACAACACAAAACCTCTATTAACCGCTAAGTCAAACTAGTATGCAATTCTATTAGCGGTTAATCCTATCGTACGACTTGTAAGTACTGGTGGCCAGCCAATCACGTACGTCCGTGTTCTACATGCGACACACAACTTCGTGGTACGACGTGTCAAGGCCAATGAATGCAACACACAAGGTGGTCCCTTAAATCTAGGTTTAATGTGTAAGAAAATAATACATAGCAGAAAATATAACTGAATAGTAAGTTCTAACAAGTTATGCCATGTATCACAGTTTATTTTGCATAAAGAAAATAATAAATAATGCATGAAATATGAGCTAAAATAAATAAACAGCAAATGGCAAGGTGTCTTGCCTGGTAGGATGCCTGGTGTACTGCAATGATCAATATGGCACGAACTGCGACTTCGGATAACGACTACACAAGGTGACCTCTGATGGTGGCATGGGCAGTTCCATCGGGTCCAGGACGGTTGAATTTGTTAGGGTCGCTAAGAGGAAGGACAGATTTGACGAAGAAAGTAGGAATAATGGCTTGGTCATGGACAAGAGGATAATTGGAAGAAATTGGATAGTTAGATACTTATACTATTTGAGAAAATATTTTTACAATATTTGAAACTATATTTTATCAGTAAATAATACTTTTGAGGTAATACTTAAAATCCAGAATCAAAATAATGTTTTTGGTAGAAAGCCATACTTATACTTAGTCGAAAAATAGTTTGAAAATGTAGAAAAATCTTTTTTTTTAGGCAGAAATCTAAACAAAACCTAAATTTTATAAGTAAACATATAGAAATTCTAGGAATATCCGTTTGAGGCAAAAATCTAAATTTTTGTCAAATATATATTTTAGATAAACTCATAAAAATCTAGAAAACTTTTCAGGACTAAAAACTACATTCTATCAAACAAAATTTTAGGCCAAAATAAATTATAATCTAAATAGCTATATTTAATATAATAATTTTATAAAATTTCAAAACCATTAGTACTACTATAAATAGCATAATAATAATAATAATAATAATAATAATAATAATAATAATAATACTGGTATTAATAATAAATCAGTAATACTAACACTTATCAAATATTTTATACATAAAATTTTAATCAATATATCTGCTGTTAATAAATCACAACACAATAAAACACAAAAAGAAGAAAAAAAATAAAAGTATGCAACACAATAAAATATGTCTCGAGACCAGTGGTTCTCTATTCCTGTTAGTAATTTTAGGAAAAAAAAAAAAAAATCAAAACATAACTTATTAAAGAAGGGAGAAGAGAGAGATAAGAAGTGAGATTTAGAGAGAGGGAGAGAAACTGAGGAGAGAGAGAAAGAAACTGAGGAGAGAGGGAGAGGGTTTCGAGTGAGGGAAAAGTATGGGAGAGCTCGGGAGGAGGCGGAGAGGAGGAGATCGGGAGAGAGAGGTGAGCAGAGAAGAATAGGGAAGAAGGGGGCGGAGGCTTCGGACAGGTGGAGGGCGCTGGGTCGGCGCGCACGGGCGGCAGATCCGGCCGGCGGACGCAGGCGGCTAGGGCACGCCGGCGGCGGAGGATAAGAAGTTCTGGTCGTGGACTGGAGAGGGAAAGAGGAAGGTGGCGAGATGGTGGGTGACGGCGGCTGGAGGCGGCACGAGAATCGCCGTCGCTCGCCGTGGTGGGGCGGCACGCGCTCGGCACTGGCGCGGCGGCCTCGCGGAGGAGCGAAAAGGAAGGGGTTTATAGTGGAGGGTGCTCCGAGGGGTGGAGGCTCACCGGCGACTGTGGGCTGCACCGACGGCGCAGGGGAGGCTGCACTCGCGGAGGCGGAGGCTTCGGCCATGGCGGTTTGGAGGACTGCGGGAGGAGTCTCGGAGAGCAGCGCGACGGTCAAGTGGGTTCGGTGGTGGCGCTCCGCGGAGGCGGTGGCCAGGCACGACTCCGGTGGAGGTAAGCGTTGGTGGTGGTGGTGTTTTATTTCTTTATGGTTTTTGGAGGTTTTTGTGTGGCGGTGCGACGGATGGTGTCGGGAAGGAGGAGTATGGCGGTGGCTGGTCGGGATGTGGGATCGGGCGGTAGCAGTGGCCGCGGTCGGGTGTGCGGTGGTTACAGGGGTGTGATGATGATGACGGAGATGGTGGTGGCAGCGGGTGGCTGTTGTGGTGGCAGGTGGTCGTGGTCCGAGTGGTGGACTTGGGACTGCGCTCGGGTGAGCGGGGATTGAGGTGAGCGGGTGGTGATGGTCGTGGTTGGGTTTGGACGAGGCCAGGGTGACAGGTTGGTCCTGGTGTCGGGGTGTTGGGGTTGCAGAGGAAGTCGATAGGAGGACAGGGAGAGGGGTTTTGGCGATGGTGACGAGCTGGCGGTCGGTCGAGGTGGAGACGGCCGGGGAATAGTGGAAGGTACTATTGAGGGGCATAGTTGCCGTATCCGGGGTGTGGACACGGGGAGAAGAAACAATGTATATGTAAAAATAGATATATTGGAAAGACACCCGACCCGAGGCCAATCACGGCTGACACGGAAAGGATTGGACACCGACACGATGCACTCACTTTTGCGGTAGAATTTTGTGGAAGAATAATTATGGAGAAATAATGTGAAGGCTCCCCTATTTATAAGGTTGAGAAAATCTTAGTAGATAAGGATTAAGAATATTTAAATCCCCTTAGATAATTCATTTATTAACTTAAATCAATTCAATAAATTCAAATCCAAATATAAATCAATTTAAATCTAGATAATCGAAACTCAAATTAAATATAAATTCTATCTTTAAATTTAAAATATTTAAATCAAATCCATAAAATCAAATCGAGATTTAAATTGCCACAATAATTTTAAAATATATTTTCCAAAAATACTAATAATAATAATTTTGAAAATAATAAATATCTTTTAAATATCTTTTTGAATAATAAAATATTAATATTAATAAATTTTGAAAATAGAATTATATATATGAATTCAAATTCATGTACCTCATATGCAAGGAATATTTGCATAAAAAATAGTTTTCTAAATTACCACTATTAAATAAGATAGTCTTTTATAAATAAATAAAAAATAAGTTTTGGCCATCTTGATACGATACTTTTTACAACTTTAAGTAAAATACAAATAAAAATAATTATTATATATATTATTTTGAAACTATAAAAATAAAAAATATTTTTCTAAAAATATGTACGCTCGCACATATTCGCACTCGTCGAACAATTACGAAAACGTAAATTGGCGCGCGACGTACAATGCAACTACGAGACGTACAAATACAAAAGAAAATAAAAAAATCAGTACCAAATTTATATAAAAAATAGTAGAAATTTAGGGGTTTTACATCCTACCCAACTTAAAAGAATTTCGTCCTCAAAATTAAGAATTTGTAGGGGGTGAGAAGGCACAAGGGGTATTGGTGAGGACAATCATTCACAACGTTCAACAAAAGATGCATTTGAAAATCGCGATTTCAATAATGGCGGGGATAATCATGGGTTAGCGCAAGAAGGAAAATGGGTAAGGGTTAAGGTTAAAACAAGATAACAGGCAATAAAAATATTATGGTAACAAGAGAAAATAAAATAGAGACCTTAAAGTTATGGTTTCTTGAGAGTAGGTTGAGGGCACGATTAAGAGAACAAATTAGATTCACTCCCAAATTAAGCGATTATGTGGTCTTGATAGGGCCGAGTAGTTTTAAGATGAAGATATAGCAACATTGAGTGATAATAGTCATAATCGATAGGAAGGCTAGAGGAAGTTCTAGTACAACGCCTTCGGCATTCGAAAATAGGTGAAGGCGAAAGCAATATAGAGTTCGAAGGAGACGTTATCGAATACGAATACGTGGTTCAAAGGCAACCGAATAATTTCAAAAGGAGTTGCCAAGGCAGTCGCAGATGGGACTCTAGAGGACAAGTTTAGCTATGTCCCCATCCACGTAGAACGATAGATAAAAGCAAACCAAAGTGCACTCGGTTGATCAGACCATCATGCACCGGTTCTGAGTAGACAATACATTAGTGGAGGCCTCCAATAAAATATGTCATGAACAAGCTTGATAAAGAATTGAGCTTGCAAAAACTAGGCTATCTTAGCATCATTAGTCTAGATAGTAAAAATATAGGCACGTAAGATTAAGATTGAAAGAAAGCAGAATTAGTTTAAACGATTCTAAGTCATATCCTATGTTGGTCTCTATACAGTCGTCCTATAGTCTTCTTGTCCAAGTCCTTTGTTGGCTAGATGGGTTAGGATCCTCTAAATCCTAGAACCTAAGTGAACTTACTAATATAGGTCATAAGGACAAAGGGATTGCTAGGTCATAAGATATTCTACCCAACTTAAAGAAATTAAACTAATGGTGTTTTGGGACAAAAGAAACATGTCTAACTAGTAGGGTCACCTGTCTAACCTCTAGCAAGCACGAAGGAAAGGTAAGAATTATGATAGAAGGAATCAAGCAAGATGCAATCGATGAGTCGAACGGTAGTTCAAATATGGAATCGAGGAAAGAGGTCAAGTATGTGGATGAGATCCTAGACTTCTAATCCTATTCGCAGGCTTGCTTGGTACGGTAAGGTAACCAAATAATTTATCTTGACCTGCATGGGCCACCACAAAAATATGTAACGCTCCAGTCCCAAAATATGTAGGACTAGGAACATAGACATGCCAGCCGTATAATAAATATACGTAAGCTGTAAAATGCAGTAGAACCATGACTAATCTCATCCACACAAAATAAATGATAAAAGATATCATATAATGATAATGAATTATCTTGATACAATATGTTGGGCGGAGACAAATCCACTATCAACAAGTAAAAGAAAAATACATGGGAAATGAAATGATTTTGGCGAGCGAAGCGAAGACGATCCAAGCGCAATCATCCTCGAAGAAATGGAGATGGTCACGGCTAGAGCTAGAACACCTGCGAAAGACAAGAGCACACACCTGGAGAGATAACCAGGTCCTCAGAGGGACGTAACAAGACACATAATATCATGCCAATATAACTGAATATAAATTGCTCAAATAAATAAGTCAATTGAATTATAACATGGTCCAATACACACCTATTGAACTAGCATACCATCCCCCCAACCAAACAAGGACAGAAGATGGTAAATTAATTCACGATGACGTATCTTTCCATGCTATGAATTCAATATGGTATTCGGACCCCAACAAGGTTCAATACCTTCTCATCGGAGTAGTAAGCCACACCTACAACCAAATAAGGACAAGATGTGGCAAACTAATCTGCGACAAGTATTGTTCCAAGCCACTGTCAGATACAAGTATCCAAACCAAAAGTACTCATACCTAACGGATAAAGGTATCCTAACCAGTCTAAGTGTATGAAGTTTTAAGAACATCCTCCAACGCATGGGCCCTGGCTAAAATGGGATCGACATGGTCCCCCATTGGGGCACCAGAGGCCCAATCAATAAGAGCATAACGTTCCGCAGAACGCTAGTGGCCGTCAGTAATCATGGGTAATCTCACCCGCGTCTCCGGCAGAGCTCACGGGTTACAAAAGGGAAAGTGCATAGTAGCCCATACGCTAAGGTATTGTCCTCCCCGCCCCATGCCTACTATGTTGTATCCACAACACAAAACCTCTATTAACCGCTAAGTCAAACTAGCATGCAATTCTATTAGCGGTTAATCTTATCGCACGGCTTGTACGTACTGGTGGCCAACCAATCACGCACGTCCGTGTTCTACATGCGACACACAACTTCGTGGTACGACGTGTCAAGGCCAATGAATACAACACACAAGGTGGTCCCTTAAATCTAGGTTTAATGTGTAAGAAAATAATACATAGCAAAAAATATAACTGAACAGTAAGTTCTAACAAGTTATGCCATGTATCACAGTTTATTTTGCATAAAGAAAATAATGAATAATGCATAAAATATGAGCTAAAATAAATAAACAACAAATGGCAAGGTGTCTTGCCTGGTAGGATGCCTGGTGTACTGCAATGATCAATGTGGCACAAACTGCGACTTCGGATAACAACTACACAAGGTGATCTCTGATGGTGGCATGGGCAGTTCCATCGGGTCCAGGACGGTTGAATTTGTTAGGATCGCTAAGAGGAAGGACAGATTTGACGAAAGAAGTACGAATAATGGCTTGGTCATGGACAAGAGGATAATTGGAAAAATTTGGATAGTTAGATACTTATACTATTTGAGAAAATATTTTTACAATATTTGAAACTATATTTTATCAGTAAAAAAATACTTTTGAGGTAATACTTAAAATCCAGAAACAAAATAATGTTTTTGGTATAAAGCCATACTTATACTTAGAAAAATAGTTTAAAAATGTAGAAAAATCTTTTTTTTTAGGGAGAAATCTAAACAAAACCTAAAATTTATAAGTAAACATATTAAAATTCTAGGAATATCCGTTTGAGGCAAAAATCTAAATTTTTGTCAAATATATATTTTAGATAAACTCATAAAAATCTAGAAAACTTTTCAGGACTAAAAGCTACATTCTATCAAACAAAATTTTAGGCCAAAATAAATTATAATCTAAATAGCTATATTTAATATAATAATTTTATAAAATTTCAAAACCATTGGTACTACTATAAATAATAATAATAATAATAATAATAATAATAATACTGGTACTAATAATAAATCAGTAATACTAACACTTAGCAAATATTTTATACATAAAATTTTAATCAATATATATGCTGTTAATAAATCACAACACAATAAAACACAAAAAGAAGAAATAAATAAATAAATAAATAAATAAAAGTATGCAACACACTAAAATATGTCTCGAGAACAGTGGTTCTCTATTCCTGTTACTAATTTTAGGGAAAAACAAAAAATCAAAAAAGAACTTATTAAAGAAGGGAGAAGAGAGAGAGAGAGAGAGAGAGAGAGAGAGAGAGAGAAGAAGTGAGATTTAGAGAGAGAGGGAGAGAGACTGAGGAGAGAGGGAGCGAAACTAAGGAGAGAGGGAGAGGGTTTCGAGTGAGGGAAAAGTGGGGGAGAGCTCGGGAGGAGGCGGAGAGGAGGAGATCGGGAGAGAGAGGTGAGCGGAGAAGAATAGGGAAGAAGGGGGCGGAGGCTTCAGATAGGTGGAGGGCGCTGGGTCGGCGCGTACGGGCGGTAGATCCGGCCGACGGACGCAGGCGGCTAGGGCACGCCGGCGGCGGAGGATAAGAAGTTCTGGTCGTGGGCTGGAGAGGGAAAGAGGAAGGCGGCGAGATGGTGGGTGACGGCTGCTGGAGGCGGCGCGAGAATCGTCGTTGCTCGCCGTAGTGGGGCTGCGCGTGCTCGGCGCTGGCACGACGACCTCGGGGAGGAGCGGAGATGTAAGCCCCTAGATTTTAAAATATTATTTTTAGAAGCATTTATATCTCTAAAATAAGTTATTATAATTACATATATATATATATGTAATTATGTATACTGTTATACTGTATTAAAAAAATATATATGTAATTATGTATAGTGTTATATATATATATATATACTGTATTTGTATATGTATATATATATATTTCAAATTCAATTTTGTGCAAAATATTATTATGTATAAATTCACAAGTTATTTTATTATGCAATTTTATGACTTGTATATTTTGCCACTTTAAAATATGTTATTAGAATACTTTAATATTTATAATTAAATTACTGTATTTTATTAATCATGACCATTTGATGTCCAAACCTAGCATGGATTTTTGGGCCCAAATGTGTCTAATACATTCAGAGTCTGTACAAGTCATATTGGACTTGATTCATGGCTTTGGGTTCCGTATCTGGACTTCGGTTCAATTTTGAATACGTGGACAAAATAGTAAATAATTAATTAATTATTTTCCAGAAATTGTTACTTGCTGTTTTTGAATTTTTATATATATTTTAATGCTGTAAAAATCTGAAACAATTTGTATTTAAATACTACGTTAATTTATCTAATTTAATATAATTTTTTTAGCATTTAATAAGTAAATTTGGTATTTTATAAAAATAGGAAAACAGAACTCATTTTCAGGATACATATGTTTGCTGATTTTTAATAAATATCTATGAGGGTTTATAAATTCCAAAAAAATTATTATAAATTTCTATAATTAACAAGGATCATCTTGGTACTTTATTTTATGCAAAATTGAGCTTTTTGTCTGTCTCAAAAATTGTTGGAACACAGTGTATAGTCTGATTTATTTATTGAATAGTTACGACTTACAAAGTTTTGTGTTAATTTGAGTTATTGTAGTATTGAACCTCACCCCACACTAGTGTAAAGGCCCTAGAAAGTTAGTTTGGGTATCGTGTCATCCCACATGGGTCTCCTATGCTAAAGTCATCATTTGGCTAGGTGTCCAGTCAGAAAGTCGTGTCGCACCACTAGTGTCTTAGTGTTTAACTTAGTATAAAACTAAGTTTATGTATTATTTCTACAGTGACGAGTCACCAGGCATCTATAGAATTTCTATCACTACCTTGCTTTGCTAAAAGGCAAGTACCTCTACAAACTTTACATACTGCTATAACAATAAACTGTGATCCAACCATGTTAAATGCTGATCCTTGGGGTAGCAAGTTAAATCTTCACATGTTGTATTATTTTCAGCCCCTAACATGCTTAGGACAGTTTTTCATATCTCTCACATGTTTAAACAAACGGGTTAAGGGGAAACTGTTAGTGTGTACGTGATCATGCCCCCCTTCTCCGTATGTATTTATCGAGCATTGTTACATTCTATATGTAACTTTGTCGTATGTCTGATCCCACGTTTGTGTATGGATATACACCGATGCCGTTAAGGGTACGTATGTGCACTTCAGAAAATTGATATGTTCCATTGTACATCCTATTTACCTATTGACTGATCACTCACCTACTACAGTTTTAAACTTTAAACATATATATATTGCCATGATGAAATATATCTAAAGTTGAATAAATCAAGATATGCCATGATTACGTTATTTCATCTCTTTCCATCACATGATCAGTATTATATGTTTGTTAGAATCAGTACTTGCTCCCGTCTTGACAGGATAATATTGTAGGTATATTTACTGAGGAGGAGTTGCTTTGTGATTCCTATTATGGAGTTGCTGCCGAGGACCAGGCTATACTTTACGAGGATGTACCTGCAGGAAAACTCGTCTAGTTGTTTATTTACTTGGGACTTTTGAGAGTAGTCATGTATTAGACTATATATTTTGTAACTGGACCTGTATCCGATTTTACATTATGGACTTGTACTCGGAACATATTTTTATACGAGACGACTTTTGTGTTTGGAACACTTCTGACTCATTATTACATATAGAACTGTTAGCACACTTTAGTCTTATCTTGTTATCTTTAGAACATCTTACTACGTTTTATCCCAAGCGTAGGCTGGACATGACTCGGCCCGGCCCAATAATTTGGGTAGCGGATCGTGACAGGAGAGGAAGGGGTTTACAGTGGAGGGTGCTCCGAGGGGGCGGAGGCTCACCGGCGATTGCGGGCTGCGCCGGCGGCGCAGGGGAGGCTGCACTCGCGGAGGCGGAGGCTTCGGCCATGGCGGTTTGGAGGACAACGGGTGGAGTCTCGGAAAGCAGCGCGATGGTCAAGTGGGTTCGGTGGTGGCGCTCCACGGAGGCGGCGGCCAGGCGTGACTCCGGTGGAGGTAAGCGCTGCTGGTGGTGGTGTTTTATTTCTTCATGGTTTTTGGGGGTTTTTGGGTGGCGGTGTGACGGGTGGTGTCGGGGAGGAGGAGTATAGCGATGGCTGGTCGGGATGTGGGATCGGGCGGTGGCAGTAGCCGCAGTCGGGTGTGCGGTGGTGACAGGGGTGTGATGATAATGACAGAGATGGCGGTGGCAGCGGGTGGCTATTGTGGTGGCGGGTGGCCGTGGTCCGAGTGGTGGACTTGGGACTGCGCTCGGTGGGGATCGAGGTGAGCGGGTGGTGATGGTCGTGGATGGGTTTGGATGAGGTCGGGGTGACGGGTTGGTCCTGGTGTCCAGGTGTTGGGGTTGCAGAGGAAGTCGATGGGGAGAACAGGGAGAGGGGTTTTGGGGATGGTGACGAGCTGGCGGTCGGTCGAGGTGGAGACGGCCGGGGAATGGTGGAAGGTGCTGTTGAGGGGCAGAGTTGTCGTGTCCGGGGTGTGGACTCGGGGAGGAGAAACAATGTATATGTAAAAATAGATATATTAGAAAGACACCCGGGGTCGGACCCGGGGCCAATCACGGCTGACACGGAAAGGATTGGACACCGACACGATGCACTCACTTTTGCGGTAGAATTTTGTGGAAGAATAATTGTGGAGAAATAATGTGAAGGCTCCCATATTTATAGGGTTGAGAAAATCTTAGTAGATAAGGATTAGGAATATTTAAATTCCCTTAGATAATTCATCTATTAATTTAAATCAATTCAATAAATTCAAATCCAAATCTAAATCAATTTAAATCTAGATAATTGAAACTCAAATTAAATATAAATTCTATCTTTAAATTTAAACTATTTAAATCAAATCCATAAAATCAAAACGAGATTTAAATTGCCACAATTATTTCAAAATATATATTCCAAAAATACTAATAATAATAATTTCGAAAATAATAAATATTTTTTAAATATCTTTTTGAATAATAAAATATTAATATTAATAAATTTCGAAAATGGAATTATATATATGAATTCAAATTCATGTACCTCATATGCAAGGAATATTTGCATAAAAATAGTTTCTAAATTACCACTATTAAATAAGATAGTCTTTTATAAATAAATAAAAATAATAAGTTTTGGCCATCTTGATACGATACTTTTCACAACTTTAAGTAAAATACAAATACAAATAATTATTATATATATTATTTTGAAACTATAAAAATAGAAAAATGTTTTTCTAAAAATATGTACGCTCGCACATATTCGCACTCGTCGAGCAATTACGAAAACATAAATTGGCGCGCGACGTACAATGCAACTACGCAACGTACAAATACAAAATAAAATAAAAAAATCAGTACCAAATTTATATAAAAAATAGTAGAAATTTAGGGATTTTACACACACAAATTTCTCCATCACCACAAAACACAATTTCGTGCATCGTGTCCATTTTCGTATCCCCCTTTCCATCCACTATAATTTTCTATTACTTTTACATGTTCCATTGATCGTGTCCGACACACCCGAACAATCCCAAATTCTATTCCTAAACTCTAACCTAAACCACGTCCCCCGCTCACATCCTGCCACCGACGGCTGCTCTATCACCACGAGTGCCAACTCCTTTGCGGTGTCTCCCTAAACACCAGCGCCAACACCTCCACTATCAACGAGACCAAGAATACCACCACCGTCCAATTCCTCCAGCCCTTTTCCCGTCCGCCACTCCGACCGACCACCGATCCCTCGGCCTCGAGCTACAACACCCGCTGCCACCACCATCGTTAACATCATCACCACCAAACACCATCAGACCCCCCACCACCTTGTTGTCCTCTGCCGTAGCAACGTCACAGCATCGCTGGCCGTCACCTCCACTCCCTGTCGAATTTGCCACTTATGGCACCATAACCGCCATCAAGATCTCTGGCCTTCACCGTCGTCCCAGCCATCATCATCCTCCACCATCACCCAGCCTCAACAAATCAGCCCAACCCTGTCGATGGACGATCACCACCATGCCTCCACACCCGACCATGCCTAACCCAACCACAACAACAGCCGTCACCCAGACCACCGACTTTTTGACCGTCCAAAACTATCAAGGCCCATCCCAAAAACACCACCTCCACTACCACTTACCTACGGAGCACCGTCGAGGCATCTAATAGTCGTCTGTCGCCCTTTCCTCCTTATCCGTCCCGCCCAAAATCCTGCACCGCTACACTCCGGTGGTACAGTCGCCCCCTAAATCCTGCACGGGCGTGCACCGCAAGCCCCGGGGCCCTCCACACCTTGCCCTCTGTCGGCGAGGCCCGTCCGCACCTAGAGCTCCTCCGCCCTAACCGAATCCCACATCCGGAGACCCCTTGTCACGAGCTCCCGTGTCGTCCATCCGCCTGTGATCGACCTAAGCGTTGTGCTCCCTGAATGCAAGGCCAACTCGACTTCGCCTGAACCCTTCCCGGTGGTCGCCTCTGCCTAACCACCAAATGGTTGACGCCGATAACCCTACTCGCCCTCAGCGTCTCCACGAGGCTCTCTCACTGCTGATTCTTGGCACTCTTGTGCTACACATCTCCGTCCGATAAGACCCCCTTCGCAACTCTCCCCGTTCTTCTCTCCCTCCCTCCCTCATCCTTCGCTCTCGCCTCCCTTTCTTCCACCCTCTCAAATTTCTCTCTCACGCACTCTCTTTCTACATCACCTACTTGTTTTGTTTTACTAGTTTTTTTGTCTTCTCTCTGCTTCTCGAGGAAGCACAGAACATCAGTTATTTATTATTATTACTTTATTATTTCCTTTCTTTATAAGTATGTGTACAGCAGCATTATCATTAGAACCATTCTCATCATCATCATTATTATTGTTTTATTTTATTTTATGCTTACTGTTATATTATTAAGATGGTGTATTATCAATATTTTATTATTTAACTATGGTTAGTACCAAATAAAATTATACTGGATAAATAATTTCCAAATTATATGTTTATAAAATTTGGCTCGCCTATATGTTTATTTTGGTCTATAAGTCAGGGAATAATTTTTTTTGACTAGTGTTATTCTAAAAATATTTTTACCATTGAAATATTTTTCTACTAAAAATTATATTTTGACAAACCTAGATTTTTAGCCCTAAAAACAAAGTTTTAGAAAATTTACCTACAAGTATTTTGACTAATAAAAATGAGTGATTTTTATAATATTTATTTAGTAGGTAATTATCTAAAGTATTTTTGGGTAATAAAATTTAGTTCTGAATATTATAAATTATGTTTCTAAAATAGTATAAGTATTATTTATCCAATTTTCTTCGATTATCCACCTGTCCGCGACTAGTCCTATTTTTCTATTCTATCGTCAAATCTGTACTTCCTTATACCAACCCTAACTAATTCGACTGTCCTTGACCCGATGGAACAATCTGTGCCATCATCAGAGGCCCCTTTGTATAGTTGTAACACCGAAGCCATATTCTGTGCCATATTGATCATCGCAGCATTCCAGACGTCACTATCATGCAAGATACCTTGCCATTTACTGTCTATTTACTTTAGCTCATATTTTGCATGCATTTATTTATTATTTATTTTTTGTAAAATAAACTATGGTACATTGTCATAATTAGATATAATTAAACTGTTTAGTTCTATGTCATGTTACTTATTATTTGATACACATTAAACCTAGAGTTAAGAGACCACCTCTCATTGTGTTGCATTCATAGGCCTTGACACATTTCTGCCATGAAGTCGCGAGTAGCATATAGAACTTGGACATGCGTAGTTGGCTAGCCACCGGTACGTATAAGTCGTGCGATAGGATTAACCGCTAATAGTACTGCATGATTAGTTTGACTTAGCGGTTAATAGAGGTTGTGTTGTGAAGACAACATATAGGCATAGGGGTGGGGAGGACATGTCCTTAGCATATGGGCTACTATGCATTTGACCTTTGTGACCGTACGCTCCACCGAAGATGCGGGTTGATGACCCCTTTATCATATTCTTGCTAGCCTCTGATGTTCGCGACAATCATGCTTTGAGGTCCCTGGTGCGCATAGAGGGGTCCATACCAAACCCATTACAGCCAGAGAGCCCATGCGTTGGAGGTTTATTCTTAAACTGCATTCACTTAGAATGGTTAGGCTACCTTATCTGTTAGGTATAGGTACTTTTGGTTTGGGTACTTATATCTGATCGCAGCTTGGAACAGTAACTTATTGCGGACTAGTTTGCCACACCTTGTCCTTGTTTTGTTCTAGGTGTGGTTCACTACTTCGATAAGAAGGTACTGAACCTTGTTGTTGTCCGGGTACTATATTGGATTCATGGTATGAAAAGATACTTTATCGTGGATTATGATGGCATCTTCTGTCCTTATTTGGTTGGGGGATGGTAAGCTAATTCAAGGATGGAGTATCGGACCATGTTATAATTCGATTTGACTTATTATTGAGCAGTTTATATTTAGTTTTATGGCATAATTTTATGTATCTTGTTACGTTCCTCTGAGGACCTGGTGATTTCTCCAGGTGTGTGTTCTTGACTTTTCGTAGGTATTCTAGCCAAGGCTATGATCTTCTCTATTCCTTCGAACATGATTGCTCTTGGATCGTCCATGCCACTCTCACTAAATTATTTCTTTGTTTATGTATTTTTTCTCCTATTACTTGGTAGTGGATTTATCTCCGCCCAGCATCATGTACAAAAGACAAATTCTTACTTAATTCTATAAAAACTTTATCTTTATTTTGTGGATGAGATTAGTTGTCATGGTTTTACTGCATTTTATAGCTTACGTATATTTATTATACGACTGACATGTCTACGTACCTAGACCTACGTATTTTGGGACTGGGGCGTTATAAAGTTTGCTAGTTATGACACTCGACTACATTAGGCACGCCATAATTTCTAGTCAACATGTATATCCAAACTCAACCATGACTACGATCCTTTTTATATAATAAAAATAGAATTAAAATTAATTAAAAATCTAATAAAATATATTTAAACTAATTTAATATTCTTTTATTTTAAAGTAGTTTACATCCTTCCCTCCTAAAAGAATTTAGTCCTCGAAATTAAAAACAATACCATATAGGAAATTTGAAACAACTAAGGAAACACAACATTTTATATACCTTGGTCCTCGAACAAACGAGAAAATTTTTTACGCATGGTATCCTCACCCTCCCACGTAGACTTGTCTGGAGAATGACGCTTTCAAGCAACTCGGACAAGTCTACTGGTCTGACCCCGCAATATCTTCTCGCTATAGTAAAGAATTCCAACTAGCTGCTCCTCGTAAGATAAAGTCACCCAACTGTAATCTCAGAATGATCAAGCATATGACTAGAGTCTGTCACATACCTTCTCAACTAAGACACATAAAATATGTCGTGCACACCCTCTAGTGATGGAGGTAATGCAAAACGATAGGCCACTTTTCTAACTCTCTCAAGAATATCAAAGGACCGATGTACCTTAGCCTTAGCTTTTCTTTGCTTCCAAATCGGATGGTACCTCGAATCGGTGATATATGCAAAAACACATAATCGCCTAACTTGAACTCCAAAGGCCGACAATGTATATCTGCCCAATGATTATGCCTATCCTGAGCTGCCTGAAGATACTTCTGAATTTGTTTCACCTTTTCTACGGTTTGAGTCACTAGCTCAGGACCAAAAATCTGATGCTTTCCTATGCCACTCCAATAAACTAGCAATTTGCACTTCCTTCCATACAAGGCCTCAAAAGGCGTCATCTGGATACTTGCTTGGTAGCTATTATTGTCAAAAAATTCTACCAAGTACAAGTGATCCTCCAAAGATCCTCCAAAATCCAACATACATGCTCTCAACTTGTCTTCGAGCGTCTGAATCGTGCGTTCTGACCGTCCGTCAGTCTGAGTGTGATACAAAGTACTGAACTTCAATCGAGTTTCCAAACTCTCCTACATACTCCTCCAGAAATGTGATGTAAATCTAAAATCACGATCCGACACAATTCTTACAAGTACGTCCTATAACTTCATAATCTATCTCATGTACATATCTGCCAATACTTCGGTAGACTTTTCTACTCGAAATGGAAAGAAATGTGCTGACTTGGTGAGTCAATCTATAATCATCCAGACTGCGTCCTTCCCGCTAGGGCTCATTGGGAATTCAGTGATGAAGTCCATCGTAATATGCTCCCACTTTCACTTAGGAATAGGAAGTGGCTGTAAAAGTCTGGATAATTTTGGATGTTCAGCCTTGACCAGCTGATAGACCAAACACTTGGCTACGAATTGTGCAATCTCTCTCTTTTTCCCGTGCCACTAATAATTATTCCTCAAATCTCGGTACATCTTCGTACCTTATGAGTAGAATAGATAGAACTATCTACTTCTTTCATGAATTTTTTCCCAAGGTCTCCATTCAGAACATATAAGTGCTCTTCGTACCTCAATGTTTCATCCTCATGAATATGCAACCATGTATGCTCTCCTGTCTCAGCCTTCTCACAAAGTCTTATGAATCTCGCATCCGTAGGTAGAGCTGCCTTAATCCTCTCTACTAGTAAAGATCGAACTTCCAATTGTGCCAATACATCCTCTGTGTCCAGTAGTACAACCTCAATTCCAAGCTCTTGAAGATCCTCGAGCAAATAACTCTGCATCGTTAAGAAGTAAGCTGCGGGCTTCCAGCTCAACACGTCTGCTACTATATTCACCTTTCTAGGATGATATTACAGCTCAATGTAGCTCAATGTCGAAGTCCTTCATCAACTCCAACCAACGTCTTTGCCTCATTTTTATTTCCAATATCACAGTACAAATTCTGGCCCTTTGTCCCCGACACGGATACGAACTCCCTAATTATAGAACCAAACCCTAACCCTAAATCCTTTTTGCTGTATTGCCATGTCCGGTCATCCTTTGATCGTACGTTGTTCCTGCGCTCATGTTGCTCCGTCCTCTAACCACCGCTGCTCGTATTTTTGGCTTATTATATCGAGTCGACAAGCCACCGTGACTCGCCGATCTAGAGCCATCACTATCAAAAAATCGATGCCACCGTTTGCAATGTCGTCCATCGACGTATTCTCTACCGTCTCGACCCCATATCTCATCGTTTCCTCGCTGGACAAGTTTCATCCACCACCTCGTCGAAGTCGTGGGGCCCAATAATTGGAGCCTCCCTCCTGCCGTCGTAGGATCTAGCCGCCCACAATGAGACCCTTGTTTTCCATAAATAAATTCACTTTATTTATTGTGTTTCTGGGAAAATTACAACTGTAGGAATCCGATCTAGAAGACGATCGCTTTATCCCTTGGACTATGCGAAGAAGAAAAGCTCTCAAAATTTTGACAGTAAGTTAGATAACTATGTATCTGTACAATGAATGAGAAAAAGAACTCTATTTATAGAGTCAAAAATAACTGAAAGGATAACTGTCTTCACAACCTGTGCCTAGGTGAAAATCACGCAGGATTTAACATACGCAAGGTTGTGAGCAGTTACTGGACGTGGCTTATAACTGTTAGACACATGGCAATCATGCATGAGTCGTGTGCAAGTTACAGGACACGCATGCGAGAGATCAGTGGCATGGCTGCCACGTACTCCAATTTGATGAAATCCACGCAGACTTGTTGAAGACGAAATCCACGCAGACTTGGGTCAGAAAGCTTCAAAATCCACGCAAACTTGGGGCAAGAAACTTCAGAATCCACACAGACTTGGGGCAAAAAGCTTCAGAATCCACGCAGACTTGGGGTAGAAAGCTTCAAAATCCACGCAGACGTGGGGCATGAAACTTCAGAATCCACGCAAACTTGAGACAGAAAGCTTAAAATACACACAGACTTGAGGAAGGTGGCTCAAAATATACGCAATATTGAGGCAAAACTGCCAGCTGTCTTGATTCGACGTGCTTCGACTGACACAAAATCTCTGACAGTGATTGCTTTTGTCAGTCGCATTAAATGACAAGAAGCTCTTTTGGTACGCCAACTTGGTGAAGGCTGAGTCTTGCTGAAGAAGATTTCAGAAGTCACGCAATAGTCGACTGTGATCTCTCGAGTTCCGTGCATATGTGGCATACGAGAAGACATTCTTCGACTGTCGTGCTGTCAGTCATAATGACACTCTGACAAAATGATGAGCTGTCTTCCAGCGTGATTTTTTAAATATTGTCCTGATCAACTCAGCGTGACTTTGAGGCTTTGTTCTGATCAACTCAGCGTGACTTTCATTTTTAAGGCCTACAAAACCCCCTTCAAAGTTTTCGAAAGTTGAAAAGACTTCAAAATTTCGAAATACTTTGAAAATATCCAAATGAATTTATTAAATGTCATGATGACTCTTCATTTTCTGAGACTGATTGAATCTAATTTATGGTGGAATATGAACCGCCGGCGAGCTCTTTTATATAAACGGGGAGAAAATTCAGCTTTGATATTCATCTTACGTCAACATGACTCCGAAGGAAGAAGCTGAAGAAGAAGCAAGAAAGTTGGGTTTCTGTGCCCATGGCGACCCTACTCTTGGGGGTAAGGAACCGGAGCCTTTAGTTTTCGAGTTCAAAGATGACCCTACTCAACTAGCCAAGAACTTCCTGAGCCACTTTGGTCTGGACGGCTCGTCTTCTTCCAATGGGCGCGCAGAGCAGTGTGAAACGCTCAATGTTCTGTTACATCGTATGAGAGTCACTAGTGTAGAGGAATTGGGTGTCAAGCTTAGTCGCTTCAAAAAATAGAGCGTGTCTTTTCATGCTTCTGTTTTCTATAAAAAATGTTGCACTTCTTTTCCTATGTAAGGTCATCAGTGCCTCTTTATCTTTTGCTTTGAAAAATGTGGTACAACTTCATGCTGAGAACTAGTTTTACTCCGAACAGCGTGCACCAATGAAGAGCAGCGGCACTCTTTGAATACTTCAAATATTGTGCTATTTTCCAAAGTACACGTGACACTCATTCCGTAGTTATGAGCGCTTTTTACTCGGATCTTTCCAAGAATAGGCTTGCACTTCGACCCTTTTTAAACAGATATCTGAGTTTCACGCAAACTCATTCCTCTATTCTTCTTCTTCCGAGAATGACCTTTTTGCAAGATTCCATTCTCAACAGAAAAGCAATGCTTTCTGATGTTGCATTTTTGTGCACTATGTCATCAGACATTGGTTTGCCAATCTTTAGCGCCAAACCGTTTGATCTTGATGGTGAGTCCAACATAGTATGCGTACCACTTTTTACTGTTGAAAATAAGCTTTTGTTTATGACTGAACAGGGTGCGCATGTCTTTGTTTGGCCAGTGCATGCCTAATGATAATGGCATTTCTGTTGATTAATTTTTTTTTCTTTGCTGTTTTCTGCAGGAGTTCGACTGAAAATTTTCTTCAGAACTGGCATTGGTGATTTGGATGCTGTGGAGAATATTCTTCTGACACCTACATCAGGGAGCTCATACGCTTTTGATGCGTAAATCAAACAACTCAGAACTCTTCGTGGGATAGAAGGGTCTTCCTCCAATGGTAGGAAGAGCCTTTATACACGGAGAGTTGGACGGTGGAGTCAACTCTACCCCAAGAAATCGGGTAGTAGAGTTCCTTTCATGGCAGAACTAGGAATTGTATCCCAATGTTGGATACATTCCTATCTCCTTTGAGAGGTCGCTTCCAATCCACCAGTTATATTGGCGGCAACATGCCTTCGTGCTGCCCTACTCTGTGGTTCTCCTCTCGTCTGAGAGATAAGACCAGAGTTTGATTCCTGCTGGACAATCAGGAATTGCCACCAACAACGAACCCGCCAGAGAAGATCAAAGAAGAAATGGATCTCCATTAGATTATTGTTGTGTACAGGGAATGAAAATCCAAAATTGTAATAGATTTCCATTATGATTTGTAAGAAAGCCTAAGAAAATATAATAGACTTTTTATGATGACATGAGAGTGGAAATGATAATTCTTCTATGCTCAATGATTTGTATTTATTTGCATGAATTGTGGACATGATAAACTTTTCTGATTTAGAGTACTTAATACTATCAGAGGTAATATGGACGTGATAATATGTAGGAACTCAAAAGAAAAATAGATTGATTTCTATGCAGAGGTCAAAAATAGAAAATGACAAATGAGCAGGTAGATTCGGCATTTATCCAGAGGTTATGAAAACGTGATAAATAACGAATCCCCATAATAGAAGATTATGAACGGACGAATCGTCAGATGAATGTAATAAATGAACGAATGAACCGTCGGGTGAATGTAATAAATGAACGGATAAACCGTCGGGCATTAATGAATGTGTGAACCGTCGGATGAATGTGACGCTTCATTATTTGAAGAACTTCTGTCTATAAATATAGCAGAAATCTGACGAGAACGAACACTTCTATTCTTCAACATAAAAATGTCGTCTGAAGAAGCATCCAAGAAGGCTGAAATCGTTCCGAAGATTCAGAAGGGCACTGAAGAACGCCCTGCTGATCTAGTTCAGCCGAAGGAAGTAGAAGCAGACAAAGGTTCGTCTGCACCCAAGCCACCAAGAAATATTTTGGACTTCCTGCTCGAACCAGGAAGGACTGAAGAAGAAGCCATGAGGATGGCCGCTTGCAAGTTCCTCGTGGGTTCCAGCCAGGAGGTTCTCGGCTCTTTTGCTGACCGCGTTTTCGAGAAGGACGGCAGTGGCCCGCATCCAAATATAGAGAAGGATGATAGTGATCTTCCTTAAAATCATGTACTATCATTCATGATTAAAATAAAATAAAATTTTATTTATAAACATGAACTTGTCTGATGATTTACAAGTATTTATATTTATACATAATACTTTTTAAGGAATTTGCCATTAAGAGGCATCATAACTTTTCGACCATCCAGTTCTGAGAGTTGATAAGCTCCATTTGAGAAAACTCTGCTTACGACATAGGGACCTTCCCACTTTGCGTCGAATTTGCCTTTGCTCATATGAGTCATAGTCATAGGACGTCTGACTGTTAGAACAAGTTCTCCTTTTTGATACGCTCGAACTCTGACTTTCTTATTAAAAGCTTTTGAGATTCTAGCTTGATAGAATTCAATATTCTGTTGAGCAGATAATCGCTTCTCATCCAGAGCTTCTAATTCTTGAAGTCGAAGACGATCATTATTCTCGGCGGTGAGTTCATTAGCAATTGCTATCCTTAAAGAAGGAATTTGAATCTCTAATGGAAGAACAACTTCGCATCCATACACCAGAGAGAAAGGTGTACATTTAGTAGCATTACGAACTGTAGTACGGTAAGCCCATAAACATTCACCGAGCTTCTCACTCCAATTACGTTTGTTAGTAGAGACAAATTTCTTTAGGAGTTTGATGATGGTCTTGTTGAAAGCTTCTGCTAATCCGTTAGCCGCTGGATTGTATGCAGTAGAAGCCACATTGTTGATCCGGTGATCGTCACAGAATCGAGTAAATTTCTGGCTGATGAACTGTGGTCCGTTATCATGAATAATGCGTCGAGAAACACCAAATCTGTAGATGACGTAGTGTTTGATAAAGCTGATGACATTGGACGTCTTGACTTCAGATAAAGGAATGGCTTCAGCCTATTTGGAGAAATAATCGATTATTGCGAGAATAAACCGATGACCTTTTGATGACGGCGGATTGATCGGACCAATAATGTCCATGCCCCAAGCTTCGAAGGGCCATGATGCTGCCGTCGGATGTAGAAATTTTGAGAGTTGATAAATAAAATCCACATAGATTTGACAAGCTTTACACTTCTTTACATATTCGATGGCATCTGATACCATAGTGGGCCAATAATAACCCATACGTCGAATACGGTCCTGAAGTTTTGGGCCAGGCTGATGTGCTCCACAAATTCTATCATGTGCTTCGCGAATGATCTGCTGAGCCTCATCACCGGCAACACATCGAAGAAGTAGACCATCATAAGCTCGACGATATAAGGTTTTTGTAGTATGATTGTAATAGAATCTGAGTGACCGTCGTCTGATAGATGCTGCCTCACTCGGATTATCTGAAAGAATATCATATAATACGAAGTCTAAGAAAGGAAGTCTCCAATCTTTATCCGTATTCTGAGTCTCAGCTGAATTACTGAAGATGAATTCCATGCTAGAATCAGATGAAGATGATAAAGATTTACGACTAAATCCAAATCCTCTTGTTGCGTTGACATCATGTGATATTGATTCTTCAATGTCAACTGGAAGTCCTAGAGTCAGATTGTTTTCGAGATGGAATAACTCTCGATTGCGGACAACAATCATTTGTTGTCGTCTAATCGGAATAGCTAACACTATCGCAAGATTAGCAAGAGCATCAGCTTCGGTGTTACATACTCGCCTAACATGTTCAATGAAGAACTCTTCAAATAAAAAAGCCATAGATATAGCCGATCTATGATAAGGAACCAGATCTTGATGTCGAACCTCATAAGTGCCCCTTATCTGATTGACAATGAGTTTAGAGTCTTCGTACACCTCTAAATGTTGAATATTTAGATATTTAGCGAGTTGAAGACCAATGAGTAATGCATTGTACTCGGCTACATTGTCTGAACATGGCTGATCGAGAGAATAAGCCCCTTGGATAGCAAGACCTTCTGGCGACACAAGAACAATTCCAACTCCAGCGACAATGTCTCCATTAGGACCAATTCTTGAAGCTCCATCAAAGAATAGACGCCAAATAGGATCTTCTTCAGCAATTTGGTTTGAATCTAGAACTTCATCTGGGATTTCATCATAGAGTTTTGAATTTTCTGGAATTAAATGAGCAGCCAGAAAATCAGCTAAAGCTTGTCCTTTGACTGACTTCTGAGGAATATAGTGCATATCATACTGAGCAAGTAAGATTCCCCAGTTAGCCAATCAAGAATTCAAAACACTGGGTTTTTTTATCATGACCCGTATAGGATTGATCCTGGAGATGACATGAATGGTCTGGCCAATGATATAATGTCATGTCTTTTGAACAGCGAACATCAATGCTAGACATTCTTTTTCGACCGGTGAATATCGAGGTTCAGCTCCGGTCATAGTACGACTGAGATAGTAAATGGCTTGTTCATGACCATTTTTATTCTTTTGAGCGAGTAATGCACCCAATGAATGACTCATTGCTCGAGTATATAGGAGGAACGGTATTCCTGAGACGGGAGGTACCAATACTGGAGGGCTCATCAGATACTGTTTTATATCATCGAATGCTTTCTGACATTCATCATTCCAGACGAAAGAAACACCTTTCTTCATGAGTTTTTTAAATGGTCTGCAGCGTCCTGAAAGATTAGAGATGAATCTCCTGATATAAGCGATCCTTCCTTGAAATCCTCGTAGCTCTTTTAAGGTGCGTGGAGGACGCATCTCTTGGATGGCTTTGATCTTCTCAGGATCCACGTGTATACCTTTAGAGGTAATGACGAAGCCGAGAAATTTACCACTAGAGATGCCTAAGAAGGACTTAGTAGGGTTCATCTTTAATTGATGCTTACGCATTAGATCAAATATAGTCTTCAAATCTTGGATATGATCCTCCTTTTGTCGACTTTTGACTGCAATATCATCAACATAGCATTTGACCGTTTTTCGCAAATGTTCACGAAATATAGTGCTCATAGCTCGTTGATAAGTTGCTCCTGCATTCTTGAGACCGAACGGCATAACTGTATAACAGTATGTACCGATCGGCGTTCTGAAAGAAGTGTGCTTCTCATCATCTGGAAATATTTTAATCTGATTGTACCCAGAATACCCGTCCATGAATGACATCCGTTTAAATCCACAGGTATTATCGATCATGACATCAGTAATTGGTAAAGGGAATTCGTCTTTAGGACATGCCGCATTGAGATCGCGGAAGTCTATGCAAACTCTGATCTTGCCAGTCTTTTTAAGAACAGAAACTATGTTAGCCACCCAATCAGGATGTTGTTCCTCTCTAATAAACCCAGAGGCCACGAGTTTATTGACTTCAGCTTCAATTGCATCCATAATATCTGGACGAAATCGTCGCTGTTGTTGTTTTACCGGTTTAGCATTCGGCAGTATATTGAGCTTGTGAGTTACAATTTGTGGATCAAGTCCTGGCATATCTTCATAACTCCAAGCGAAGACATCGATATAGTCACGAATGAGTTTAATCATATCTTGCTTATCAGTTTCTGAAAGACTTTCACTGATGAATATTGGTTTGGGAGATCCCTCTTCACCAACATCTATTTGAACAAGTTTGTCTTCAGTTGGAGGTTCTTTTTGCTCAAATCGGAACTCCTATTGATTATCTAACCTTTGGGCCCGTTGTTCTGATTCAGGTAAGATTTCAAACTCGTCTTCGTCTTCATCATCTTCCTCAGAGTGGTCAATGGAAACCATGTTGGAAGACAGAATGTTGCAGTAGAAATCACCGATACTCGTATCAGAATCCCAAGAGGTAGTACTAGAAGAATCAGATCTCTTATCTTCGTCAGATTCGGGATCTTCATGAACAATATTGATAAAAGGAGTAGGAGCAGTATAGCCCAATCCGTATTTCATCCTCCCATATTTCAGAGGAGGGATCCGAACAGGCATTTTTCTCCCTTTTCTACTATTGAGGCCAGTTCTGAAGTCATAGCCCATATTTTTAATGATGTCTTTAGATTGCTGACTATAACGACGTAATTGTAATCTTCCAGTATCATCATTTTTGTCCTCATCTTCTAAATCAGAAGGATTTTGGGGCCCTTTGTAGAAGAATATTGGAATGTCTCCTGGCTTTCTGTTGGGAACTAGAAAGTATGAAGATTGTACTGATTCTAGGGATACATCTGTATGAACAGTCTGTACAACTCCTATGGATATTGTGCTCAAGTCATCTAACAAATGTAAATAACTATGAACATAATTACACACATCAATATACTGTAAAGATGGAGACTTTTCATTAAATTTAAAAGCAGCAGTATTTACATTGGGAGAAGGCTGAGCCTTAGAGATCTTAGCCAAATCAATAACTAAAGGGGGAGAAGAAGAACGAGAAGAAACTTTGTTTCGATTAAGATCGATAACAAATGGCTCAGAAGAGGTGAGCTCCCTTAAAGTCTGAGATGGAAGAATAGTCTGCCCTCCAACTGGGATTACCAGAGTATCCTGTTTTATATGTGAAGATACAGGAACTGTAGTACGCCCATTGACAGGAATGATCAGTGTATCTTGAGTAGACGACTGAGGTAATGGAGAAATCCGTCCACTCACTGGAATGATGAAAGAACCTTCTCCAGAGGGTTTGGGAGATTGTTGCTGAGTAGTTCAACCTTTAACCGGGATTATTAAAGTCTCACTTTGTGAATCCTCTTTCTCCATAGCTTGTATCACCCTTGTATACTCTTCTTTGTACATCCGGGAATCATTGAAATAGGCTTCAACCCCATGGAAGGGATTTATATCGACGACTTCTTTTTGTACTCTTCCATTGCTGTCAATGTATTTAAAACACTGATGAAGAGTAGAAGGTACCACATTATTTTCATGAAGAAATGGTCTCCCCAGAAGAAGATTGTAAGATCCTACGATCTCGATCACATAGAAAGTGACTTTAGATCTGAAATCGCCTATCTGAAGTTTCAGATGAATCTTCCCCAAAGGCTCGCTTCGGCTTTGATTGAATCCCAGGATAGTAGTAACTGTCTTGGAAAGCTTGTGAAGAGGGATTTTTAGTTCATCCAACAGACTCTTTGGCATTATACTTATAGCAGACCCTGGATCAATGAGGATACGATCTATCTTCATTGTATCGATATAACCGGTGTAGTAGAGAGGCCGATCATGTCGATTATCCTCCAGTAGCATGTCATCTTGTGTAAAGGTGATATTTGGGATAATCTCCAGTACACTGTTGCAATGTAAGCAAGTGGCAAGTTCTGCATCTGGCTTCTTTAACTGTGCAAGACAAGAGTCTGCCTGAAGAAGTGCTTCACTTAACGTCTTTCGAGTCTTTTTGGAAAGACATAGAAGTTCAAAGAGTGACATTCTAGCTGGAGTATTAGCAAGTTGAGCTAAAATGTCGAAGTTATAAGGCTTCTGAAGTCCAAGAGGAGAGGACTTCTTGATTGGTTTATCAAACCGAGCTTGTTGTTTGCCTTTCTCAAGAGCTGTAGGCTTAGAAAGAGCAGGTTCAACCGGTACAGTTGAAGGAACAGGTGCAGTGGATGATTCCTCTTCAGGAGAAATATTAGGAGCATCTTTGTCAGCAGGAGGGATATCAGGAGTATCCTCAGGATTCTTGGAATAATCCTTTAAATAAGATTTCCCTGTTCGAGTAGCACCAGCAAGTGCTTCTTCTTTGTCTTTTGGCTCTGTGTCAGAAGTAGACCCAAGAGAAGTCATATGACATGACTTAATCTTTTCAGCCTTCTTGGACTTTCGAGAAGTAGTCTTTTGAAGAGGAGGAGATTCAAAATCTGCCACTAGATCAGGATATATCCACATGATTTCTCCTGTTTCCATAGTAATTGGCACCAATCCTTCAGATTGTGGAGGAGGAATATTCACTATATCAAGAGTCACCTTGGGAATAGGAACGATCCTACTTTCAAGGAGTTGAGGAGGAAAATCTCCGAATTGCATAGAGACGACGTTAGAAGTGACAGTCTTCTCTTTCGAAGTAAGAGAGATAGCTGCAGACTTAATCATTTCTTGGATCTTTCCTTTCAGTACATAACATGTACGAATTGTGTGACCCAACATTCTGTGGTATGGACAGTATTTGGGATGATCTGTCTTACCAGCTTCATCAGGTTTCTTGATTTCAGGTAATTGTATTTTATTACCTTTCAACAGACATTCAAAGATACCAAGGACATCGTCGTCGTCAAAAGAGTATTCTTCTTTGGGGCGTGGTGCTCTTGGTTGTTGAGTTGTAGAGGCAGGAGGAGTTTGAACATTTGATGCATCTTTACTCTGAAGATTAACTTCAAGGGTTTCTTTTCCCTTACGAGCATTGTTTTTAGCATTATTGTTATTGCCTTGACCTGTTTCTTTGGGAGTCATCTGCACTCCTAAACCTTTAAAGGTTTCAGCACTAATTTTAGCGGCTTTGGCACTAACTATGAAGGAAGGGCAATCTTGAAATTGAGTAGATCCTGTCCACATGTTGATGATGGGCAATAGATTTGATTTGCATGTGTCGATGGTGACAGCATCAGGAGTTCCAAGAGGCATCTTCAGAGCTTCTCTTCGAAACCGTTCAATAAAATCCTATGTAGTTTTATTATTTTTTTGTTTGATTCTAATAAGAGCAGACATAGTCATATCATTGAGCCCTTCATAGAATCGTTCAAGAAATATCTGTTTGAAACCGGCAAATGAGGTAATACACCCATCCGGGAGACTTCTGTACCATTCATAAGCCGTTTCCTTGAGACATCTAACAAACACCCGAGTAAGGAGGGCATCACTTGGTTACAGTTGATCAGTCATCACTTCAAAGTGATTAATAAACTGACTTGGAGAAGTGGTTCCATCATAGAAGGAAATAGTGGGAGGCTTGTATTTAGGAGGATACGATACTTGCTTCCATTCTATTGGATAAGGTTGCTTGATGCCTAACCTTTGTAAACCATCTTTCTGTTTGAATGCCTCAAATTGAGTTTTAAGATTCTTCAATTCTTCAGAGACAACTCCGGAAGATTGTGGAGTTGTAGCTTGTAGAGAATAGTTGGGAGGAGGAACAGCATTGTAAGCACTACCCCCAGCTCCAGAGAGACTCGGATTTGGTTGAGCTGGTCCAGGAGTATTGGATTGTACTACTGGAGGAACTTGTACTGGACTTATAACAGTGTCAATTGGTATAGCATCTGGTACAGTCTGTCGATTTTGCATCTGAGTTGCCATGAGTTCATACATTGACTTCATAGTATCAGCCATGGATTTCATTTGCTGTTCCAAGGAAGCAATTCTTTGTTCTTGAGGAGTCAAGGAAGAAGAAGGTTCATCAGTATTCCCATCAACCATATAAGTTGTGACTGTACGAGGGATTATTAATGAACTGGTGGATGTTGTATGTTCTGAATCATTGCTTTGTGCATCAAAGTCAATTATAGGAGAACTACCCCCAGTAAGAAGAGGTGGGAAGTTAGATTCTCCGAGAAATTCAGAATCATCTTCAGAAATCAAAGTCCTTTGACTAGAGGCCAGGACTCTTGCTCTTGTGCCTCTATATACTCCATCTGGACTATCATCTCTACCCCCAGTATTCCGAGAGGTCATGTTGACAGAAGCAAACAAAGGCTCATCTTCATCAGGCATAGGTTCACACTGAATCCGATTGAAGACAGATTGTCGTTTTGTTTGACATCTGCATTGCATTGTGACTCTCGGCTGGAAGTCACATTCATGATCAACATAATCCATGATCAACATAATCCTGAACCATTGATTGACATCTGTATTGAATTATGACTCTTGGCTGGAAGTCACATTCAGCATGATCCATTGTCATAGAATTATTCATTCTCTTCTGTTGAAGGTGTTCTCGTAAATCTGTCTGTGACGACTGAGGTACATCAGAGAACAATCTTTGTGTATTTTTAGGAATATATTTCTGGTTCTTGGATTTCGATGGCTCTTGATTATACAGGGAGTGATTAATATGAGCCACATAATTTCTAGCATACTCTGCATCCGGATCTTTTATCTTCATTTCCGATTGATGTGGTTTCTTAACACCAAAAGTGCTTCCCAAACGGGTTTGATTAAGTTTTGTTCTTAGATCAGTTGGAGGTAACACATTGGTTTTTGAAACTTGGAGTTTTCCTTCCATTGATCTGGATATTTGCAGAGAAGGAAGAGTTGAACCACCCCCTTGATTAGGAGTTGGTAACAGACCTTTTCTAGACAAATTCTGTGCCCAATTCGAAGAAGTCGTAGAAGAAAACATTAAGGAATGTTTCTTCTTAGACTTATTTAAGTTTTGAGACATAGAATGTCCAGAAGGAAGAGTAGTCAAAAGACCATCTCCTTTTCTTTGACTAATAAAATTGTCAGTCAAAGCTGTTCCTGAAGTAAAGACTACAGGAGCAGAAGAAACAACTAAAGAGTTATTTCTTTTCGAAGGAACTTTGTGTGGAAGACCACCCCCAGTTCTAGTAGAACTTGGCAAAGAAGAAGAGATAGCTAAAGAGCTATTCTTCTTAGATGAAATACACGCTGAAACAGGCTTGGTTAAAGAACCAGTGCTGTTAGCATGACTTTTGATTTTAGAATTACACGCTGGAACAGATTTGGCTAAGGAACCAGTACTGCCAGCGTGACTTTTGAATGTGAGACTGCACGCTGGAACAGATTTGACTAAAGAGCCAGCACTGTCAGCGTGACTTTTGACTTTGAGATTGCACGCTGGAACAGGTTTGGCTAAAGAGCCAGTACTGTCAGCGTGACTTTTGATTGCTGTCTTCTTTGAGCGTACCAGAGTGTACGTGCTTGCAGTAGAGTCTTTGCCAGTGTTAGGAGTAGACACTGCGACAGAGACTCCACCATTGACTGCCAACTGATTCTTAGGGACATAGACAGAGCGTCCCTTCGACTTGGCAGTAGTGATGGAGGCTGAAGTGGGCTTGCCACCCTTAGCCTGCTGCATTTCTTCGTAGACGAGTTGATCAAATTGGATCGATATCACCTTCTTCGTCGAGCCGACTGACGAAGTGTCGCATTGAGTTGTTGCCATCTCAGAAGAGGAGATGGTTTTCTCCAGCAGAGTCGCCAATTTGTTTTCCATAAATAAATTTACTTTATTTATTGTGTTTCTGGGAAAATTACAACTGTAGGAATCCGATCTAGAAGACGATCGCTTTATCCCTTGGACTATGCGAAGAAGAAAAGCTCTCAAAATTTTGACAGTAAGTTAGATAACTATGTATCTGTACAATGAATGAGAAAAAGAACTCTATTTATAGAGTCAAAAATAACTGAAAGGATAACTGTCTTCACAACCTGTGCCTAGTTGAAAATTACGCAGGATTTAACATACGCAAGGTTGTGAGCAGTTACTGGACGTGGCCTATAACTGTTAGACACATGGCAATCATGCATGAGTCGTGTGCAAGTTACAGGACACGCAGGCGAGAGATCAGTGGCATGGCTGCTACGTACTCCAATTTGATAAAATCCACGCAGACTTGTTGAAGACGAAATCCACGCAGACTTGGGTCAGAAAGCTTCAAAATTCACGCAAACTTGGGACAAGAAACTTCAGAATCCACGCAGACTTAGGGCAAAAAGCTTCAGAATCCACGCAGACTTGGGGTAGAAAGCTTCAAAATCCACGCAGACGTGGGGCATGAAACTTCAGAATCCACGTAAACTTGAGACAGAAAGCTCAAAATACACGCAGACTTGAGGAAGGTGGCTCAAAATATACGCAATATTGAGGCAGAACTGCCAACTGTCTTGATTCGACGTGCTTCGACTGACACAAAATCTCTGACAGTGATTGCTTTTGTCAGTCGCATTAAATGACAAGAAGCTCTTTTGGTACGCCAACTTGGTGAAGGCTGAGTCTTGCTGAAGAAGATTTCAGAAGTCACGCAATAGTCGGCTGTGATCTCTCGAGTTCCGTGCATACGAGGCATACGAGAAGACATTCTTCGACTGTCGTGCTGTCAGTCATAATGACACTCTGACAAAATGATGAGCTGTCTCCCAGCATGATTTTTTAAATATTGTCCTGATCAACTCAGCGTGACTTTGAGGCTTTGTTCTGATCAACTCAGCGTGACTTTCATTTTTAAGGCCTACAACCCTGCTACTGGATCTAATCGCCGTCGCTCCAGATACACCTCTGCCATCGCCTCCTTCTACTCATTAACAACCTCCATCTCCCGATCGCTTTCAGCTACCGCGTGAGTCAGATCTAGCAACCATGAATCAAACGCTCTCCCACGTGACCTCATAGCCTCTTCTCGGTGGATCCGACCACCATTCGCCATCGAACTAGCGACTAACTCCTCGACCCAATCCTTGTCCAGTTGGCCCAACGCCATACCTCAAATCAATCTTCGCTGCTCCTCTCCTCCGTAACTGCCAGGCCGAGTAGTTCTCCGCCCGCACCCATCTCCGACCGATTATTCGAGGTGAGATCCTTCTTCTTCTTCTTCTTCATCATCTCCTCCTTCTTAATCATTATCTTCTTCTACTGCTTCTTCTTTTTCTTCTCAATTCTTCTTCCTTTTTATTTTTCTGATGCTGCTAGAGAGAGAGAGAAGAAAGGGTAAATAGTAGTCCGGGTCTAGGCCATGGACCAGTGGGCCTGGTGTAAAAAAGAAAAGAAAGGCAAGAGAGAAGAAAGAGCTGGGCCTGGGATGATCCCAGTAGAAATGGGCTGGGCTGGCTAATGGAATTTAGGTTTTTAGTTATTTCTTTAGTTAAGTAATCTTTTGATTAATGTTAATGTTAAATATTTTAGTTAAATAAATAAAACATTGTTAATATATATACATTTTTCTAGTTGATACTAATAGTATTAACCTATGTTATATGTTAGCTATTTAGTTATGTTTTACAAATATTTTGTTAAATAATGACCTATTTTGATTAGTTATATTATTAGTCATATTTTATAATTAATTAATAATTATTACTATTAATTATTTTACTATTCAGTTCTAATCAATTAGTTATTAGTATTGCTTTTACCAGCTAGCTAAATTATATTTTAAATATGGGAAATAGAATTACTTAGATTTTTCTAGAATATTCTAGGAATTATTCTTTAGACTAGAACCTGACTATTTTTACTAACCTATTATAGGTGGACTTAGAGACATTTTGCAATCTTCTGGAAAAAACACGTACTTTCATGACTTTGTTACATCTACTTCATGTGGTGACTTGTTTCTTGTTGGACACGTTGTTTACACGACTTGATCATGTTCTTCTGGTACACTTATAATCTGGTTCTGATACTTATCACGTGCTCTTATTTATGTACTTTGGGAGGGGAGATGCTTACGGATATGTGATCAAAGCCAAGCCGCTAGTTAGGTCATGTGGATAGGCTAATCACAAACCTGTGCACGTGTAATTAAGTCGTACCTTTATTTATATACTTTATCCAGTCGGTCACATATTTACGAAGTATTTCAAATCATGAGTCTTGATGTTCCTTGTTCATGTTCTCAGTAGATTACACATTTATGGCTAGACGTCTATCTATGTCATGTGCTTGCTTTCTGTCCGAACCTAACCACCCAATGTGCCTGTTAGCCCTATGGATTTATATTTTCAATGATTAGATTACTTGTCCTAACCCTAGCCTATAGTGAGTAGCTTAGCCTATATGTCCTATGTGCCTATGTATTCTTATGCGCCTACGTATTCTTATGCGCCTATGTAACCTAAGTGCCAAGATATTTCTATGCGCCTACTTGGCTTGACCATGTTCCTGACATGATTACTGTATAAGTGTTGGCATATTCTATGTGTGTACTAAGTTATAATTCTATGTGAGCATTGTGGTGCTAATCTACGTGCTAAGCGATCCTACACAATATATGTCATTACATCCATACTTCCAGCATAGTCATGGTAACCGTCAGAAATATTGGCATGGTGTGATGATTGCTTGATTGACGTATTACACTAAGGATGAATCCAAATTCAGGACTCTATGAGCTGACGTAGAATCATACTTAGGGTACCCGTATCAAGATACGACATCTAGGAGGACCATATGACCACGGTATGTGATTCCAAGACCAACTTAGGGTTAAACTAAGTAACTCAAATTGATAGAAGCGTTGGGTGGGAACGGAATCCCGAGGTCGTGTTATACTAGCCACCTCCGAGACATCAGTCATGGTGTGCAGGTTGGCTGCCACGGATAATGTTTAACATCCCCCATTAGGGGATGACGATATCCGACTACTATGTGCTATGTGTTCCACACGGTGAGCTTGCAAGGGACCAGTGTGTATTCTACGTACTAAGCATTACTATTGGACTGGCTATCCCTGCTGGGACTGACACGATTTGAGGATTCCTATATATAAGCATTACTGGGATAATCCAAACAAATCTTAGGAAGCCGTAGGGATGATTCGCCACCTGTAAATTGACTTGTTTGTGATCCGTTCCTTCTATTAGTAGCCAAGGAACATGGACTGTCATGGTACATGGTCTAACCCATGTCCTTGTTTGGTTTTTGGGTGGAGCTATTGTGCTCTGACAGGCTATGGACCAAAGTTGCGACACAAAAGTGACCATGGTTATAGGATGTATCTTATCCCGTAACGGTTCGGCCCCCTATGTCCTTGTTTGGTTGTAAGGATGTCGTATTGCCTCGATGATAGGTTATAAGCCTATAATCCTTGGCTAGGTCCTACTTTACCTACTTGGGTTTTGTCTCAATCATATGTGCTCCCTTTGTGGTACTTGTTATTTGGGGTTGATCCCGCTGGTTTTGTTTGGCCAGATCACCTAGCAGCGTCTGAGGATCTATCTTTCTTCCCTAAAGATGGTGCCTACTAGAAACATAACTGTCAGAGGACAGGAGTCGATTTATTCTTCGCCACTCTGATATCATCATTTTGTCCTTTGGCGTTTAGCCACAGACACCTGTTTAGCCGGCAGTTCTTGACATTTAGTTTTCTTTACATAATTATAATTAACCAGATTGCAACTGATAATAGTTATGTACTATTGACTCTCTGTGCTAGCTGGTATTTTTGTACAAATAGTTCTTATGATCATTTTAATGAAGCATCGGGGACGCCTTACTGCTTTATCTTATATGCACATTAATTATTGATTCTTTATTGAGTGAATGACACATAGAGGTTCTATATGACCCTAGGAGACTTGATTGTAGCATGCACCCCAAGTTTAGTGACAACAATGATCTCCTTATGACATCTTCGTGCCTTATACGGGATAGCTGGCCATGTCCGTCTCCGTATTTCGGTACTGGGCGTGGCAAGGTTTTAGTGGTGGCCCATGCATGTCTGAATTTTTAGACTTGTGGGGTGTTATTATTATAGAAGTCTCAATCAAAATATACCCCCTTGAAATCCTGATTCATTCTTTACTTCATCGCTATTGACTGTTACATAGATTTCCATTCTTGTTCCTTCTCGTCCTGTCATTTGATATCTATATTTTTCCCTATAGGGGTGCCTCGTTCTTAGCAGTTGGCGGGGCCAACGTGGAAGAACATCTAGTGGAGCAAGGTCCTACAGGGCATCAGTAGGAGGCAATGCCTTCTTCTGGTCAGATTTGCGTCGAGGTAATGATAGTGCCGATTGAGCCGAAAGTTCCAGATTTTCCTTCACCCCCAGCAATGCCGGTAGTGGCAGCGATATCCAACTTTGCAGCACTTCTGGAGATTATTGGGGGATTGCTAGCGATGCAACAACATCACATGGCAGTCCAGCACCATTAGTAGACTCGACAGCAAGAGCAAAATATTTTACTGAACCAGGGTTTGCAGACTGCCCTGGAAAGGGTTGGGAGGACTGACTCAGGTGCGTCAGGAAGCTTTTGTCGGCTCAAACCGAGGTACTTTGATGGCACGGAGGATGCTATTACGGCGGATGCTTGGCTTCAAGACTTCGAAGCTATTTTGGCAGTGGCAAAGGTTCCAGCTGAGGAGAAAGCCGATTATGTCCTGTTGTTGCTTCTGGACCTTGCCCGTGATTAGTATATCAGTGGAGGTAAGATTGAGCCATACTATTTCTTGGGACGGCTTCAGGACCAAATTTAAACCAAGTATTTTAGTACCGTGGTGCGATATAAGCTTCACTAGAGGTTTATCGGTCTGAAGAAGGCTGATAGGACGGTGGACGGTTATGCAGTAAAGTTTTGCAGACTGAGTCTATTTTCCCCGACAATGGTGGCTACGGAGCTAGAGAGGGCTACAAGGTTCTAGCTGGGACTTTATTTGGAGATTCTACAGCTGGTAGAGGGGCACGACTATAAGACTTTTGATGCAGTTTTGACAGCAGCTCGGAGGCACAAGCTCCCCCAGCAGAGGTTGGTGTCACGACCCACACCCAGTGAAAGGGTACGAGACCATGGGTACATCCAGCCTACGTCGCAGTGTCGGCGATAGAATGCTATCCTAGGTCTCAATAACAATTGAATAGTATAGTGTACCTATCACGACCCGCACCCACTTTTCGGATACGAGACGTGTCCAAGCCAGTCTACGCCGCGGAGTCGACGGTAGAACGCTGTCAAGCCCGTAAGAAATAAATGCTCAAAATAAACTTTATTGCTCATTCACATTTCTAAATTTGATTACAATATTTATATTTTTGAAGAAAGTACAAGGTTCTTACAATTAATGAAAATGATACCACTTCTATCTAATTTCTAGGTTTTTGTCTGCAAGTACACCCGTATCTCCCAATGCTAAGTGAAGCTACAGTCAACCTGAAAAATGTTGGTTTCCAGTCAGGAATAGAACAAGCACACAAACCGACGGCAATACGAAAATACAATAGAATTCACAAGACATGAAAATAATATATGTGAGATGAAAACTAGAAAGTAACTGATGTCATGGCAAGCGGTGAAGAAAACCAGGAAATAAATAAAAGATAACTATCTATGTGTTTTGAAATATCATTTTCGACATGTGGACGGCTAAGGGGTAAATACGGCACCCTGCACGTGTCGTATGCAGCTATTATCAGTCAAGAATAGACGTTTTTGAGATATTTTTGAGTAGTCCACATGTCTACTAAGATATTTTTCCGCCCAGCTAGTACTCATGGAATCAAGTCGCAAGCATGGTAATCATGTAAATGACAGTTAAGGAGTACAATAAATCCATGATACTAATGTCCGTGTGACGAGCTTGTCAACAAGCAGCAAGACATATGTATAAACATGAAATGTAAAAACTACTATGAATCGAAAAGCAATCAGAAAGTGTACGTGCCTTGATTTGTTGCAGTTGTTGTGACTAGATTATGTTGGCACAGAATAGTCACGGATGTCATAACTACGCAAGACATCCTCTAATGGTGGAACAGACCGTGTCATTGGGTCCGGGCTCGTCCGATTAGCCTAGGGTTGATATGACTAAGTCAGAATCACAAGAAAATACGAGTGTATGACTAGTTTATGATTTAAGGATAAATCTAGTCTAGAAAATGAAATCTTGCCAAGGAATATATATTTATTTAGAAAAATATTTATAACTAATTTAGAAATTACATATGATAATTGAAAACGATCAAAATAATTTAGGTAGATACCTTTAAATCATTTTAGGAAAAAACCTTACTTTGCAAGTACAACTTTTGAGTCAAAACTATATTTGAAAAAATGTAACTAAAAATATTTTAAGTCAAAAGTCATAATACCATAAAATACAATAATATAATTTTATTAATAAATAACAATATTAATACCAGGAAACCAATGCTAATCATAATATTAATAAGAATGATAATAATAATACGATAATATTTTAGGTCGATAAGCTATATAAAAACCGTAATATAATAATGTTAATAATGATGATAGTATAATGATAATAATAATAGATGAAAAAATAAATACAAAGTTAAATGCCAGCCCAACTAAACAATATATACAATTGAAATCCAAAATTAATACCTAGGCTCAAGGTAAGGCCCAATATTACAATAACAAATTGAGCCATAACCTTTCAAGCCACACAAAATTCATATATTAAATATTACTCAAAATAGCTAATAATGAAAACAAATAATATTACTATAATTATCTTAATAACAGTATTAAGACCATGGTATTTACTATATTGATTTACATCTAAAATACTGTAAGTAGTATATATATATATACTTATACAAAAATATATATACCAATTCAGAAAATTCAATTCAAATCCCAGGCCTTAGTCAAGCCCAAGCCTTAATCGGGTCTGGCCCAGCCCCTACCCCTATACTGCTCTCTTTTTCGAAGAGACACAACAAAGGAAAGAAAATGAATGCACATCAAAAGAATACACGACAAAAGGAAACGAAATGAATGCACATCAAAGGAATACACAACAAAAGGAAATGAAATGAATACCGCTCTTTTTCTCTCTCCCGAGGAGAGAGACAACACAATGAAAGGAGACAACAAAAGGAAGGGAGATGATTGTTGAGGGAAGAAGTGAAGGGGAGCTTATAGAGGGTTCACCCCGAGCTCGTCGGCGGTGCTCCTGCTGGCATGGCGCTGCGGCACGACAAAAAAAGGAGGCTCGACTATTCGGCACGAGCACGTGGCTGTCGTGCTCTCGAGTGGAGACCGCAGCGCTCGTGCTCTGAGCACGAAGGTGCGTAGGAACGCCGGATTTGGGCACCGGTGGTGTTCGCTCGGCAGAGAGCATTAGCCGACGGGGAGTGCGGCCATGGCGGTGGCCTTGGCCTTGTGGATGCGGTAGGAATAAAAGGAGGGCTTCCTCGAGTTCGTTCTCCGGCGCTGGCAGCGCAGGTGGGCCCGGGTGACATATGGAGGTGTGTCTCGGTGGTGCGACACGAAAATGGTCGAATCTGCTGGGAGGAGGGTCGTGCGCACGGACCAGGGTGACGAAGGGCGCGAAGGGCTGTACAGCCGAGGGGTTCCAGCTAGGGCAGCGTGAGGGCTCGGCGCACGGCTTCCACCGGCGGTCGACGTGGGGAACACGAGGCTCCCATGCTACTCCAGCTGTACCGACGGAGAAGAACACCAGGCCGATTCGAGCGGAGCGGAGTGGCGCTAGCAAGGCTCTGTGTCGCCGGGCTACTCATAGCGGCTCCCTGGTGCTAGACGGAAGGGAAAATCTCCATGGCGGCGGCGTTCGATCGAGGCAAGTCGGTGGCGCTGTTGGTGGGTCAAACACGACAAAGGTTTGGATGTAAATGTAATGGGAGATAGAATAAGAAGGATGGACAGGGACACACGGATTCAGACACGATGAATCCTGTGGTGGTGGTGATGAGATTTGGTATTTGTATTGTCCTGACTGTTGTGGAGGACTGGGACGGTGGGGAATGGAGGAGATGATGATGGCGAGTGTTTTGCGATGATGGTGTCGGTGACACCAGGGAGGGAGACTAGGAGGGGAACGAGGAGGAGTGTGGTCGGGGGATGAAAGGGTGATGATGGATTAGTTTGAGAATACCGAATGAAATAATGGGAAGCCTCCCTAAGTAGATGAGAAAACTCCTAAACTAATAAGATTCATATCTCTTCCAATATTCAAATTTAATTTTTAACCAAATCCAAGTAGACTATTTGATAACCATAATAGTTCAATCTCACTACAAAAAAGTAAGTTAAAGGTAATTTTGAATCGGCCAAAATATATAGACCTCAATCACAATAATACTTTTTTATATATTTAATGTTGGCATATTTCATTCCTATATTCAATCTTATCAAATAATATTTAAAATAGCTTCTATAAATTCACTTTTAAACGTAATTGATAATAATAAATCAATAAAGTATGTTTTCATAAATCCAAAACTAGACCAAATAACTGCTAATAAATTCTAAATTTAATATATAATGATTTAAAATTAATAGTAATTATTATTAATAATATTACAATATATTTATCCAAAGCTATCTTAATATTTTGTAAACAATCATAATACTTCCAAATAATCCTCTGAAATAATCTGCATTGTCGATATCGCTTATAAAATAAAATCATATGAAAATAGTTTGACAATTCCTCCATAATAACAACATATTTTCTAAAATAAAATTAAAATTAGAAATCCGGGAAGAGGATGTTGGCCCAATGATTGTATCATGTTTTTGAATATGGTTAATATGTTAAGTTTAGCATTTCATTATCACTAATCTTTATACTATCGCTATAGCATTTCTACTTATACTTATACCTTTGGTGATATGTGCCTATTGGTTTACATATTAGTGATATGAGCTTTCTATCTTAAATTTAATCGGGTTGCCAATCAAAACTATGTTTTTGATTGTGGTTATTCAATTAAGTTTAATCATTATGATATCACTAACATTTATGCTATCACCTTAGCACTTATACTTAAACTCAGCATTGTCCTAATGTGCATTAAACTTATCACACTTGCTACTATGTATATTGCTTTGTTCGTCTAACATGTACATGCAGAAAAGCAATAAGCAAGATCAATGTGGACATATGCAATGAAGAAATTATGGTGGGCCAAAGACGACGGATCCCACAAGATTTCTCTGAACCACCCGACGATATCTCCGGAGCCACGCACTCGGGGGTTCCGCTGCCCGGTCAGCGGACGGGGGTCGAGGGGGCAGCACCCCTCGTTGGGGGTTCGGGGGCGAAGCCCCCGAAAGGTATTCAGTTTTCGCAAACTGGATATCTTTGGACAGCTGCCGCCAAGGGAAAAAGCCAGCACCTATCAAAGGAAGAAGCCAAGCCATGCCATCATCATTTCAAGACTCTGAAGAAGCCTGCACCTGCTACAGTATATCTGGAGTCTGTAATGTGTCTTAGGAATATTTGTAAACACAAGAAATGGATGGTAAAATCGAAAGCTAGGGTAAAAATTAGTCCAGGATCATTTTCGGATGAAAACCGGCATACCGACGGTATACTGGTCCATACCGACGGTATACCGATTTTGTTCACAGAAAGTTTTCTGTCTACAAAATCGGCATACCGACAGTATACCGGTTCATACCGACGGTATACCGGTTCAGTAATGTTAAAATTCCAACGGTCGAAAATCCGAACAATTAATGATCCCAACGGCTATATTTCTAGCCGTTGCATTCCAGACCGGTATACCGCCGGTATGCCGGTTCATACCGGTGGTATGCCGGTTTGCAGACTGAAAAGTTGCCTTGAGCTCTTTTCAATGCTTTGGTTATAAATAGCCTTGAACCCCTTCATTCAAGGTGGATGCTTTGAGCCTAAAAATTTCTAAACCACCAAAGCCTATCCACAAACAACTCTACAAAGCTTTCATTTGCCATCTACAAATTGTGTTAGAGTTATTGAGTTGAAAAGTATGATCTTCATCTTATTGTTTAAGGAGATCAAACCTATTGTGAAAGGTTGAAGTTGGAGAGTCTTCGTATCCAAACTCTCGGTTGAAGTTGGAGAGTCTTCGTATCCAAACTCTCGGTTTAAGTCGGAGAGGCCTTCGGATTAAAGCTCTCGTGTAAGAAGTTGGCGAGTTCTTCGGATCCAAACTCGTGTGTAACTATTTACTCAAATAGTGGATTAAAGCCGGAGAGAGTTTCGGGACTGGAGTGCCTCTTGGGAGGATACCAGGATATATCGTGTGTCGGTATTGTTATTGCTTCTTCTCTTGCACTTATATTTTTAAATTGTCCATTAGCTTGTGCTAAGTGCTTGATTAGTTAGCTTGACCCTATTCACCCCCCCTCTAGGGCTCCTACAGAGGAGTTACAGTACCTGTCCAATATACTCTCCATACGGAGGACAATCTCAAACAAATACAACTTAATCACAAATAACTAAGTGGACTAACAGTACGATTTAGGATAGAAGGATATCAAAGTACGATACAAACCAGAACAGAAATAAGTTTAAGTGTTATCAACACATCACACATCGTATATGAAATAATAACATATCAAAAAGTAGCTGTAGACAAATCCAGATAATGTTCTAGCAGTCTAATCTAGGCACTACAAGTGTCTCCTCTAGGCTAGCTGGATCCTCCTGATGATCCAGGTCGCAAGTGTCGTCTAAGTCTGCACCGTAGTAAGAGGTACAGAAATCTACCAAGTTTTCTGTAAAATTTTGCCAATATATTCAGTCAAAATTGGAGCGAAGTACATACTCTAAAAGCAGTTTCATTGCATGGTAGGAAATATAGAACTAGCAATAGAATAAGATACATGACATACTGTATTAGAAATACAAAAATATAAAAAATACAAAAAAAAGTACTAAGTATAAGAATATAATAGAGGAAATATAAATTATATATATATTTAAGTGATTCAGAGCATAAGACAGTTATGTGATTGGTTTAGGTTGTACTTGATTATTCTACGGTAACTCGATTATACGTGAATACATAGTTAACATATACATGATTGCACTAAATGAATTTAATCACATAACTATTTCAACTCCCTCGCCCCAATCAATACAGAAGGATCCGATCACGTTACGTTACGTACATGATTGTTTGTTTGAACATGAAGCACATGTGAGCACATGAGAGTACATGAGAGCACATGAGAGTACATGAATAATACGAATATAAGGAGTATATGACGTATATGATAAAGTATATGAACATGAAATACCTAATGTATCCGATAAGGGGATAACATCTCATGATAAGATCCATATAGTACGAATCCGTGTTAATAATGTGTCAACATCAAGTAAAGTAGTCTAAAGCAGGCAGTATAGATACTATCATGATGAAAACAATCAGAGAATGCACTCGCCTGATATCCTGAGTAACAACTCTATATCGGTATCCGAACTGGAATCATAGAGACCTATTATGAAATTACAGGATTACATAGTGTTTCTAGAGAAAACAATTGACCTAACTGTGTTATTTATATATTGCTAGGCTACTTCTAGGTTAGTGAAGTCAACCAGGTCAAACTTAGTTTGTTTAGCCTAATTAGGGTTTTACCTAAATTATACCATGTTAGTGAGCTAGGATAGTGTAGTTCTCAACCCATATCCAAATCATGGATTTAACCACATCTATATACCTATAATCTATAGTGAAAATATATGATACCGTATCTAAAACCTCATCAAGCAACCTGGACAATCCATCTATATACCTAGCTTACATATGCATAAAATGTATACTGCTATAGTGGCTCACAATGACAGAACTAAATAGGAAATGGCTTGACCATATAAGGGTACTAGAGAGGTAATCCCTCATAACAGTCATTGGACTGTTACAGCAGCAGATGGGTCTGAACCCTGGAAAGATTGAGACAATAAATGAAATTATAAAGGGAAACATAAATGAACTAAACATTATTAAAGGGGACTGATCATATCTGATATGGAATGACGCATATGTTGAAAGGGATAAACACTAAAGCTAACTGGTACAAGTATTAGAGAGATTAAACAGTAGATAATCAAGAGTTGAACTCATATAACAGGGCCGTAATGAAAAGGGGACTGCACCAAGCAATGTAGTGAGTTGGACACTAAGGTGGGAACTAACTATTAACAAATAGGACTGAACTTAATGTCTCCAGGTTTGAACAATAAGGTATGGAATTGAACATGAGCTATATCAGTCATAAGACTGATACTCCTAAGTAATCCCACTGATATAAGAGAAACTGGAACTAAAAATGTGATATATATATATATATATATATATATATTTTTTATATATATATATATATATATATATATATAATCTCTAAGCTAAGGGACAGGATATACTAAACAAGGACTGAATAATTGCCTTCAAGGCCGGAAGCTTTGGACAAATTGGACTGACTCTTATGCTCTGTGGATTGATGCTAGGATAGAAGGCTGAACAAATAGAGATATTGACTGAAGCATTAAATAGGAACCAAGAGTTTTGACTGAGCACACATATATGCATGATAAAACACCACAAGGGCTGGACATTTACTAACTGGGGACTGAACTCAATTATTCAGTAGGAACTGAATACTAATGCAATATGGGTTAACAAGGAGGAGGGACTTATTCTACAATATAGTATGGACTGATACCTACAGTTATTAGGAAATGACACATCTAATCATCATACATGGATTGACCTTGCAAAGGGGTTTGAAACATTTGTAACTGAACAAGGAGGTATAGAACTTTTGGGCAGACTGAATGTTTAGAACATACAAAGCTCATCATTTATTTGATACAATGAAGAGGGAAGACTAGACAATTACCTTGGTGGATTGACACCCAAATGTAAGCAAGGACTGATACTCAAATTTAGAGTATTAGTAGACTGATATTCAAATTAGAGTATCAGTCGACTAATACCAAAGTAATTGGACTAACTTTGAAGGCCAAGCTAAACTAATAAAAGGACTGAGCATCTAGATGAAGGTGGACTGAAAAATTAAAGGATTGAATATGAAGGGTAATGGACTTAACGTATAATTCGAAAAGGACAGAACATATTTAATATCTAACACAAGAGATGACTGATACCAAATTAAAATAGGGGACTGAACAAATAATGGTTTGAGTGAGGGAAAAACTGATACTCTTTAGTATCAGTGGACTACATACTCAAATGGTGACTAAACATATATTGCAATCAAGGACTAAACATGAATTTATATTGGAACTGAACAAGCAACATCCTATTTATTGCTATATTAGTAAAGGGAACTGAACCAAGCAATTAACAGGGACTGATACTTTAGAACCTGTATACTGAACATATAATGAAAAGAAGGATAGAACAAAACTGTAATTAACTGAAACATAATGAAAGTCTGATCATTAAGAAAGTGGGACATAACAGAAATAAAGAGGGGATTGCATTACATATGACTGAACAGAATAGCGTATACAAAATATACCAATTGCCCCTCAAAGACTGATACATAGTATCCATTTGAAATGGTACTGAAGCATAGGGACTGCGCATCAACCACAGTACTAACAATCCACGTAAAGACTAAGACAGGGCTATACACATATATCCCAAACCCCCACTTAACATGCCACATTCCAAATACACTCTAATTCACTATATGAATCCTAAAATTGATAACCCAAGATAATGCAAATACAAAACAAGGTTCAAAATTGGAATTAGAGTATTGAATGCTCTAAGGGTCATTTCGTCAAACACTTGGCGTGCGTATCTGAAACACTCGTGATACGCACTCCAAATGGATCCAAACTTGACCCAAAGCACACCCACATGCTCTAAATCATTAGCATGACCTAATTTATCAATTTTACAAATCCTAGAATCCTATTCCCGGATTTCCCCTAATGTGGATCAAAATAAAAAGGAAAAACCCTCAAAATAGGAAGAGGAGAGCCTCAACTCCTCTCTAATAGGACCCTAATGAATGGGGTCCTAAATGAATGCATCTACACTAATTAAATGAAAATTTAAGGTTTTAAGAGCTCATACCAATTGGAAGATGGATTCCTAATACAAAATCCCTAGATTTAGATCCCCTTCGAGCTCTAAGTATCCAAATGCTCCCAAGCTAGCCAATAGAGCTTTCTCCTCTCCAATGGAAAGAGAATGAAATTGATTTAATGGAATTTGGACACAAATTGAGAGTAGGAAGAAATTTGGAAAGGAACTCCTAAATTAGGGTTAGAAATGAAATGAAGGAGGAAGAAGAAGAAGTGGTCCTATTAATAGGCAAGGAAAGATGGGTTTGATTAGATGCCTACAAGTTCTAATAACTAATTAGTCTAACTAGAGACTAACTATCTTAGTGAAGTAGGTTTGATTAGATGTCTAATCTCACTAGTCATGGTCCACTAGAGTCATGGCTAACATCTAAATAAGGTGGCTCTAAGTTTTACCAAATAATATCACTAACACAATTAATTACATTAAAATGATATAATTCTTCAATTCACACACAAGTCAAAAATACCCTCATTTTAGAAAAGTGGCAATCATAATCCTACCATCCTTAGAAAAATTTTGTCCTTGAAATTTAAGTTGGTTGTACTCTTCTTAAGGTCGTTCCCCCAACAATCATGGTCCAAGAAAGCCCTATCAAAACCATGCACTCCTATACATGGTTATGATATTACCGGTCATGACACGCAATAACAATTTGGGGTCTCATTTAACTATACTAACCACACTATAACACAAAACAAATCATAAGCTACCAAGAACACACAAACAGTCGTGGAAGAAAGGAAAGAAGGGTCACAACAAAACAACATGCTAATCTACCTCCTGTAGCATCGGCCTTCCCGTTTCCAGACCTATCAGCTTGTCTAATTAGTACTAGGTTACATCACACATATAAGGCTATGATCTACTCATGCATCATCAACTTATCTCAAAATGATATACTGGAATCTAGGTTATTTACTTACCTCCAACTGGGTCTTGTGACTGGAACTCCCTTCTTGAGTCGGAACTTCGGCTAGGATTGGTCTACTAGGACAGTCTTGCATCATGTGTATAGCTGCCCTACAAAACAGGCTCCTACATTCGGACCATACATGCCTAAACTTCTTACAGTAGGCACATGTAGGCACCCGCTCAACTGACCTCTTGTGAGTAGAAATCTGAACAGGAAAGGATGGCATAGGTTGAAGGTTCGGGAACTCCTGAGGCCTTGGGTGGATTCTGCTCCTCACTCTCTTGGGACTAGGCTCTTCTCCTTATAAATTCCCTAGGTCCCACAACTGTTGGATTCTTTGGCCCTACTACCTCAGGATCTTAGTTTAAACTCTTTGTGTCTCCAACACATCCCGAAGAAGTCCAAATATCTGAGTTCCATCAGGGAGTAAACCTTCTGAGAATATGGTTGGGGTACCACTCCAGGAGATAGAGAAGGAGACGTAGGATGACTCTTGGTCTTAGATGAAGCTGCAGCCCTCTCCTAGATGGCAGGAGGTAGAGGAAGACTCTCTAGTGAGGCTTCTACCACCTCTTCAATGACAGGAGGTACAAGTACCACCTGGTCATGGGAGGGGTCACTACCTCCTGAGCAATAGGAGGTAGAAGTATGCTCTCAGTCACGTCCAAAATTGTAACTACTCTCAGACGACGGGCTTTAGTCATGGGTGCCATACTGGAAAGGTAGATGGAAACAAGAAATCATCATAGGCTGTAAGACAGATTATCATTCAACATATTTATGAAAATCTATAATAGATTACTGTTTCTAATACCAATGCTAAACTATTTTCTCAGGGACACGAGCACACTTACTTACTGGCACATCCTACTCAGGATAATACACTAATACTTATCAAAAATAGGGTTTCTAGGTTACTATGCTATTTGTCGTCTAGGACTTATATGCTGATACCTAAAGCTCACAAACCCAACCGAAAACTACCCTCAGACTCACAAGCTATACTCCTAACAATCAATACTAATACTCAAGGACACTGACCCATTTGCAAGTCACCAACCCATCGCACTATGAAGGAACTATAATAAAATAAAGCTCTACGAGGAACTGAACTAAGGGGACTGAAAGTATCTCTATTCCTAAGCTAACTAATGAAGGAACAGAATCCTACAATAACAGAAGTAAAATGATAGAGATGATATATTAAGGACCCTTCTTAAGATATAATCTGATAATCATACACATATGTCCAAAATTATGATACTTAGAATCCTCGCCATGCCAGTAAGCATAGCTACAATAAACGATAGATTCCATAACTAGGATATGCACCTCTATAATCATGTCGTCTAGAATACTCGCTGTGCCGACTAGTATAGCTGCGAGGAATTCTAAATTTCATAACTAAGATGTGTACATCCGAAGTCGGGTCCCTATGTTTTCACCACTCTGGGTAATATGGCTGCAATAAACTCCAAGCTCCATAACCAAGTAGGCATTTTACCTTTCTTGTTGTCCTCCTCAATATATGTCATCAGAAGATACCGTAATTCAAACCATAAAATTCATCTCCATATGAAAATCAAAATCAACAATGGACCATCAAAATTAAATCCAAAATCAAGAAACAAGGGTGAACACAAACATGAGGAAAGGTTTTGAATTTGGAGTTCAAAATAAGATTCTCAAGGGTCGTCCCAGGAATCTCTCAAGAAGTCCTAACTGTTATTGAGTATCCTCTCATCATAATACCCTATTTCCTATATCCTATCGCATGCTCGCAGTAGTACAACTAAGTCGTTGCACTACCATGATATCGCATCAATGCGAATCTTGACCTGTATGGGCCACCACTAAAAATGTGTCATGACCCATACCTAGTGAAAGGGTACGAAACCGTGGGTACGTCCAACCTACGCCACAGTATCGGCGGTAGAACATTGTCCTAGGTCTCAATAACAACTAAACAGCATAATGTACCTGTCCAATATACTCTCCATAAGGAGGACAATCTCATAAAGATACAATTCAATCACAAATAGCTAAGAGGAATAACAGCACGATTTATGATAAAAATATATCAAAGTGTGATACAAACTAGAATAGAAATAATTTTAAGTGTTATCAACTCGTCACACAGAGTATATAAAATAATAACACATAAGAAAGTAGCTGGAGACAAATCCAGATAATGTCCTAGCTGTCTAATCTAGGCACTACAAGTGTCTCCTTTAGGCTAGCTGGATCCTCCTGATGATACAGGTCGCAAGTGCCATCTAAGTCTGTACCGTAGTAAGTGGTACAGAAATCTACTAAGTTCTCTGTAAAATTTTGTCAACATATCCAGTTAGGATTGGAGCGAAGAACATAACTCTAAAAGCGGTTTCATTACATGGTAGGAAATATAGAACTAGCAATAGAATAAGATACATGATATGCTGTAATAGAAATACAGGAATATACGAAATACAAATAATGAACAAATTACGGGAATATAATAGAGGAAATGTAAACTGTATATATATAAGTGATTCAGAGCACAACCTAGTTATGTGATTGGTTTAGGTTGTACATGATTATTCTACGGTAACTCGGTTATATGTGAAGGCATAATCGATATATTCATGATTACACTAGAGGGATTTAATCACATAACTACTTCTACTCTCCTGCCCTAATCAATACACAAGGATCCGATCATGTTACATTACGTACATATCACAACCACATTTTTGGCCTAAGGGTATTTTGGTCATTTGTGACTTTTTATGAAATTGATTTTTTATTAATTAAATATGTGCTAATTATTTAATTAAGACTTAACCTAGAAGTTAACCTAATCTAGATATGATCATGAGACTAGATATTATATTAGAACCTTCTAACTAAGTGCCAAGATTAGTAATATCTAGATATTAACTTTATTGAGATAGTTGTTTAAGATATTTGGCTTGAATACTAATTCCTATGGGCCTTTCCTTAGAAAGCTAGAATTGGATTGCTAAAGCCTACCCACTAGTAAATATCTACCCCCCAAACCCTAACCTAGCACATACATGGTCGGCTACCATTGATCCCCCCTATATAACACAATACTTGGTGACTTTTTGCCTCCTTTCGTTCCAAATCTAAACCTAATTGAGTTTTTCCCCAAATTTTACCCCCTTGCTCAAATCAACTCCAAATTGAGCCAAATCAATTACAACGCACTCCTCTAGTGTAGAGGAAGCCATTGATAGTTAGCTAGCAAGGTTTGGAGGCTTTGGGACCATAGCAAGTTGGGGAAAGCATCAATACTAGGCTCTTTACATTGAGATTCCAACTCTCAATAGGTAAACCTCTATACACCTATTAAAATCCTGATTTCTCTTCATAGATGCATACATCTAGGTACCATACCCTAATAGGCCAAGTTTGGTAGGATTTGGTGTCCATTTGATATGCGTATCGGAGGCGTATCGGAGTTATAGCTAAGGTGTTCGACCTATGCCTCTAAAGAATTGATTTTGTTATTTTTAAATTCTATTTGAACAGTTTTTAGCCCTATGTGGAGGGATCACGAACCCCCAACTATGAACACGATTGCACCCGTGTCCGTGTCCAAAATTGGACACGGGACACTACACGAGACAGTGCTCGGGTAACAGACGTGCCCTGCTACCCGAGCACGAGATCTTCTCGTATAGGACACTTGGACACGTGCCACTTGGCACAGAGCTCGGGGACACTACTGACATCGTGTCCCCCAAGAGTCATGTCACATGGTTACATATTGGACACGATATTGCTTGTGTACGTGTTTTACAATGTTCTGTACACTGTGTGTTTTAGCTACTGACACGCACTTCGTGTCACACGTAGACACGACGTGGACACCAGGTGACACGTCGACTACCTAGACCTATCCACCCTGGACATATGGACACGAGCACGTGGCCACTAGTGCCCTGTGTCGTGTCCTATGGGGCCTGACACACCCCCACGAGACACTATTTTCCTGTGTTCACTGATACATACTATTTTATGTTTTGGACACTTCGTGTCCAGTTCTTGGACACGTGGACATGACCTTAAGACTGACACATGCATAATAGACACATGTCAACACTTGATTTGGGTTTCGAAATTGAAAATGGGAACTTGGGTGTTCTGATACCTTTATATGTTTACTGATACTTGAGATTGGGTTTAAAACTGAAATATGGATTTTGGTTTAGGGTTTAGACTATTGGTACATTTGGTATGTTTACTGATAACTGGGAAATTGGGTTTGGGATTTAGGTTTTGCTCTGATATTGAATTGTACATTGATAATATAATGTAGATGTGATTGGGTTTTTACATTTGTATGATAATATGGAAACTGAGATTTATTTTGATTTAGATTTAGAACATGGGATTATGATACTGTTTTGATACTTTGATTTTAATAGAAACTGAGATTTGACTTTTGTTACACTTGTATATTAGATGTACCCTGATATCTAGGTTTATATGTAAAATGAGTTTTAGATTTAAGTTTGTTTAATGTTAATCAAACCAGAAAACTGAGTTGGTTGGGATTGGTATAGATATATATAACATATTAACTTTGATGTAGGTTTGATAGTTTGGGTTTATATATGAAATATAGATTTTTTTGGGATTCTGGGGTTGAATGCATGTTCACTGAAATCTGAGATTTATTCACACACTTAATTAAGTACACACTCGCACTTGATGTTTACACACACACACCTTAACACTATCCTAATTGTCACATACACATATCATTCCCCCTTTCTTTATATATATATATATATTTTTTCTTTATATATATATATATATATATATATATATATATATATAAATGTGAATGTTGATATACATGTTTGGATATGATATATGTAGAGTTATGTGCTAAGGTATGTTATAGATGTGCATAGGCATAGTTAGCCTAGACTTGACTTAACCTAGACTTGTTGACTTACTGACCAAAGTTTGACTTGAGGTTGACCATAGTTGACTAGTGACCGAGAATTTTGTAGAATGCATAGTACACTTCAATTATAACCCCTTGAATACATCATGACTTGTGTTGCTCTAAATAGGACTGAGATACCTCGATCCAGATATTTTATTCTCATAGACATTCAGGACTTCAGGCGAGTACATTCTCTGATCGTTTCATACTTGATAGGACTTATATTCTTGCTCCAGATTATTTTACTTGATGCTGTCATAATATTATCACGGGTTAGTACTATATGGATCTTTTTATGAGATATTATCCCCAAGCTGGTGCATCGGGTATTTCATATACTTTATCATGTGCATGATGTACTCTTTGTACTCGTGTTTATTCATGTATACTCATGTGCTTTCATATACTCTCATGCTCGCATGAGCTTCATATATAAACCATTCATGTGCACTCATGTTTTTATGAGCTTCATGTGCAAATTAGTTGTTATTCATGTGCAATAACGTAACTTGAATGGATCCTTGTGTATTGATTGGGGCAGGGGTGAGTAAAAGTGGTTATGTGAATCATTATCCCCAGTAGGTATTCATGTGTAACTTCCTAGCTTATTCATGTGCAACCCAACCTGTTTACATAACCATCTTATGCTCTAAATCGCTTAGTCACTTACAGTTCTTATTTTCTATATATATTTTCAGTTTACAAATATCTCTTTTATCTTTCATATACATTTCTTACAGTTCATGTATCTTACTCCATTGGTTGTTTTATATTTTCTACATGATATGAACTGCATGAGAGACATGTATTCGTTCCTGTCTTGACTGGACCTGTTGAAGATATTATAGAGAATGATGAGGACTTCTGTACTACCTACTACGGAGCCCACTTAGATGACACCTGTGAGTTGGTTCCATAGGAGGATCGTGCAGCAGCTGAGGACACCATCCCTATAGTCTAGGCTAGATAGCTAGATTGTTTATCTTACTTCATTTGTCTTGTATTTGACATTCTGAGTTGTATTATATTTCTGGATGTTGAGATGTTGTGTCGTATAGACACTTAGACTTATTTTCTTCTGTTTATATGTTCTCTATTTGAGATTTCATATCTATCATATCGTGCTACTTTTACCTTAGAATTGTGATTGAGATGTACCTTCTGTATTGTCCTCCGTTTGGAGAGTATATCTTGTGCAGTTACATTATACTGTGTTAGATGTATGTGACCTAGGACAGTGTTCTATCGCCGATACTGCGGCGTAGGCTGGACGTACCCACTTCTCGTGCCCTTACACTGGGTGCAGGTCGTGACACGTTTTTAGTGGTGGTCCATGCAGGTCTAGAGTTCTGAGTTATGTCTCAGTTCGTAGTAGTACCCGAACTAGAGTATCACTATAGCCTGCAGTAGGATATAGGATATAGTTTTGAGGTACTCAATCACATTTAGGAAAGAACTCTTATCTAAATTCCTGCCATCTAAATTCTTGTTGTTAATTTCTTCCTTTGAAATAAACTGTCATCCGTTGATTATATCGCTTCTTTCTTATTATTAATTTCCTTATTGATCTGTCTCCAGGATGGTGATTGAGACACGATCGCATCGCCCCAGCACGGGAGGTACTTCGGATAGGTCTGCCACCTCTCGTCCAGTTCAGCAGGGACCTGAGACAGCAGCCCCCTGGTACCTACTCATGTCAGGGTTTTTGCAGGATTCAAGGGTGCACCTCCACCTGTTCGGAGGCCGACCCCGGTTATCCTAGATGTGTTGCAGCAGCAGCAACCACCTTCAGGATCGGTTGACGCTGCACATCTCTTTGCCTTCTTCTAGCAGATGATGGAGGCACAGCAGCACCAGCTGCAGCGCCAGACTGCTGACTTCCGACAGGGCATAGACGATGTCCACCAGCTAGTCAGGACGACAGTGGAGATGGTGACTACCCTGCCGCAGGAAGGGCAAGTTTAGTAGTATCAGCCGAGGACGTCGGGCATCCAGGATTTTCAGAAGATACGTCTGAGAGATTTTCGAGGTACCGAGGGGATTCTTTATGCCGACGACTGGATCAAGCATATCGAGGAGATCTTTCGACTGGCACAGATACCAGCCGGGATATAGATAGAAGCGACGGGCAGCCATATGCAGGACCTTGCCAGCATATGGTGCCAGACAAACCCCAGAGTGGGAACAGAGGGACAGACGTGGGGAGCTTTCAAGAAGCTCTTCAAGGAGAAGTTCTTCCCGGACGTAGCACTGGGAGGTTTGGGGCAGCAGTTTGAGAGTCTGGTTCAGGGGAACCAGACAGTCGAGGAGTATTCTGGAGAGTTATATCGGCTGAGCAGATTTATGGAGGATCTGAGCGAGAAGACAAAGGCGAGGAAGTTCCGTAGGGGCTTGATCAGGGAGGTCAGGTCCTTGACCAAGAGTGACCGGGATGCTACTTTTGCGGAGATACTAGCAGGAGCTACGGCAGAATAGGACGACCTAGGGCTAAATCTGAAGAGAGGTCGTGATTTGTACGAAGCCAGTAGCAGTGGAGGTCCGGCCAAGAGGCCCCACTTTCAGCAGTAGTACCAGCAGAGGCCGTTCCAGTAGCAGCTTCAGAGACAGGGCCGTACACCTTTTCAGCAGGTGCAATAGCAGCAGGCACCCCGGCACCAGCAAACCACCGGTTGCACTTTCTACAAGAAGCTAGGGCATGGGTGGAACGACTGCAGAAAGAGGCTAGACAAGTGCCTACTCTGCGATTCAGTGGAGCACCAGCTGAGGGAGTATCCCCAGGCTTTTGGACGTACAGTACAGGAAGCAGGAGCCAAGTCTCTGGTAGGGCAACAGAAGGGACTACCGTTGCAGATACAGCAACAGAGGTTCATCCAGCACCAGCAGCAGGCCTGGAGAGGCCAGCAGAGGCGAGCTTTTGCTATAGCAGCTGAGGATGCAGAGGCTATTGGAGAGCTGATTGTAGGTTCTGTTCTTCTCGACTCTATTCCAGCTTTTGTATTGTTCGATTTTGGTGCTTCCTATAGCTTTGTGTATGTATCTTTTGCTATTAAACACCATTTAGCTTCTGAATCATTGTCTAGGACTTGCAAGATCACGACTGGGGGTGGCATCATGCTCGTCAGTAATATTTACAAGGATCAGAGAGTAGTTTTGGGAGGCCGAGAGTTGGATGCGAGTTTGCTCGTAATGCCATTATCGAACTACGATATCGTACTCAGTATGGATTGGTTGAGCAGACATCATGCCAGCATAGATTGTCGCGGAGGTAGAGTTCTTTTTCGTTCACCAGGAGAGCCAGAGTTCGAGTTCGCCAGACGGTAGGAGGAGCAGAGCAGCGGAGTCTTCTGCGAAGTTTCAGTGGAGAAGCAGACAGTGCCACATGCATTGATAGCAGAGTTCATAGATGTATTTCTGAAGGACTTGCCAGGACGACCACCGGACAGAGACGTTGAGTTCTCTATAGACTTTGTGCCCGACGTCGAGTCGATATCCCAGCACGTCTATAGGGTAAAAAACAGCGAGTTGGTGGAGTTAAAGAAAGAGGTGGATGAGTTGCAGGATAAGGGCTTCATCCGATCGAGTTCTTCACCATGGGGTGCATCGGTGCTTTTTGTGCCGAAAAGGATGGGTCGGTACGGATGTGTATCGACTACAGGACACTCAATAACCTTACGATCAAGAACAAGTACCCGCTGCCGAGGATTGATGATCTCTTCGATCAGTTGAGTGGAGCGAGGGTATTTTCTAAAATTGATCTGAGGTCAGGCTACCATCAAGTGAAGGTAAAGAGGGAGGATATCCCGAAGACAGCATTCACGATGCGGTATGGCCAGTTCGAGTTTATGGTGATGTCGTTTAGGTTGACAAACGTCCCGACGGTATTCATGAACTTGATGAACAAGGTGGCACAAGTTCATGGTAGTGTTCATCGATGATATCTTAGTATACTCAAAGACCGCAGAGGAGCATTTGAGAGTGGTTTTGGAGACTCTCAGGAAGGAGGAGCTTTATGGCAAGCTCTCGAAGTGTGAGTTCTTCATGGATCGAGTTGATTTTCTAGGTCATGTTGTGACTGGAGATGGGATCGCAGTTGACCCGAGGAAGATGACGGCAGTTAAGGCATGGGCAGCAGTGAGTTCAGTTACGGAGATCAGGAGCTTCTTGGGATTGGCAGGCTACTACAGGAGGTTCCTTCAGGATTTCTTCCGGGTTACAAAACCATTGACTAGGCTGACCCGGAAGGACGCAGAGTTTATCTGGTCAAAGGAGTGCCAGGTCGCTTTTGATGAGTTAAAGAAGCGGTTGACGACAGCTCCGATTCTGACGTTGCCATCAGGATCAGGCGGGTTCCCTATCTACAGTGACACCTCGGGGAAGGGTTTAGTTTGTGTCTTACAGCAGCATGGGAAGGTAATTGCCTATGCTTCCAGGTAGTTACGTCCGCATGAGAAGAACTACCCTACGCACGACTTGGAGTTGGCGATAGTTATCTTTGCTCTGAAGTTGTGAAAACACTATCTATACGGAGAGCGAGTGATGATCTTTACAGACCACAAGAGCTTGAAGTATGTGTTTACACAGAAGGAGCTCAACATGAGGCAGCGGAGATGGTTGGAGTTGATGAAGGACTTCTACATTTTATTGTAGTATCATCCAGGGAAGGTCAACGTAGTTGCCGACACTTTGAGTAGATATCCGGTAGCCATGTGTTTGACGACAGATCGTCATTTGTTAGTGTTTGCAAAAACAAAATTTCTTTTTATTTCATAAACTTTGTAAGAAGATTACAATTGAATTCTGGGAAAGTACAACTATAGGAATCCGATCTGAAGACGATCGCTTTATCCCTTGGACGATGTGAACTTTGAAGACGATAGCCTCTGAAGAATGCAGCAGCACTTGGACAAGAACTCCTGATCTCTGGTGATAATAATGATCTGATCCTGATAATGAAGGACTTAAAACTCTATTTATAGAGTTCTGGAAAATAACTAATTAGTAGTTATTTCTGGATTGCGCAGGCTAGATTATGCAGGCATTGGACTACGCAAACAGCGAACTGCGCTGGCAGTTACTCGATCGTGGCTCAACTGTATTAGATGCGTGGCATTGTTTGATTGAAATGTACATGGTCGTGTACAGACGGTTGCCACGTGGTGAGCAATTGATGGCATGTAGGCCACGTATAAAATGTCAGCTATCTTGATGGATTGTGCCACTTGAACTGCGCTAGCTTCAGACTGCGCTGGGATCGAACTGCGCTGCAGAGGATTTGGCAGACTGCGCTTCGGTTGGGCTGGCAGATTGCGCTGGCTGTACAGCTGTCCTCGAGCGCTGTGCTGCACAAGAAACGAAAGGACTCCTCGTTTATCGGACTGTCAGCTGTCAGAAGATCAAATTTTTGTCAAGTAATGATGACGTTGCCATGTCAGCTAGCGCGCTTGGATGTTAGCGCGGTTCGACCTCGCGCAGTTGATTTGTTGCGCAGTCTGTCTCCTGTGCAATTCATTTGAAGGGTACACAATTTGATTTTTATTACTTTTTTGATGGGTGCAACTTGATTTTTATGACCTACAAGACCCCCTTCAAAGTTTCCAAAATTTGAAAATATTCAAAGTTTCGAAATACTTTGAATTTCGAATTTAAAATCAAGTTGCGCAAGTGGCGCTTTGACTGCACGTTTGGAGGAATCAGCTCCGTCTTTTGTGGCACAATCTGAGGTGACTGTTACACTTCTGAAAACTATAAATAGTTTCCATTCTCATTCTGTCAAGCTTTACTTGCTTTCGATTTTCTGAAGAGATAAAAGATTCCCTCCTACTCCGACTTCCTTCTTCTTCTTCCCGCCGTCGATTGCAATGGCACCCAAGCGTACTACCACCGAGAAGGGCAAGGCCCCCGCCGAGACCTCGACTCGGGTTGTTCCCCGAATCTCTCGTCATGAAATTGGCCACCCAGCGCTGCAAGGTAGATGACAAACTCGATCGAAACCCTTTTTAGGGTTCTTGACATTTTCGAACCTTCATACCTCTCCCTTTTTAGAGATTGATGGTATTGTACCGCCCTGTTTAGGGTTTTGGTTGCACACATAATAGTTTTCATTTTTATGAAAACTATACTCTTGCGCAATCGATTGAAAAGTGCTGGCAGATGTTCGGCGCAATCCATCGATTTGCGCAAGTAGGTTGAGCCAGCGCAAACTGATGCCTTGCGCAAGTGGGTTAGCGCAATTGGATACTTTGCGCATGTGGGATGCATTGGCACAATCTGATGCTTTGCACATAGTGCAATTTGATAAACTCTTTTTAAAGAAACTTTGTGATTTTGCATGTACTGATCTTTATCTCTTTATTTGATACAGTTAACCTCAGGGAAGATCCCAATTATAAGGTCTTTGTAGGGACTTTGTCTGAACCTGAATTCAAGGAGGATCTTTCCTATGTGACATATCCTCAATATGCCCTGCCGTCATCTCGGCAAGCCATCCTGATGGCTTAAGACAATGAAACTCTACTGTGTTTGATGAACGGGTAGCCACTCCAAACTGCAGACACAGTCACTCACAAGAAGCCTCTATTTTTGTTCGATGAGGCTTTTGACAAGAACTCTCAGCCCAGGCCTCGTATGGAATAGAGACTTTTTCAAAGGGGTGAGAAGATAATACTTCTACCGGAGATTTCCAGATGCCTTCCCCTGTCTCGTTATGCTTTTATGAGTTGTCCCAGAAGGATGGAATGGGATATAACTCCACTTCAGCAAGCCCGAACGGGGAATATTTGTGTAAAGAAGGGGCCAAACAGCAAAGACATGTCCTACAGTTCCTCTGAGCGTCACAGCTCCCTACTCAGAGGACTGAAACCCGGTTGCATCCCACCGAAAAACTCTTCCCTGCTGCTACCAGTCAGAACTCCGATATTCGTAAATGAGTTTGTGAAGGTTGAGGGGAGGTATCCAGATCAAGATATTCGATTGACAGGTCTTGTGAATCCAGATAACAAGAGATGGATTTGTATAGCCAATTGGATATTGGCTCAATTTGAAGACAGGCTCAAGGAGATTGAGCTGTACCAAGCGGTGTATACCACCGTTTATGGTTTTTCGCCTAATCCGCATCTATTCTTTGCATTGGCGGAGAGATACAACTACAGGACGGGGACTTTTATGACACCATGCGGAGAGATCGGATTGGCTTTGCACGAGATGAAGTACATCTCCAGCCTGCCAATGGAGGATATTCCTACATTCTTCAGACCACTTAGCGATAGCGAAGTGATAAAGTTGATGGAGGAGCACAGTGACATGGATATCCTGGTTGAGGATGATCTTGCATATCCTTCTTTCAAGGAAGGAGATATTATTGAAAGCTACATGAGGATGGGCTACAGGCCCATGTCGAAGGAAGCCCAGCTGGCGGGTTTCCTCACTTATTGGCTTCGAAGATACGTCGTCCCTGGAGCCAGCGCCGTCGATCGCTTTCATCGCGGCGTGTTGTTTGCTGCTGTCCGCTTAGTCTTTGGCTACCGGATGGATCTATTGTCAGCGATGACTTGCAGAGTGAATGCTGGCCTCCGCCTTTTTGTCGATCAAATGCTTCGAGGAAAGGGCAAGAAAGGAAGCTTTCCTCGACTGGAGCTACCCTACACATATCTGTTTGGATGGCTGCTTCTGCACTATCCTTCACTGATGAACCCCGATATGGGGGCGGTGAGCGGTAGCTTCTTGAGGAGATTCTCCAAAAGCAAGTGGATATATACCACTTTAAGAGATTGCAGGCGTGCTCTGAATCTTGGAAAGGGATGAAACTTCTATTGTGTTCCTCCTCCAGCTGGCTACGAGCATATGTCCACCAACCTTGTCGACTCTGGGAGGGCACAGCCTCTGGGCCACACAACTTTCGACTGGTTGAAGATGATCCGACTATCTCACTTGGTATACCGGTTTAAAGATGAGTGCTATCTGGAGCCTTATCTCCCCAGCCGCTTTGCACGCCAATTCGGCTATGACCAGTTTCATGTAGGCAACGCCATAACGTGCCTACAAGGAAAAGGTTATCTGATCGATGGAGCCCGGGCCTGGGCTTACTATAATGCTCGGGACACGAGGACGACGTTCTCGATGCCGCTAAGGAGCGATCATGGTCCTCGCATGCTATATACGTATTCGCTCTTCTACACATCAGCGAATACCTTTGCTGAGAATTTCAACTTAGCAGATAGTTTTGCGACAGCAACGCGATTAAAGAAGGGAGCATCTGTTGTGTTGGCTCCTGCTAATGATGAAGAGGATGAGCCAGTTGATGCACCGCTGGAAGCTTCGAGGGAAGCCAACTTCCCTGAAGAAGTCAACGAGCCGCTGCACGTCTCCTTAAAGGTTGTCAGATCTCTAATCAAGGAGAGGAAGAAGAGGAAGGCGGAAGAACCTTCTTCTCCGGTTTCTAAGAGGAAGCTTGTCTTATAATCCTCAGAAAGGGTCACTACCCGGTCGCAATCTCGACAGCAGGCTGAGTCGACTCAGAGAGAAGAGGCGACAATTCTGACCTCTCTTCAGAGACAAGTAGATGTTGTAGACGTAGAGAGTCCGGAGAGACCTCTACGTAGAAAGAAAATAGTTTTCAGAAGAAAAGTGGCCACTCCTCCAAGACTTATCCTGTCATCGGTCGTGACCAGTGCTGTCGCCGGAGTCATAATGTCGTCTCCTACACCTGCCCTTGAACCCAGGCAGGAAGCTTTCAGTCCAGAGAAGAGGGACGAGGTTGTAGAGACCAGAGAGGAAATTACGGAGACAGCAGATGAGGCTGCGAAGCCAAATGAGCCAGAAACATCTCCCGAAGCACTGCAATCTCCAACACTTGCAACAGAAACCGCCCACCTTCCAGCTTCTCCTCGATCACTACGTACCGAAGAAGATAAGTTAATGATTGAGGCACTGGAAGGCTGTGACTTTGGCTTATACGATGATGTAGATCCAGTTGCTGTAACTGATAATGAAGAAGCACGAGAAGAGAGTGCAAGTGATGAAGATACATCAGCAGAGGCTGTTGATGACACTCTGAATCTAGAAGAGGATGCTGATGTACATGTATTCCCAGAAAAGAATGCGGTTAAAGAAGTAGCACTGGAGGGAGCTACTGTCACCCATCAAGGAGGTATTGGTATTGACTGATATTAATACCCTTCTTTTATGGATTGAATGGCTGACATCTTAATTTTTATCCATGCAGAAATTCAACTTTCTTCGATTCCTCTATTATGCACTGATATAGTACAAATAAAGGCGATAGCCAGCAGTAGCCGTCATTTATCAGGCGGCTCTGAAGCGGGTAGTAGCCAGGCAATAATGTCTGAAGCTACTTCTGCGAGGCTACAACCCATGTCGGCAGATGACAAACTTGTCACTGGACCCAGCAATGGTAAGATTGCCTTTACTTTTGATCCTTTTCGATAGTTGCTAATGACAGCAAACTGATAGGGTTATTTGATTTTGTAGAGGAACATCTGGGAGGAGCAACCAGCTCTACCATGGCTCCCTTGTCCAAAGAGACCTCAACTCACGTTCAAGAAGCTGAACATCCACCTGTACAGGCACCTGCTGCTTCAACTTCCATAGGAGTAGCTGCTACACCTGGTGCAATAGCTACTAACAGATTTATAATTAGCTTCTTCACCAACCTTTTCTTTAATTCATTGGGACCCTTAGTAGAAAGGGTAATGGAGAAAGAAGATGTTGGTTTCATCACTGTTAGAGGTCCAACCTCTTATCTGATCAGTGTCATCCGAAATCAAGGTGATGAAGCTCAAGCTGTTTATCTTGAACACATCCTGGATGAGCTGGAGGAATCAGTTAAGATCTACAAAGATCTTAATCGGGGGGCGGTGGAACCCTTAGTAAATGCTGAGTTTGAGAGGATGTCTCGAGAGGCTGCAGTTACGAAAGCTGATTTCCATGTTTTCTTGGACACTTTTGCTGCCAAGTCTTCAGAGTATAACTCCCAGATGGAAATAACAGCATCTGCTGCTGGGGAGAAGGAAAAGAAAGTTGCAGAGCTGAAAGCAGAGTTCGATCGACTTCAAGAAGAGTTGAGAATTGTTCAACTTGCTCTGGAAGAAGAGACCACTCAACATCAAGCTGCAGTCCAGCAACTGGACATTCTGACCCGCGAAAGAAATGAGTATGTCAGGACTCATCAAGCTGAAATCTCCCGCCGACTAGTAACCTTGCCGACTTTTGATGATAATTCTGGAATGGATGAAGCTAGAAGGCGGGTGATGGATTCTCGTGAGGAGCGACTTCAAACTTTAAAGCAGCAGATGGCTAGTTTGATGACCCCACCAGCTGAATAGGAAGACTTTGTATTTTCTGTTTTGTAACATGTCTTTTTGTAATGCCTTTTAATTTTGATCAAATAAAAAGACATTTTCTTTGTGGCTCTATTATTTATTGCATATCTCATTCGGATATAAATAATAGCGATAAAAAATATATTCAGAGGTCCGGGACATGATATATTTCTTGATTTAGAAAATAATTATATTCATTATATCTGCTCAGAGGTAATGTGGACATGGTAGAATATAATTTATTGAATATCATTATTTCAATAGATAACTTAATCAAAGGTAACAAATACATGACAAGTTGCTGATGTGAATGAAATGGATGGAATGAACGGGTGAACCGTATCGAATAGATGGAATGAACGGATAAACCGTCGAATAGATGGAATGAACGGATGAACCGTCGGATGAATGTAGTGAACGGGCGAACCGTTAGATGAATGGGATGAACGGGTGAACCGTCGGATGAATGGGATGAATGGATAAACCGTCGAATAGATGGAATGAACGGATGAACCGTCGGATGAATGTAGTGAACGGGCAAACCATCGAATGAATGTAATAAACGGGCGACCCGTCGGATGAATGTAAAGAACGGGCGAACCGTCGGATGAATATAATGAACGGGCAGACCGTCAGATGAATATGTCGCTTCATTGTTTCACGAATCTCTGTCTATAAATAGAACAGAAGATTAGATGGAATAATCACTTCACTTTTCAACACAAAGATGTCGTCTGGAGATGCATCCAAGAAGGCTGAGATCGCCCCGAAGGTTGAAGCGGGCACTGAGGAACGTCCAATCGAGCCGACCCAGCCAAAACAGACAGAGGCGGACGAAGGTTCGTCTGGACCCAAGCCGCCAAGAGATATCTTAGACTTCCTACTTGAACCAGGGACGACGGAGGAAGAGAAGGCCATGAGGATGGCTGCTTGCAAGTTCCTGGTGGGTTCGAGCAAGGATGTTCTCGGTTCTTTTGCCGATTACATTTTTGAAAAGGACGGCAGTGGTCCTCGTCTTGTCTATAAAAAGGACGATAGTGATTCGCGTCCTTGATATTATGTAACTTCATTCATGATGAAATAAAATCGAACTTTATTTATGAACTATCTTGTTGTATTTACATGAAATCCTTGTTACATTCATATATAGTATTTCTTGAGGAACTTGCCATTGATAGGCATCATAGCAACTCGACCGTCCAGCTTTGAGAGTTGATAGGCTCCATTTGAGAAGACTTTGCACACGATATATGGACCTTCCCACTTTGCGTCGAATTTGCTTTTGCTCATATGAGTCATAGTCATGGGACGTCTGACGATTAGAACTAGTTCTCCTTTCTGAAAGGTTCTGACTTTAACTTTGCGGTTGAAAGTCTTCGAGATTTGGGCTTGATATAACTCAATATGCTGTTGAGCCAATAACCTTTTCTCGTCGAGCGCTTCTAATTCTTGAAGTCGAAGGAGATCGTTGTTCTCTGTAGTGAGCTCGTTGGCGATGGCAATCCGCAAAGATGGGATCTGAAGTTCCAAAGGTAGAACTGCTTCGCAACCGTACACCAGAGAGAATGGTGTACAGCTTGTGGGGTTGCAAACCGTAGTACGGTAGGCCCATAGACATTCTCCAAGCTTTTCACTCTAATTCCGTTTGTTAGTAGACACAAACTTCTTAAGGAGTTTGATAATAGTCTTGTTAAATGCTTCAGCTAAACTATTAGCAGCAGGGTTGTAAGTTGTCGAAGCGATATTGTCAATCCGATGATCGTCACAAAACCTGGTGAACTTTTGACTGATGAACTGTGGTCCGTTGTCATGAATGATTCGTCGAGGTACACCAAATCTATAGATGACATGGTGTTTGACGAAGTTGATGACGCTACTGGTCTTGACTTCAGCCCGAGGTATAGCTTCAGCCCATTTGGAGAAGTAGTCGGTTATTGCTAGTATGAACCGATGTCCTCTAGAAGAAAGAGGGTTGATAGGACCTATAATATCTATGCCCCAAGCTTCGAAAGGCCAGGAGGCAGCAGTTGGATGTAGGAATTCCGACGGTTGATGGATGAAATATGCATGGATTTAACAAACTCGACATTTCCTTGCATATTCGATGGCATCAGATACCATAGAGGGCCAGTAATAACCCATGCGTCGGATACGATCTTGTAGTTTAGGACCAGGTTGATGCGCTCTGAAAACACCATCGTGAGCTTCACGTAATACTTGCTTTGCTTCATCACCAGCAAGACAGCGTAAAAAAAGACCGTCATAAGTCCGTCGATAGAGAGTCTTGGTGGTCTGATTATAGTAGAACCGGAGAGATCACCGACGAATACTCGTAGCCTCCTTAGGATCTTCAGGGAGTATATCATGAACCACGAAGTCGATGAAAGGAGTTCTCCAATCTTCACTGATAACATTGGCTTCAGTAAGATTACTAAACTCAATATTACGATTGTTTTCGATGCAAAATAGTTCCCGATTAGAGACAACCACCACCTGCTGTCTTTTGATAGGGATGGCTAAGACTGCTGCAAGATTGGCCAAAGCATCTGCCTCAGTATTGCAAGCTCGGCGGACATATTCGATAAAGAAGGCTTTGAATGATGTAGCCATGCTGATTGCCGCTTCATGACAAGGCATTAGGTCTTGATGACGAACTTCATAGGTTCTTCTAACCTGGTTAACAACCAACTTAGAGTCGCCGTAGACTTCAAGATATTCGACGTCCAGTTGCTTAGCTAATTGAAGGCCAATGAGTAGAGCATTGTATTCTGCTACGTTGTTGGAGCAAGGTTCATCTAGGGAGTAGGCTCTTTGAATAGTTGACCCGTCTGGAGAAACAAGAACAACCCCAACTCCTGCGATAATAGCACCATTTGGTCCGATCCTGAATGCTGCGTCGAAGAACAGACGCCAAGTAGGAAATTCTTCGAAGATCATATTTGATTCCAATATCTCGTCTGGAATTTTATCATAAAGTTTAGATGTCTCCGGTATAGGATGAGCTGCTAAAAAGTCAGCCAGTGCTTGACCCTTAACAGACTTTTGTGGAACATAAACCATGTCATACTGGGCTAGCAGAATGGCCCATGTAGCCAATCGAGAGTTAAGTGTGCTGGGTTTCTTCATTAATACCCGAAGAGGATTAACTCGGAAAATGACATGAATAGTTTGGCCAATGATATAATGCCTTGTCTTTTGAACAACAAACATAAGAGCTAGGCATTCTTTCTCAACCGGACTATAACGGTGTTCGACACTAATCATAGTACGACTGAGATAGTAGATGGCTTGTTCATGACCTTCTTTGTTCTTTTGGGCAAGTAAAGCACCCAATGAATGATCCATAGCACGGACATACATTAAGAATGGTATGCCTGAGATCGGTGGCACCAAGACTGGTGGGTTCATGAGATATCGCTTTATGTCATCGAATGCTTGTTGACATTCTTCGGTCCAAATAAAAGATACACACTTCTTTATTAGCTGAGTAAATGGTCTGCAACGTCCAGACAGATTCAAAATGAACTTTCTGATGTACGCAAGTCGACCTTGGAATCCTCGTAGCTCTTTTAGGTTGCGTGGAGGACGCATCTCTTGAATGGCTTTGATCTTCTCGGGATCCACGTGTATACCTTTAGAGGTAATGACGAAGACGAGAAATTTGCCACTAGAGACACCCAAGAATGAATTGGTGGGATTCATTTTGAGTTGATGTTGGCGCATCAGATTGAAGATTGTTCTTAAGTCTTGGATGTGATCTTCCTTTAGACAACTCTTGACGGCAATATCGTCGACATAGCATTCGACAGTCTTGCACAGATGATCTCGAAAGATGGTACTCATAGCTCGTTGGTAAGTTGTACCCGCGTTCTTGAGACCAAATGGTATCACGGTATAGCAGTAGACTCCGCGAGGAGTATGGAAAGAAGTGTGTTTTTCATCTTCAGGATTCATCCGAATCTGATTGTATCCAGAGAATCCATCCATGAAGGATATTCGCTCGAACCCACAAGTATTGTCGATCATGACATCTGTGATAGGGAGAGGAAACTCATCTTTTGGACAGGCTTCATTAAGATCCCGGAAGTCGATGCAAACTCGAACTTTGCCAGTTTTCTTCAAGACTGGGACAACGTTGGCTACCCAATCTGGATGTTGTTCTTCTCGAATAAAGCCACAAGCTATAAGCTTTTTGACTTCATCATCAATAGCGTCCATCATTTCTGGCTTGAATCGTCTTTGATGTTGTTTGACTGGCTTTGTATTAGGCAAGATATTCAATTTGTGAGTAGCAACTTTGGGATCTAAACCTGGCATGTCTTCATAACTCCAAGCAAAGACATCAATATATTCTCGAATAAGAAGAATTAATTCTTGCTTATCCGCCTCTGGAAGGTTCTTGCTGATGAATATTGGACGAGGCGACCCGCTTTCTCCTACATCAATTTGAACCAATTGATCTTCGGTAGGGGGTTCTCGTTGTTCAAATCGGAGTTCCCATTGGGTATCCATTCGTTGAGCCCAAGGATCTGTTTCGGGATTTTCTTTAATGTCTTCATCATAGTCTTCTGGAAGTTCGACGAAGACCATGTTAGAAGATACAATCAGCCGATGAACCTGACCAATGCTGGTGTCAGAGTCCCATGATCTGGAATCAGAAGAGTTAGAGCGCTCCTCACTATCGGATTCGGAGACTTCCGGAGATAATACCGGAGGTGAAGCATATCCGAGACCTCTTTTTGTCCTGCTGTAGTACATCTCTAATTTTTCTTTCGGAACAACCGTACGGATATGAGTTCTTCTACCCTTACCGTAGTTGAGGCCATTCTTGAAGTCATAACCCATCTTTCGGATGATGTCTTTTGATTGTTGACTATAACGATGAAGTTGGAGACGTCCTGTATCGTTACTTTTGCTATCATCCGTATAGCTAATTTTTTGTTCTGGTCCTTTACTAAAAAGTATTAGACTTTTGCCTGTTTTTCGAGAAGGGACAACAAAGTATGAATCATCTGGGTGTTCGAGTAAGACCTCTTTTTGAAGAGACTGTACAACTCCCATTGTAAATGACTGAAAGCTATCTAACATATCCAAATAGCTCTTAGCATGATAAATGACATCAGTATACTAGAAAGGAGATGCTTTTTTATTGATTTGTACATCCGTATTTACAACAGGACCTTTAGCCTTAGCAGGCTTGGTCAGATTGATTACAAGAGGGTGAGAAGAAGAACGTGGAGGAGGCTTGTTACGACGAAGGTCAATAACAAGTAGCTCAGAGGAGGTGAGCTCCCTTTTATCCTTGTTACGAGATAAATCAATAACAAGTGGCTCAGAAGAGGTGAGCTGCCTTTTATCCTTATTACGACGTAGGTCGATAACAAGTGGCTCAGAAGAGGTGAGCTCCCTTTGATCTTGACCACCATCGATTGGTTGCTTCTGGACTGACAAGTGAATAGCCAGTGGTTTGGAGGACTGAGGATAAGAAACACGCCCTTTAACAGGTATGATGAGGGTGTTATTGGGCAATGCTTCTTGTTCTTCTTCAGTATCCAGAGCCAGTACTACCTTCATGAACTCATCTTTATACATGCAAGCATCGTTACAATATGTTTCGACACCTTTGAAAGGATAGAGATCCGCAACCTCTTTTTGAACCTCTCTATTGTCATCAACGTATTTGAAACATTGATGGAGAGTCGAAGGAACAATATTATGTTCATGTAAGAATGGTCTCCCTAAAAGAGCATTGTAAGAGCAACCAAGGTTGTCTATAATGTAGAAGGTCACTTTTGTGCGAAGATTGCCTATTTGGAGTTTTAGGCGAATCTTGCCCAAAGGCTCACTTCTTCCTTGGTTGAACCCCAATATGGTGGTGATTGTACCAGAAAGACTATGCACTGGGATCTTCAGTGCATCTAGCATTGTCTTTGGCATGATGCTGAGTGCTGACCCTGGATCTATCAGAATACGATCGACTTTCATCGAGTCGACATATCCTGTATAGTATAGAGGACGGTCATGCCTATTGTCTTCCATCAGCATATCATCCTGTGTGAAGGTAATGTTTGGAATTAACTCCAACACACTGTGACAATGGAGGCAAGAGACAGGCTCTACTTTTGGCTTCTTTAGAAGGGTTAGACAGGTTTCTGCCTGCATTAGAGCTTCACTCAGAGTTTCTCGAGTCTCCTTGGAGAGGCGCAAGAGCTCGAAGATTGACAGCCTGGCCGGTGTATTGGCTAGTTGGGCCAAAATATCAATGTTGTATGGCTTCTCAAGTCCAGAAGGAGATGACTTCTTCAAAGGTTTGTCGAAGCAAGAAGTAGGTTCTACAACCGGTGAGGACGCGGCAGGGATGCCCTCTGTAGAAGTAGGTTGCACTGGAACGGACTCAGAAGAAGAAGTAGGGTTTTCGGGATTCTCGGGAACTTTCCGTAATTAGGCTTTCCCTGACATGGTACCCAGCAGGATTTCCTCTTCAACTATGGGGTCAAAAGACACCATATTACAGATCTTTGTTCTGCCCTTGGAGTGGTCTCTTTGCTTAGATGGAGCCTCGAAGTCAGCAACAAGGTCCGGGTGGATCCACATCATTCCACCATTATCGAGAGATAAGGGAACGAGACCTTCACTTCGTAGAGAAGGGAGATTCTCGATCTCAAGGGTGGCCTTGGAGATAGGGATGACACCATGCTGTACCATCTGTGGAGGGAAGTTACCGAACTGTACTGAGACCATATTCGCGGTAACAGTCTTCTCATCTTGTTGAAGAGTGACAACACCAGCGTTGACGAGCTCTTAAATTTTGCCTTTGAGCACATAACATGCTCGAGTGGGATGCCCAATGAACCTGTGATAAACACAATATTTGGGATGATCAGTCTTACCGACCTCATCAGGCTTCTTCGGGTCTGGGAGTTGGAGCTTATTGCTTTTGATTAAGAAATCGAAGATGCTCACGGTGTCATTCTCGTCAAATGAGTACTCTACATTCGGACGAGGTTCCCTTGGTGGAGGGCAGAAGGAGTAGAAGTAGACGTAGGTGGAGCTACGTTGACAGCCAGAGATTCTTTGTTCTTCAAATTGATGTTCAAAGTCTCTTTTCCCTTGCAGTTGTTCTGGCGATTACCACCACTAGATGTCGGGTGTTCATTCCGATCGGGATTAGACATGTGTACCCCCAACTGCTTGAACTTGTCAGCGCTAACTTCAGCTGCTTTAGCATTGACAATGAATGATGGCCAGTCTTGAAATTGGGTTGACCCTGTCCACATGCTGATAATAGGCAAAAGATTTGCCTTACAAGTATCTATAGTAACAGCGGCCGGAGTTCCATGAGGCATCTTCAAAGCTTCTCGGCAGAATCTTTCAATGAAACTTTCAGCAGTTTCATTATATCTTTATTTGATCTTGTTGAGGGCTGACATGGTCATGTCGTTGATTCCCTCATAGAATCGTTCCAAGAAGATTTGTTTAAGACCCGAGAAAGAAGTAATACAACCATCAGGCAAGCTTCTGTACCAATCGTATGCTACACCGGCTAAACAGTCGACGAATACCCTGGTAGGAAGAGCGCATTTGGCTGCAGTTGAACAGTCATTACCTCAAAGTGGTTAATAAACTGACTCGGAGAAGTGCTGCCGTCAAATAGCGAAATTGTGGGAATCTTGTACTTTGGAGGGAATGGGTCTTCCTTCCATTCAACCGGATAAGGCTATTTAATCCCCAATCTTTGTAAATTGTCCTTCTCTTTAAAGGTCTCGAATTGAGTGCGTAAGAGTTTGACAGCTTCATTAGCATCTTCCGATAATAAAAAAGGAGCAGGCTGAATTATAGTGTTAGGGGGAGGAACAGCATGGTAAGTGCTACCCCTAGCTCCTGACTGACTGGGTGTGGGTTGAATTTGTACAGGGGTATTTGAGGAGATACTACCCCCAGACCTGCATAAACAGGTACCGACGATACTATAATTTCTGGATTTGCAGCAGGTGCGATCGGTGGTACCGTATGTTGGGCCACGATGATAGAATGCATACTTGCGACCATTTCAGCCATGGTCTTCAGCTTATCCTCCAGTGCAGCTATTCGTTGTTCTTGATTTGTCGAACTAGAATCATCTGGGTCTTCAGTGACAACATAAGCTTTCACTTCTCTAGGTACAATAGAAGACACTGTCTGTTCAGAGCTTTCGCTGTATGCATCATAATCAGAGAAGGAATCATCTCCTGAATGAGAAACAGAGAAGTGACCAGAAGGATCTTGGAGAAGATTCTTTTGACCGATTGTGTCTCGGCTTCGGGATCTGGTGTGTTGAAATACTCCTTCAGAAGATTCTTGGAGTAAATCTAAGTACCGCTGGCTGGGTTTACGGGACTTGTCGTGTTTGGAGCACTTTCTACCCCCAGTGTCTCGAGAAGCCATGTTGACGGAAGCATACAACACTTCATCTTCGTCTTCTGACATTGGTTCAGAAGTTGCAAAATTCAGACGATCGAAGACAGATCATTTTGTTGTCTGGCAACAGCACTTGATGGCAACCTTGTGATTACAATGATGTCCAAGTGGCTGAACTGGAGGTGTTGAGATGTTGTCCCATTTTTGCCTGAGGTGCTCTCGGAGGTCAGGAATAATGACGGGACGAGAAGAAGTTTGAGGGATATGTTCTTTGACAACATTCGGAACATGGTTCCGGTTCTTCAGATGTTTTGTCCCATGAGTATACAGAGAAGTACTCGCTTCATTAGCATAGGTATCAGGATTTTTCATCTTGGAAGTTTGCCTCTGATGCAGGTTCATCTTCGGCATTGGCTGCTTGCGTTTTGCCGAAGTTGATGTAGACCGAGGTCTATTGAGATAATCCCGTAGATCAGCAAACTCACCTCCAGGGGTTTCTGTCTGAGACACCAGTAATTTTCTCTGTTTTGAGCGGGATATCCGGAGAGTTGGGAGATCTTGGAATTCCGCTATCGGGGTAGGCAGAATACATCTTTGATCAGTATATTGGAGAGAAGAGCTCTTGTTTGAGAGAGTTCTTGTACTGATTGGTGCTGAGGCACGTTCAGATGGATCTTCTATGGTAAAAACCGGAGAAGACTGAGAAAAGACCAAAGGGCCTTTTCCTTTGTTTTGTGAAGAGGGGTTGGCTAAAGAGCGTTTCCCTCTGTTGTCTTCCAAATCGTGGAACGAGGAAGTTCGAGAAAAGACCAAAGGGCCTTTTCTTTTGTTCTGAGGAGGAGAAGGAACAGTCAACAGACTACCCCCAGTGGATTACGCTGGAGCAACATGGTGCTTGGGAAGAGGAGCAGAATTTTTCCCCTTGCTGTGAGAAGAAGGGAGATTAGCCAAAGGGCTATCCCTATTAGACTGCGCTGGAACAGCTTGTGCAGAATTTGAAATGGCAATAGGCGCATTGGCTGATTGCACTTGGAAAGCTTTGACAGATGGCCTTTTGGCCACAGAAACTGTAGTTTGTGCAGCAGGAGTCCTGGCTTCAGTGGATTGCGCAGGAGGGAAGGAGGTCACCAACTGCGCCAGGGGGAGAGGAGTCTTGGACTTTGCCATAGCAGCATAGGAAGTGGCTTGCGCGGCAGCAAGAGGAGCAGTACACTGTACAGGAGCTCTGGCTTACGCTTTGGCAGCGCGGGTGGTGTTTTGCGCAGGAGCTGAAGTGGCCAGTGGCTCCTTAGCAGCAGAGACAGCAGGTTGCGCAGATGATTGCGCCGAGGACTGCGCAGAGGACTTTGGAGTCCACACTGAATGAACCTTGCTCTTGGCAGAGGTTGCAGTACGACGAGTAGCCCCGGAGTTGATCATCACCTCGTAGGCAGTCTGGTTGACCTTCACAACCAATATTTTCTGCATCTTTTTGATAGACGCAACGTCACATTGAGTTGTCACTTCCTCGTCGGAGGAGAAAGTCAGCCCCAGTAGAGTCGTCATTTTGTTTACAAAAATAAAAGTTCTTTTTATTTCACAAACTTTGTAAGAAGATTACAATTGAATTCTGGAAAAGTATAACTATAGGAATCCGATCTGAAGACGATCGCTTTATCCCTTGGACGATGTGAACTTTGAAGACGATAGCCTCTGAAGAATGCAGCAGCACTTGGACAAGAACTCCTGATCTCTGGTGATAATAATGATCTGATCCTGATAATGAAGGACTTGAAACTCTATTTATAGAGTTCTGGAAAATAACTAATTAGTAGTTATTTCTGGATTGCACAGGCTGGATTGCGCAGGCATTAGACTGCGCAAACAGCAAACTGCGCTGGCAGTTACTCGATCGTGGCTCAACTGTATTAGACGCGTGACATTGTTTGATTGAAATACGCATGGTCGTGTACAGACGGTTGCCACGTGGTGAGAAATTGATGGCATGTAGGCCACGTATAAAATGTCAGTTATCTTGATGGATTACTCCACTTCAACTGCGCTAGCTTCAGACTGTGCTGGGATCGAACTGCGCTACAGAGGATCTGGCAGATTGCGCTGGCTGTACAGCTGTCCTCGAGCGCTGTGCTGCACAAGAAATGAAAGGACTCCTCGTTTATCGTACTGTCAGCTGCCAGAATATCAGATTTTTTTCCAGGTAATGATGACGTTGCCACGTCAGCTAGCGCGCTTGGATGTTAGCGCGGTTCGGCCTCGCGCAGTTGATTTGTTGCGCAGTCTGTCTCCTGCGCAATTCATTTGAAGGGTGCGCAATTTGATTTTTATTGCTTTTTTGATGGGTACAACTTGATTTTTAGGACCTACAGTTAGCAGATCTGGAGGGCCTGGGGATCGAGGTGATAGTGCTGGGAGTTGAGATGCAGATGTGGGGTCTACAGATTCAGTCGAACTTGATAGAGAGGATCAAGTCACCTCAGTTCGACGATGTCGCTCTGTGGTGTATCCGAGAGCAGGTTCAAACAGGACTGGTGGATGAGTTTGTTATTGCAGAGGATAGCGCATTGAGGCACAGTTCCAGACTGTGTGTGCCCAGCGGAGACCTTCGGGAGTAGGTTATGCAGGAGGCCCACCGTTCTTAGTACTCTATGCATCTAGGTGCCAACAAGATGTATAGGGATCTGAGGGAGCATGTATGGTGGTATAGGATGAAGCGGAAGGTAGCACGCTTCGTAGCCAGATGTTTAGTCTGCCAGCAAGTAAAGGCAGATAGGCAGAGGTCAAGAGGACTGTTGTAGCTATTACCCATTCCGGAGTGAAAGTGGAAGCATATCACGATGGACTTTGTTTTAAGATTGCCGCGTACATCAGGAGAAAAAGACGCAATTTGGGTCATCGTAGACAGGTTGACCAAATAAGCCCACTTCTTGCCATTCAAAGTGGATTTGTCTACTGAGAAGCTAGCAGAGATGTACATGCAGCAGATTATCAAACTTTATGGAGTTTTGGTGAGCATTGTCTCGGATCGGGATAGTCGCTTTACTTTCCATTTCTGGCGGAGTTTGCATATTTGTTTGGGCACTCAGCTCAAGTTTAGTACTGTATACCACCCTCAAACGGACGGACAGTTAGAGAGGACTATTCAGACACTCGAGGACATGTTGTGGACTTGTGTCATGGACTTTGGAGGTTCCTGGGAGGATCATTTGCACTTTGTGGAGTTTACATATAACAACAGTTTCTAGGCCAACATTGAGATGTCACCATTCGAGGCATTATACGGGCGTAGATGTCCTACTCCCTTGTCTTGGGATGACGTTGGAGAGCGAGCTTTGTTGAGACCTGAGATGGTTGTAGACACAGCCGAAAAGGTGAAGCTCATCAGAGATCGACTTCACGTGGCGCAGGACAGACATCGGCGTTGGACCGATAGCCAGCGTAGACCTTTGAAGTTTGAAGTACAGCATAGAGATATGATTAGAATTAGGATTGGTCTATTTTATGATTTTGTTTGATCATGTTTGATTATTATAGTTAATTTGAGACCTTGTTTGTTATAGGTTGGAGATCTGGTTTTCTTGAGGATATCCGACACGTGGTACTATACACTCTGGTGGAGGTGGAAAGCTTAGCCCGCGCTTCATTAGACCTTTTGTTATCAGTGGAAGAGTTGATGACGTGCCATACAGGCTAGACTTGCCACCTGCATTAGAGGGAGTCCACAACGTATTTCATGTGTCGCAGTTGAGACGGTACGTGGCAGACCCTAGCCATGTACTCTTTCGAGATCGAGGAGGGACATACTCTTATCTATCCAGAATAGCCTTTGGAGATTCTGGATCGACGAGAGAAGGTACTGAGGAACCAGACGATACCCTTGGTTTGCGTCATATGGAGGCATCATTCTCCAGGAGAGTCTACCTGGGAGAGGGAGGATGAGATGCACGAGCGATACCCTTATCTATTTGGACCTTGAGGTATGATTTTCTATCATTCTCTTCAGTTTAGTTTCGCCTTTCAATTTCGAGGACAAAATTCTTTTAAGGAGGGTAGACTTGTCACTACCACATATTTGACGTAAGGGTATTTTGGTCATTTGTGACTTTTTATGAAATTGATTTTTTATTAATAAAATATATGCTAATTATTTAATTAAGCCTTAACCTAGAAGTTAACCTAATCTAGATATGATCATGAGACTAGATATTACATTAGAACCTTCTAACTAAGTGCCAAGATTAGTAATATCTAGATATTAACTTAATTGAGATATTTGTTTATGATATTTGTCTTGAACCCTAATTCCTATGGGCCTTTCCTTAGAAAGCTAGAATTGGATTGCTAAAGCCTACCTACTAGTAAATATCTACCCCCCAAACCCTAACCTAGCACATACATGGTCGGCCACCATTGATCCCCCTATATAACACAACATTTGGTGATTTCTTGCCTTTTTTCATTCCAAATCAAAACCTAATTGAGTTCTTCCCTAAATTTTACCCCTTGCTCAAATCAACTCCGAATTGAGCCAAATCAATTGCAACGCACTCCTCTAGTGTAAAGGAAGCCATTGGTGGATAGCTAGCAAGGTTTGGAGGCTTTAGGACCATAGCAAGTTGGGGAAAGCATCAATACTTGACTCTTTACATTAAGATTCCAACTCTCAATAGGTAAACCTCTATACATCCAATAAAATCCTGATTTCTCTTCATAGATGCATACATCTAGGTGCCACACCCCTATAGGCCAAGTTTGGTAGGATTTGGTGTCCATTTGATATGCGTATCGGAGACGTATCAGAGTTGTAGCTAAGGTGTTCGACCTATGCCTCTAAGGAATTGATTTTGTTATTTTTAGATTTTATTTAAACAGTTTTGTAGCCCTATGTATAGGGATCACGAACCCCCAACTCTAAACACGATTGCACCCGTGTCCGCGTCCAAAATTGGACACGAGACACTACATGAGGCAGTGCTCGGGTGCCCTGCTACCCGAGCACGAGATCTCCTCGTGTAGGACACTTGGACACGTACCACTTGGCACAGAGCTCGGGGACACGACTGACATCGTGTCCCCCAAGACTCGTGTCACATGGTTACGTGTGAGACATGATATTGCTTGTGCACGTGTTTTACACTGTTCTGTACACTGTGTGTTTTAGCTACTGACACGCACTTCGTGTCACACGTAGACACGACGTAGACACCAGGTGACGCATTGACCACCTAGACCTATCCACCCTGGATACGTGGACACGAGCACGTGGCCACTAGTGCCCTGTGTCGTGTCCTATGGGGCCCGACACACCCCCACGAGACACTATTTTCCTATGTTCACTGATACATGCTATTTTATGTTTTGGACACTTTGTATCCAGTTCCTGGACACGTGGACATGACCCTAAGACTGACACATGTATGATAGACACATGTCAATACTTGATTTGGGTTTCGAAATTAAAAATGGGAACTTGGGTGTTCTGATACTTGTATATGTTTATTGATACTTGATATTGGGTTTAAAACTGAAATATGGATTTTGGTTTAGGGTTTACACTACTGGTACATTTGGTATGTTTACTGATAACCGGGAAATTGGGTTTGGGATTTAGGTTTTGCTCTGATATTGAATTGTATACTGATAGTGTAATGTAGATGTGATTAGGTTTTTACATTTGTATGATAATATGAAAACTGAGATTTATTTTGATTTGGATTTAACACATGGGATTATGATACTGTTCTGATACTTTGATTTTAATAGAAACTGAGATTTGAGTTTTGTTACACTTGTATATTAGATGTACCATAATATCTAGATTTACATGTAAAATGAGTTTTAGATTTAAGTTTGTTTAATGTTAATCAAACCAGAAAACTGAGTTGGTTGGGATTGGTATAGATATATATAACATGTTAACTTTAATGTAGGTTTGATAGTTTGGGTTTATATATGAAATATGGATTTTGTTGGGATTCTGGGGTTGAATGAAAACTGAGTTTGAACTGACTATATGTTCACTGAAATCTGAGAGTTATTCACACACTTAATTAAGTACACACTCGCACTTGATGTTTACACACACACACCTTAACACCATCCTAACTGTCACATACACCCACACTCTATAATATGCACACATACACATATGATTACCCCTTCCCTTCTATATATGTGTGTGTGTGTGTGTGTGTGTGTGTGTGTGTGTGTGTGTGTGTGTGTGTGTGAATGTTGATATACATGTTTGGATATGATATATGTAGAGTTATGTGATAAGGTATGTTATAGATGTGCATAGGCATAGTTAGCCTAGACTTGACTTAACCTAGGCTTGTTGACTTATTGACCAAAGTTTGACTTGAGGTTGACCATAGTTGACTAGTGTTGACTACTGACCTAGAATCATGTAGAATGCATAATACACTTCAATTATAACCCCTTGAATACATTATGACTTGTGTTGCTCTAAATAGGACTCAGATACCTCGATCCGGACATTTTATTCTCACAGACATTCAGGACTTCAGGCGAGTACATTCTCTGATTGTTTCATACTTGCTAGGACTTATATTCTTGCTCTAGATTACGTTACTTGATGTTGTCATGATATTATCACGGATTAGTACTATATGGATCTTTTTATGAGATGTTATCCCCAAGCGGGTGCATCGGGTACTTCATATTCATGTACTTTATCATGTGCATCATGTACTCCTTGTATTCGTGTTTATTCATGTACACTCATGTGCTTTCATGTACTCTCATGCTAACATGAGCTTCATGTATAAACCATTTATGTGCACTCATGTTTTTATGAGCTTCGTGTGCAAATTAGTTGTTATTCATGTGCAATAACGTAACTTGAATGGATTCTTGTGTATTGATTGGGGCAGGGGTGAGTAGAAGTGGTTATGTGAATCATTATCCCCAGTAGGCATTCATGTGTAACTCTCTAGCTTATTCATGTGCAACCCAACCTGTTTACATAACCATCTTGTGCCCTAAATCACTTAATCACTTACAGTTCTTATTTACCATATATATATTTTCAGTTTACAAATATCTCTTTTATCTTTCATGTATATTTCTTACAGTTCATGTATCTTACTCTATTGCTTGTTTTACATTTCCTGTATGATATGAACTGCGTGAGAGATATGTATTCGTTCCTATCCTGACTGGACCTGTTAAAAATATTACAGAGGATGATGAGGACTTCTGTACCGCCTACTACGGAGCCCACTTAGATGACACATGCGAGTTGGTTCCACAGGAGAATCCTGCAGCAGCTGAGGACACCATCCCTATAGTCTATGCTAGATAGCTATACTGTCTATCTTACTTTATTTGTCTTGTATTTGACATTCTGAGTTGTATTATATTTCTGGATGTTGAGATGTTGTGTCGTATAGACACTTAGACTTATTTCCTTCTAGTTGTATGTTCTCTATTTGAGATTTCATATCTATCATATCGTGCTACTTTTACCTTAAAATTGTGATTGAGATGTACCTTCTGTATTGTCCTCCGTTTGGAGAGTATATCTTGTGCAGTTACATTATATTGTGTTAGATGTATGTGACCTAGGACAACGTTCTACCGCCAATAGTGCGGCGTAGGCTGGACGTACCCACTTTTCGTACCCTTATACTGGGTACGGGTCGTGACAGTACATGATTGTTAGTTTGAACATGAAGCACATGTGAGCACATGAGAGTACATGAGAGCACATGAGAGTACATGGATAATACGAATACAAGGAGTATACGACGTACATGATAAAGTACATGAATATGAAATACCCGATGTACCCGATAAGGGGATAACATCTCATGACAAGATCCATATAGTACCAATCCATGTTAACAATGTGTTAGCGTCATGTAAAGTAGTCTAGAGCAGGAAATATAGATACTATCATGATAAAAACAATCAACGAATGTACTCGCCTGATATCGTGAGCAACAACTGCGTATTGGTATCCGAACTAGAGTCACAGAGACCTATTATGAAATTGCAGGATTACAGAGTGTTTCTAGAGTAAACAATTAACCTAATAGTGTTATTTATATACTGCTAGGCTACTTCTAAGTCAGTGAAGTCAACTAGGTCAAACTTAGTTTATTTAGCCTAATATAGGATTTTGCCTAAATTATACCATGTTAGTGAGCTAGGATAGTGTAGTTCTCAACCCATATCCTAATCATGGATTTAACCGCATCTTTATACCTATAATCTATAGTGTAAATATAGGATACTATATCTAAAACCTCATCAAGCTACCTGGATAATCCATCTATATACCTAGCTTACATATGCATACAATGTATACTGCTATAATGGATCACAAGACGGAACTAAATAGGAAATGGCTTGACCATATAAGGGTACTAGAGAGACAATCCCTCATAACAGTCATTGGACTAAACATTATTAAATGAACTAAACATTATTAAAGGGGACTGATCATATATGAACTAAACATTATTAAAGGGGATTGATCATATATGATATGGACTGACTCATATGTTCAAAGGGATGAACACTAAAGCTAACTGGTACAAGTATTAGAGAGATTAAATAGTAGATAATCAAGAATTGAACTCATATAACAAGGCTGCAATAAAAAGGGGACTGCACCATGCAATGCAGTGAGTTGGACACTAAGGTGGGAACTAACTATTAACTAATAGGACTGAACTTAATGTCTCTAGGTCTGAACAATAAGGTATCGAATTGAACATGAGCTATATCAGTCATAAGACTGATACTCCTAGGTAATCCTACAGATACAAGAGAACTTGGAACTGAAAATGTGATTTACGTAAATGTGCAATACAAAATCTCTAAGCTAAGGGATAGGATATACTTAACAAGGACTGAATAATTACCTTCAAGGCCTGAACCTTTGGACAAATAGGATAAACTCTTAGGCTCTGTGGATTGATGCCAGGATAGGAGACTGAATAAATATAGAGATATTGACTGAAGCATTAAATAGGAACCAACAGTTTAGACTGAACACACATATATGCAGGATAAAACTCAACAAGGGCTGGACATTTACTAACTGGGGACTGAACTCAATTGTTCAGCAGGAACTGAACACTAATGCAATATGGATTAACATGAAGGAGGGACTGATTCTACAATACAGTATGGACTGATACCTACAGTTATTCGAAAATGACAATACTAATCATCATACAGAGACTGACCTTCCGAAGGGGGTTTGAAACATCTGTAACTGAACAAGGAGGTATGGAACTTTTAGGGAGACTGAATGTTTAGAACATACAAAGCTCATCATTTATTTGATACAATGAAGATGAAAGACTAGATAATTACCCAGGTGGATTGACACCCAAATGTAAACAAGGACTGGTACTCAAATTTGGAGTATCAGTCGACTGATACCAAAGTAATTGGATTGACTTTGAAGGCCAAGCTAAAGTAATGAAAGGATTGAGCATCTAGATGAAGGTGGACTAAAAAATTAATGGATTTAATATGAAGGGTAATCGACTGAACGTATAATTCGAAAAGGAAAAAACATATATAATATTTAAAACATGAGATGACTGATACCAAATTAAAATAGTGTCTGAATAATAATGGTTTGAGTGAGGAGAGAACTGATGCTTATTAGTATCAGTGGACTGCATACTCAAATGGTGACTGAATATATATTGCAATCAAGGACTGAACATGAATTTATATTGGAATTGAACAAGTAATATGCTATTTATTGCTACATTCGTATAAGAAACTAAAACCAAGCAATTAACAGGGACTGATACTTTAGAACCTGTATACTAAATAAATAATGGAAAGTGGGACAGAACAAAAATGTAATAGATTGAAACACAATGAAGTCTGATCATTAAGAATGTAGGACAGAACAGAAATGAAGAGGGGTCTACATTACATATGAGTGAACAGAATAGCTTATACAAAATATACCAACTGCCCCTCAAAGACTGATACATAGTATCCATTTGAAATGGTACTGAAGGATAGGGACTGCACATCGAATCCACCTAAAGACTAAGACAGGGCTATACACATATGTCCCAAAACCCTACTTAAATACCACATTCTAAATACACTCTAATTCACTATATGAATCCTAAAATTGATAACCCAAGACAATGCAAATACAAAACAAGGTTCAAAACTGGAATTAGAGTATTGAATGCTCTAAGGGTCATTTTGTCAAACACTTGGCATGCGTATTCGATACACTCGTGATACGCACTCCAAATGGATCCAAACTTGACACAAAGCACACCCACATGCTTTAAATCATTAGCATGACCTAATTTATCAATTTTATAAACCCTAGATTCCTATTCTCAGATTTCTCCCAAAGTGGATCAAAATGAATAAGGAAAAACCTTCAAAATAGAAAGAGGAGAGCCTCAACTCCTCACTAATGGCACCATAATACAATGGGAGTCCTAAATGAATGTATCTACACTAACTAAATGAAAATTTGAGGTTTAGAGAGCTCATACCAATTGGGAGATAGATTCCCAATGCAAATCTCTAGATTTAGATCCCATTGAAGCTCCAAGTGTCCAAATGCTCCAAATGCTCCCAAGCTATCCAATAGAGCCTTCTCCTCTCCAAGAGAAAGAGAATGAAATTGATTTGAGGGAATTTGGACACAATTTGAGAGTAGAAGAAAATTTGGGGAAGAACTCCTAAATTAGGGTAAGAAATGAAATGAAAGGGGGAAGAAGAAGAAGAAGTGGTCCTATTAATAGGCAAGGGGAGATGGGGTGGCCGGCCACTAGGGTTAGATTAGGGTTTGGTTTTAGGGGAAATTCTAGAAGGCCCTTTCTAAGTTGTCATGACAAGTTTTAAGGAGAAAAGACCATTCTAACTAGTGTTTTAGCCTATAAGTTCTAATAACTAATTAGCCTAACTAGAAACAAACTATCTTAGTGAAGTGGGTTTGATATGATGCCTAATCTCACTAGTCATGGTCCACTAGAGTCATGACTAATATCTAAATAAGGTGGCTCTAAGTTTTACCAAATAATATCACTAACATAATTAATTACTTTAAAATGGTATAATTCTTCAATCCACACAAAAGTCAAAAATACTCTCATTTTAGAAAAATGGCAGTTACAGTTGGCGAATAGGACTGGAGACCAGAAGAGGTCTCATGCCTAGAGTAGGGGCGAAGGAGCAGTACATTGAACGTTGGCACCATCACCCGATGTTCGTATCCATGAGTCAGGAGCATGGCTGGTGGTATCGATAGTAACAGCCCCAATTTGACAGCAGCAGTCGGGCACCTGCATGACCGCTAGGGAGCATCGTTAGGATATACGTATTATGGCAATAGAGGGTACACAAGGGACGTGTCGGGCAATGAATGGACTGTATGATATATGGTAGTCCAGACCCCAGGATAGCTAATTGCTCGATAATGCAGGGGCCAGCAGGGCCAGTTCAGCAATTACCAGCATTGCCAGCTCCAAGGACAGCACCATACCGAGGGCCAGCACTAGCAATGAGGTCTTTAGCCCAGCGTCCATTTCCGTTGCAGGCTCAGATGTTTCGTCAAGTGCAAAATCAAGGAGGTCAGTAAAGGCTGCAACGACAACATAAGAACAAGGAGTTCAGCAGGGCCAAGGTCAGGCAATTACCTTGTCTCTAGAGGAGGTATTGGCATCACGCGACGTGATTGCAGGTAATATTTTTGTTGCATCTTTTCCTAATGTTGCTTTATTTGATTCGGGGGCTTCCTATTCTTTTGTATCTGTACGATTTATGACACGTGTTGGATTAGAGTTTGAGGCATTGCCAGAGAGGATGTATATACTCACTGGTAATAGGCTCGTAGTAGTTAACAGTGTGTGCTTAGCATGTCCGGTCATAGTGTGTGGGCATTTATTACCCTCAAGGTTGATAGAGTTCCCTATGGATAACTTTGATGTCATCTTAGGCATGGACCAAGTGAGTGACAATCATGCTATGATAGATTTTCGAGGAGGTAGAGTATTGTTTAGTATTCCAGGCATTGACTAGTTTGTCTTCGTCCGATCATTGGAGGACAATTCCAAGGGTGTGGTTATAGCAACAATAGCAGAGGAGGAGCAGATTCCAAGAGTAGTCAGCGAGTTTCTCGATGTCTTTCCATATGAGTTTTCAGGGATACCACCAGTAAGGGATGTAGAATTTTGTATCAAGTCGATCCCAAGGACGTAGCCTATATCTAGCAGAGGTTACAGAATGTCACAACCATCTTTGGACAAGTTGTATTAGCAGGTAGAGGAACTGAAGGCAAAAAAGTTTATTTGAGATAGTGAATCACCCTCAGAAGCATCGGTGATTCTAATACCTAAGAAGGATGGATCATCGTGGATGTGCATTGATTACCAATAATTTAATGTAGTGACAGTGAAGAACAAGTATCAACTACCGAGGATTGATGACTTATTTGTCCAGTTGAGTAAGGCCAGCATCTTCTCTAAGATTGATCTTCGATCTGGATATCATTGAGGGTCCGAGAATAGGACATACCCAAGACAACATTTTGATTATGACATGGACAGTATGAGTTTCTAATAATGCCACTTGGATTAACTAATGCCCCGATAGTGTTTATGGATTTAATGAATCGCATCTTCATGTCTTATTTAGATAAGTTTGTTGTGGTATTCATAGATGACATCATCATCTATTCCAATTGTGAAGTAGAACATGAGAAGAATCTTCGGACAGTTTTGACCTTGAGGGAGCATCAACTTTATGCCAAGCTTAGTAAATCCGAGTTTTGGTTGGATCATATTTCATTCCTGGGATACATCATCTCTAAAATAGGTGTGTCAGTGTATCCGAAGAAGGTTGATGTCGTAGGGAATTGGCCAGTTCCAAGAATGGTGGCAGATGTGCATAGTTTTCTGGGATTGGTAGGATACTACATGAGATTTGTAGCAGACTTTGCCGAGAATTTAGCACCCTTGACGTGTTAGATGCGTAAGAAGATAGAGTTTGTTGGAGGAACATAATGTCAGGCATCATTTAAAGAACTGAAGAGGAGATTGATTTTAGCGCCTATTCTGATACTTCTTGTAGGATGAGAAGGAATTAAAGTATCTTGTGACGCATCCTAGAAGGGACTCGGGTGTGTATTGATGCAACATAGAAATGTGATAGCATATGTATCTCAACAGCTTCGAGAACATGGGAAGAACTATCCAACCCACGATTTGGAGTTATTCGCAGTGGTGTTTGTGTTTAAATTATAGAGGCATTTTTTTATAGAGATTGAGTAGAGATTTACACTGATCATAAGAGCTTGAAGTATGTATTTACCCTAAAGGTCTTGAATATGAGGCAAAGAAGATGGTTAGAATTACTGAAAGATTTTGATGTAGATCTACAGTATCATCCAGGAAAGGCAAATGTGGCAGTAGATGCTTTGAGCATGAGGGGTAGTATGTTCTTCTTGACATCACAGAGACATATTTTGGAAGATCATCAAGAGATGCAAATTAAGGTAATTTTACCGCGGGACATAGGAGTGATGTCCAATTTGCAGATTCAGTCAACATTGGTGGAACGAATTAAAGTAGCTCAGACGGAGGTCCCGCAGATCCAGAAACTTTGATTTGAATGTGAATCAGGTCTCAAAAAGGAGTTGGTAATTCATAAAGATGAGAAACTTAGATTTAGAAGCCTTCTTTGTGTGCCGAGTGGAGACCTTTGACATGAATCTATGGCAGAAGATCATAATTCTCCGTATTCCATCCATCCTGGCGGAACAAAGATTTATCAATTTATAAAGCAGCACTTCTGGTGGAATAACACGAAGAGAGAGATAGCGAGGTTCGTTTTCTATTGCTTGATACGTCAACAAGTGAAGACAAAGCAGCAGAGACCAGCAGGGTTATTGCAATCGCTCCCTATTCTGGAGTGGAAGTGGGAGCACATTTTGATAGATTTTGTGACCGATTTGCCTAGATCCTCGACTGGTAAAAATACGGTCTGGGTGATAGTGGATCGGCTCACGAAGGTAGCCTATTTTTTTTTCTTTTCAGAGTAGGGTAGTCTACTGAGCAATTGAAAAATATGTATGTAAAGCAGATCGTGAGGCAGCATGGTATTCCAGTAAGCATAGTATCTGATCGAGATACCCAGTTTACCTCCTATTTTTGGTAAAGCTTGCATCACAGCTTGGGTACCAAATTGAGGTTCAGTACAGCTTACCATCCGTAAACAAATGTGCAGTCAGAGAGGACCAACCAGATGTTGGACGATATGTTGTGGGTGTAGAAGCATGGAAAATATTAAAGAAGGATCCATGCGGCCAAGAAACCCCATGCGGCTCAGGAAGCCCATGCGGCTCACAGATTCATACGGCACGAGGGGCTATGCGGCTCAAGACATCCTATGCGGCTCAGAAGACACGTGGCGTAATATTGTTCCCCTTCGACCCATGTCGCATTAATTGCTTTGACGGCTGACAACTCTGAAAAAGTGACAGCCCTGACACAAAAGTGGTAATTATGACTCTGTCATAATGACAGTCCCCTAGGGAAGAGAAAGAGTTCTCTGACACAAATCTTCCGAGATCCATAAAATGACACGTGGTCTTGCCACGTGGACGATCATGTGCGGCTCGAGCGTAGACTTCCCATGCGGTTCAGAATGAAGCCGTGCCATGCGGCTCAGGCCGAGATAGTCTTATGCGGCTCAAACGGAGGCCTTCCTATGCGGCTGGAGTGGACCATTTCTATGCGGCTCAAGCGGATGAATCCTTATGCGGCTCGCAATGATCACCTCCATGCGGTTCAAAAGTTCGAAGGAAGGCCACTACCCGAGCAGCCCTGACATGTGACCCGAACCTTATGCGGCCCAACTCTTATGCGGCTCAATCTTCATGCTGTTCAGATCCCCCTAGTGGCTCCTAGGACACGTGTCCTAAGCCGATCAATCTCTCAGATTTATTGCAATCAAATTTTGGGTCAGATCCCAATGATTTGGGACACGTGGCAAGAGAATAAATTAAATTGATTCATTTAGATTTGCGGATATCAGCAAATCATCATAATGGGGATTTATTGCAATCAACATTAATTGCTGACATAATTTGGCATAATCTTTATTAATGGCCCAGATCCTTCACACTCAAGATTAATGGCCCAGATTAATCACTTATCAGGCCGCCGCCACTTTGAGAATGGGCAATCATTGCAAACCCTAATGATGCCCTCCACTATTATAAATAGCAGGGTGCCATTCCCTTGTAAAAAGGAGAGACTTACATAGAGAGAGGCGCACAGAGGAGCACTTTTGGAGATTAGAGAGAGCACCAGAGTACTTGGAGAGAAGAGCAGAGAGAGAGCAAAGAGAGCATTTCTTCAATGCTGAGCAAATCCTCTGGAGCCAAGGCTGCACACCGATCGTCCAAGGAGTAAGGCAGGGCTGCCGTCGCCTTCCCGAGCCTCTATCGTCATCCCCCAGAATCTAAAATAAACAATTGTACTTAGTCTGCTGTACCTAGGCTTTCGTCCCTAGGCTTTCTTTATACAAGCGAGTTTGTATTGAGAGTCTAAGTTCAGTCCTCCCATAAAACTGTTCTGTACTTTTACAATCAATGGCAAACACGATGGCGACTCTGCTGGGGACAAACTTCTCCACGGCAGAGGAGTTGGTGACGCAGTCGGATGCAGCCAAGCTTGGCTCCACGCAACAGAAGATGGCCGTCCGTTTCGACCAACAAGCGTTTAAAGAGATGCTCTCTGAAGGAAGTGCTGGTCCGATCCAGAAGCGAACACGCACAAAGAAAGCTCGCTGCGAGTGGAGGCCAAAATCATTTGCTCCCCCACAAGCTCTGGACGGGGTACTCTCTGCTACCCAAGACGGCGAGGGCGATTCTCATGCGGCTCCACTTCGAGCCGTAGAGAACTCTGCTATCCCCAAGACCGACAAATGAAAGTACTACGATGCTGGACTTGCAGGGACAAAGAGCGACTCTATGCGTCCCAAGAAGAAGCCGAGCACTCCTGTGGCCAAATCTGCCAACCACATGCAGGAGGCTCATGCGGGTGGATCTACCAGACGTATGAAGAAAATTCATACGGCCAGATCATCCAGCCACATAAAGAAGACCCATGCGGCTGAGACTCCCAGTCGCATAAAGAAGACCTATGCGGCTACGTCTGCCAGCCGCATACGGGCCAATGATGACAGCCGCATGACGTCCACTCCATGCGGCTCTGTCTTCGACCGCCTCTCGTACGGTCCTGATCTCTTGTGCTCCCAAGAAGATATGTCTAACTCTCTCCAGTATCACTTAGACTCTTCTTACTATGTGCCCTTACGCACTAGAGCGAAGAAGTCTAAAGCAGCGGGAGCCTGGCGAGTTCGGTCCGCAGATCTGACCTCTGACCATCGGAGCGTTCCGCATACTGTTACGCGGGCCTCGGATGGGAAGTTGTACAGAACCACTCGAGTCCAGCCCCCGGTGGCAGACGGACAGAGAGGTTCACAAAAGTCTCCCAAAATCCCGGGAGCAGACGTGGTCTGTCCAGACCCATCCGACTTGCGTGAGGCCATCCTCCACAAACACAAGGAAAGAGAAGATACATCGCGGTGCAAAGAGTCCTCCCACGGACGTCACTGCACCCAAGTCATCGTCAACTGCTGCTGCAATATGCAAGAAGACCGGCAGTCTGTCTTTCAAAGACTGCAACAGCCATCATCATAAGACGAGGCACCACCCATCATCTCCTGCAACTCTGCTCGGAAAATCCCCGCTGATGGAAGGGGAAAGAAGACAAATGTTTCTAGCCCGAAGATCTCAACCACTGCGACTAAAAGACTGTCGTCTAAGCGGGTGCCCACCACCGGAGTTTTCCAAGGTACTCGCTCTAAGACGAAATCTGCTACAGTGGAGGATTCGTCGTCCGTAACACAGGGGGTTGCCAGGGCTGGGGGTAGCACCCCTCCGAGCCTCTACAGCAACCCGATGTTCCAAGAAGACGTGCCGGGGGAGACAACTCTCCCGTCGGAGGTAGCAAACCTCGACGTCCCCAAGGACGTCCACAACTCCCAAGACGAGGCGAACTCGGAGACTGGGGGTACTGTTCCTTCCGAGTCTGAATCAGAAGGGAACATACCCATATACCCCAATGACTTCTCACTACAGGGGTACGATTCGGAGGGCACTTCCTCCACCGCTCCGTCTATCTCTCCTCATGAGAAGACGGTATTCATGACAGACAGCAACCAAGGTGGTTCCAGTGATCGCCAACGCATCGACAGTCTCGAAGCCATATTGCTTGCTTTGGTCAAGTCTGTAGACGAGATTTAAGCATCCCTTCCAACTCTGCAAGGAGGAACGCCTGGCCAAGCAAGCGCAGGTCCCGCGGTCAATACGGACTCGAACTCAGCGGCACCGAACCTGGGCAACAATCCTCCTGAAACAACGGCCCCCACCACCGTAGATGAAGCCCGCGAAGCGAGAAGAGAGGTCCTGGAGCTCCGAGCCATGTTTCACGCTCGAGAAAACTCTCAAGACCTCAGAATACGGCAACCATACCCTGCTGAATGGAGGGATGTCCCCTTTCCACCAAGATATAAGCCATTCAACATCAATCTGTATGATGGCAAGACCTCCGCAAGTCGGTACATCACTTACTTCGAGGTCACCACCGACCATCTGCCCCATGACGATGCCATTCTCACACGATTATTCATCGGGGCACTGGAAGGGGTCGCCTTCGACTGGTATCGTAATCTGTCGGACAACTGCATCCACTCCTTCGCCGGCTTCAAGCGCATGTTCCTAGAAAGATTCTATGAAGTAGGGCAGGATATCACCATGTTCACTCTCATGGACGTTGTCCAAGGGGAGAAAGAGCTCACGAGGAACTACATTGAGCGGTTTTGCCAAACCGCAATAAAACTGCCATCTGGAAATCCAGATTCCTCCTTGATTGAAATTTGCCAAAAGAGACTACTACCAACAATCAGTCTCTGGATGGGCGAAAGTCAATTCAAGGACTGGAAGACGTTTATCATCAATGCCACGAGCGTCGAAGAACGACTGAAGAAGGCTCACCAACTGGGATTGCACATCTCGGACGGAGAGAACAAGGGCAAGCGTCCTAGCACCAATAATGACAATGGGGGTAGTCCCTCCAACAATCGGGACGGCAGGGGCAAGCAGGCCATGGTGGCCGACACGGCACAGAAACCTGAGCCAAAGTCGGCAGACAAACAATGGCCGCAAATCACTTACTCCTTCGAAGACGGTCACGTAAAGTCCATCTTGGACATGCTCATACAAGGGGACAGAATTCAGCTTCCTCTACCAAGGCGGGAACCGCGGTCGACAGAGATGGAGAACCCAAAGTACTGCCATTATCATCGCTACGTCCACCATGCTACACACGACTGCTACCAGCTGAAACGGTACATCCAAAGCCTCATCGATTCGAACGCTTTGGCCATCGATTTCGAAGAGGTAACGGTGGCAGCCAATATGGTGTCAGTACAATTCGACAGCTTCCCTCCGACGGAAACTCAAGACGGGGTGGTCCCCATCCCTCTGGCGATAATGGAGATTACTAATCTTCCACCTCCCCGAGATCAGGCTGCTGGTTTAGTGCCCCTCACCACATCACGAGGGGAGTAGAAATAGTCATGTGAACAATTCCAAAGTAGTGTAATTATGTATAAACTCTGTAGTATAATCATGTACAAATCAAGCCGTTCACATGTCTGTCTTGCACTCTAAATCACATAGTCACTTCCAGTTCTCTATTATCATATATAGATAGCTTTAGTTATCAGTTTCTCTCTTTCTTTTTATGCTTATTTTTTACAGCATTTCACGTATCTTATTCTATCACATGCTTTATATTTCCTGTCAAGATATAAACTACGTGAGATGTATTGTGCTCGTTTTCGTCCTGATTGTACTGTTAAAAATATTACAGGTGATGAGGAGGAGTTCTGCCCTACATATTATGGCACAAGCATAGATGACACCGGTGACTTGGACCCTCAGGAGGATCCAGCAGTCGCTGAGGACTTGCCTATTATCTAGATTAGATTTCTAGACTAGTTTCCCTTTTAGTTGTCTTATTTGATGTTCTTCCAGATATTGGTTATTTTGTGTTATTTGAACACTCAGATACTACTCTCATTTGTAGCTCTTGTTGGAGATTACTCTTTTATCTTATCCATCTCTTTATTTCTTATTTCCACCTTAGATCTTGTGATTGAGTTGTACCTTTATATTGTCCTCCTTTTGGAGGGTATATTATTATACAGGTATAGTTATATTGTTAGATGTTGTGACCTAGGACAGTGTTCTACCGCTGACACTGCGGCGTAGGCTGGACGTAACCACTTCTCGTGCCCTTACACTGGGTGCGGGTTGTGACACATTTTTAGTGGTGGCCCATACAGGTCCAGAGTCATAACTAGTATAATTTTGTAGTGGTGCTCGAACTAGAGTATTACTACAGCCTGTATTAGGATATATGATATAAGTTTAAGGTACTCAATCATATTAGGAAAAAGTCTTATCTAATTCTTGCTGTAAATTGCCTTCTTTTGAAATAACTGTCATCTTTTGATTATATCGCTTCATTCTAAGTAATTGATTCTTTGTTTGATCTGTCTTCAGGATGGTGGAGACACGATTGCATCGCTCTGGCCTAAGGGATACCACTGAGAGGTCTGCCACTTCTTGCCTGATTCAGCAGGACCCTGGGACCGCAGCACCTCTCGTTCCTGCTCAGGTGGGAGCGTCTGCAGCTTTTGGGGGTGCTCCTCCACCGGTTTCGAGAACTACCCCGGAGATTCAGGAGATGCTACCGCCACTACCTCAGGGGACAGTTGATATGGCACAGTTCTTTTCCTTCTTCCAATAGATGATGGAGGCTCAGTGGCGCCAGTCGGAGGATATGAGGCAGGGCATTGAGAAAGCCCACCAGCTAGCCATGTTAGCAGTGGAGAAGTGACTACCCAGCCGCGGGAGGGCAGATACAGCCATACCAGCCGAGGATCCCGGGCATTCAGGACTTTCAGAAGATGCGGCTGTCACCCCCAGTTTCCAGAAATAGGGGTATTTTTGTCATTTTTCATTTTAAAATATTTTTTTAAATTATTTATTTATAATATTATTTTGGGGTTATTTGAGTCGGGTTCGAATTTCAGCTCAATCCGACTTGAAACGGGGACCCGGGGTAGTTTTGACTCTAGTAGACCCACCCATTAGTTAGCCATGGCCAACATGATATTTATTCTAGTTAGTGGTTAGTCTAATTATTATGGATAAGGTTTGGTTAGATTAGAGACTTAAAACTAGACTAAACTAGCCCCCGGCTTAAATCTTTCCCAATATATTAATAAATAGGCTAGTGGGGGGTATTTTAGACATTTCCAAATAGGACAAAACAGCCCATATGGCTAGCCACCTCTAGAGGGGATAAGGTGTGAGTCACCATCTTCTTCATTTCATTTCAATCCACAACTTTCTCTCTCTTGTTCTTCCCCAAATTTTTAGAGAGCAAACCCATTGATTTCTCTACCAAATCAACATCTTCTTCCACCAAATCATCTTCATTTCTCCTATACTCCATAGTTAGAGGGTGCTAGCCAAGTTTGGGAGGAATCGGAGCTCGTTCGTGTCCTTTTAGAATCTCTACGTGTCGATGTCGAGTCGGAAGGCTTTTTCCTTTGAATCTCTCTCCCGGAAGGTATAATCTCTCCTCTAAACCATCCTAACATGCATATAGGTTAATTTTTGACCCATAGGAATAACCCCCATGGTTGTGTCTCCATTTGTGTCCATTTCGTGTCCATTTGGACACTTGTAGAGGTGTCCTATGTGTAGGATCGTGTCCTAGTGGGAAAACCCCTATTTGGACACATGTAGAATTATTTATATATTGTTTTGATGTCGTTCTAATATTTATTCCAGATTTTTCATGTGTTTAGGAATGTGTTTTCCTAAGTATCATATTGTATCATATTATTTAAATCTATATATGTATATATGTGGTTATATAAATATCACTCTCTCTCTCTCTCTCTCTATATATATATATATATATATATATATATATATATATATGGTGGCTTATATATATATATGGATATATACTATAGTAGGATGTGTGAATTTGTGTTGGTATTGTAATGACCCGCTTCGCCCTAGCGGAACGCCGATTCAAACGGCAAGTTCAACGACTCAAACGAGCCGTCGACCCGAAGAGTTGGCATCGACCAGATGAAGAATCGATGCAAGGCTTACATTGGCCCGTCAAGATGAATCCAGACTTAGACTTTCAAAGGCGCACTCGGAGTGTCGCTCGGCCGATGCGAACATCGCTAAGGTGGGTGGCTCCGATGAACCCGTCTTTGCTTAGTCTAGACACATAATAATACGAACACTATCACTGAAATCGCTAGGCGATAACATCGCGCATGCTAATAAATGACCCAACGCACCTAGCTAAGGGATTAATCCCATCTTGTATGCTTGTATAGAATATGGAAAGGAACGTGGAAAATACGAGAACTCTCGCCACCGTGCTCCACGCTCGTGCTAAGGCACAAGCTTACGTTCAAGTTCCCTATGCGTTCAACAATCAAACAATGAATGGGTTACAACAATGAAACGGGAAGACTATCGACATAGTCGTTCCAAGTAGAGTTAGCAACATTAAAAGACTATGGGACCGATGGGTCGCCAAGACGACTCCCGTACGTGGAGTTACAAAATGTTTGAACGAATGAATGAACAAATATGTGAATGAATGAATCAACGAATGAAAGAATGAATACGTGATTGAATCGATGAACAAACGGACAAGTGAAAGAAAGAAAAAAAAGAATGAATAAAAGATAAGAAGGAAAGAAATGGTTAGCGACAGGTGTGACGGGCACGTGCAACGGGGCTCGCTACCCGCACTGCACGGACGCCAACCTGGTCGATAACGCATTGTGGCTAAGGGTTAGCCTATGACGATAAAATACGAAATAGTCGTGGACGGACCCGTGCACGGGTGATACGGATTCCACGGCATGATCAAAGGGAGGATCGTGGTCGGCCTAGGTAGAACCAAGTCGAGGCTTACGGGCTGCCTGGGTGCGGACTTGGCCACCCGGGGGACGTAAGTGCTGAGGTATTTCAAGAGACTAACGGGGTGTGTGCCAGTCCTCACCCTACGCTAAATTGAGAAATACCACGGTTGGAAGTGTCCAAAATGGCTTGTGATGCCAGCGACCGGTGCATATAGATTTAAGTGGGCTTTGCTGGTGGCAATCCACGTACAAGTCCTTGCATTGAAATTAAAGTAGTCTAAGTTAACTGTACAAAGCACCTTCTGAATAGGCTTGAATATAACACACAAAACGATCAAGAGTACTTCGAGCAAACGAGTTAGAAAACGTGCCTACGACATGCTAGAACCCGAGGCAAGGACACGCACTTTACATTGAATGCTTTCATGAACTACGTTAAGTTATTTCATATGAATTGTTGACTAACTTGGTTTACGTTGGACAGGGAAGGCCGGACGGTAAGTATGGATAAGTCGTGCATGTATTTCCATGCGACACTTGAATTTGGTAACACGGGATAGGTTATGACATATGCCATGAAATTGATCCTAAGGCAAGATTAGAAAGACAATGAATGATAGAGATACACAAAAGTGAATGGAACGTGTTGGGTAATGATAGCATGGTGGGCGAGCTAGCCTCTCCACCAGTGCATAACAATGTACTGATAACCCCACAGTCTGCTTGCAGGATACAGAAGACGCCGGCGGGTGCGGATCTTCCATCGAACGTGCTAAGGCGCGGAGCTATCTCTGGAGCCTTGGAGCGTTGCAAGGAGCTGGAGCACCATATACAGGACATAATGTATTGGAACATCGCCATGAATCATTCCATCTTGTAAGCCACTTGGCACGCCATTTATGTTTTAGAGAGAGCTTGAGCGATTTGTAATATCGGCCTAGCGCCGCTTGTAAACTTCTTGAATATCAATAAAGAGTTGAATTTGCCTCAATTTGTGTTCATTTACTTTTCGCTGCAAATGGGGACACTCTATGCGACTCTGTGGCCTAGCTCAAATCGGCCGTTTCTGGACTTAGCCTTGCACGGGCACAACCTAGGCCCGTGCGACATCACGCCTTAGCGAGGACGATCGCTCCTACGGGAGCGGGGCGTGACAGATTGGTATCAGAGCACGGCTTTACGTCCTTGGACTTCACGTTGATTTCTCAGTTTTGAAAGCTCGTTGGAAATAAAGAAGTATACGCTCTCTCTTGTTGTGCCTTGGGATGTTCCATACAATAAGTCTAATATTTTCAAAAGCTCGTACAAGTACTCGGTTGAACGGGATCGAGATAGACGAAGGCCTTTGTGCCAAACCACGACAGACTTGAGTCGAAGGAAAACTAAAATGCTAGAAGTTAGCAAACGTAAGGCGTGCTTGAATAACCTTACGCTAACAATGTCGAACGATATTAAACTTGACTCGATAGAGAACACATGCTAAGTTAACATGTCGCATGCGTGCCTGACTAGTCTTGCGTCGACCTAGCAAGTGAGCGTGCAAACTTGAATATAGTCCGCACGGGATGGTTATGCGGCACAACTTAGTCCGCGTGTCGCGTACCTCGACTTTTGGGTACAATCGGGTTGCGAGCGATATCAAGTATCGCTCGATCGAGAACGGAGATACACTTTGTGTGTCTATCGATAGGAACGCTATCGAGTTAACGCTTAGGTATACCCGAAAGGATTGGCTTAGATTTTGAGGATTAGTGCGAACGACTTAGTACGTCGAGGCGACGTGATGAGCGATTACGCTAGAGATTCGTCGAACGAATCTGAAGGATGTCTTAGCGCATGACGCAAACGTGATTGAGGACTAGATCGTATGGCTTGAATCCGAGTGGTGTATGTGATAGGTTCGGAGAAGAATAAGAATGAGTGTCGATGACTAGATTGTATGGCTCGAACCCTGAGTGGTGTATGGACGTCATAGAAATTGTTCGAGCGAGACTGAAGGATTTATGGATCGTACGAGTATGTCGGCAAGCGATGCAATCGTGCAAAGCCTTAGAACGTGTCACGCTTAGTTGGCCGTGACTTCAAAAGTCCCGAACGAGATGTCGCTGGACAACTTGTCAATGGGCAACGCGAGTTAGAAAATAGTTCGGAACGATGAATGAAAATGAATGGTCTTGATCGAAGAAACTTAGAGGATCGCGCGTACAATTTCGGATTGATTCAAATGAATTATGACTTGAGTTTGAACAACGATCTTGAAACTAGCTTGAGGAATAGCAGTTGAACTTGATCTTGAATATTAAATGAAATTATGGAATATCCAACTCGGACAACAGCATCAACGTACGACTCGAAATTGGTTGTAAAGAAAGATCGTCAGGTTACGCATATCGTCGATGGTATTGAGGCGTATCAAAGATCGATATGCGATAACTCGGGAGTACTTTGACTCGGCGAATGACGATCGTGCAAATTTCATTGTTCCGTTGGATGCTATACTTGGGATGTTAAAAATGTGTCGAGGAAAAGATAGACTTGGCTCGAGGATTTTCTTGTTGAACGCATGACGGTCAGACTGTCGAATTAATTTGGGCTTGGATGAAAATGAGAATGCTTGGATTTGCTTCGTTGATAACCACAACGTTGATGTTCTTGTCTTATGCGAGTGCAACTCCAGCCTCGCATATGCGTCACGTCGGATTAGGACGGTCACTCCGCGTGAGCGCTGGTATGGTGATTCATACAACGGGAGTGATTGAACTTGGTTGGCGTGGCAATCTGATTGCTTCGACTTGTGGTTTGACGCGAAGGTGGACTCGAGAATGAATTTGTGTGCTTGAAAAAAAAAACTGGAGGATTGAGTAGGTCCAATCCGCGTATCGAGAATGGGTTAGTCTAAAACTCAAACAAGAGTTACGCCCCGATGAGAATGATTATTCCGCGGGAGCGTTGCATGGTGATTCATGAACCGCCGTAGATAATCGGACTCGCGTGAGATTGGGGCACAATGTATTGTCGAGCTGGATGACCTCGTGATCGAATATACGAATTGGTTAGAACTGGTGATTGAACGAAATTGAATATGTGCAACGTAAGTCTTGATGCGAATTAGGTGATCATGCTCGATGTTTAGAAATTTGAGTGAAACGAACTTGGGTAGAAACTCCCGTACAAGCGAACAAATGGTCTGACCATAGGATTTAGGGCAGCGTCGTGCAACGACCTTGCACGACGAGCCACGGACCTGACGTGTAACTATGACCTTGTGAGCTGACCTAGCGGATAGGCGGATGACCCTATGCCGAGTGATTGAACCTGTGCGATGGCATTTACTGTATCGTCTGGACGGATGATAGACTTTGGGCAACAAGACTTAGAGTAGGACGGGGAATTAGGAGTGTGCGTGAACGACAACGAGAATGGCCCCAAACGAAGAGAATGATAGGAATGGATGTTGTGCGAGTAAAGTTGGAATAACGAATTGAATCATTGGTCGGAAGACGTACTCGATGATAGTGCAATACTTGGTCTCGAATCGGACGGGAATTACTTAGACTTGGTCGACTCCGCTAAGAAGAAATCGTATTGATTTCGTTGACAAGAGCGCTTGAGAAGCGAATCGAATCATCTCGAGGACCGAGATAAACGATATGTGATACACACATGAGTTCGGTTTTAAATCGAAGTTAGCAAAACGATCGGCAAATCAAAACTATCACGAGTAGCTTGTCCGACTTCGCTAGTCGCTAAGCTTGGTTGAAATGTAGGTATTCGCGGGACGCCTTGAATGCGTGCACGATCCAAACTCAGCGATATGATGAACTCGAATGCAGCTGCAAGTGGGTGTTAAGATGCGCATGAACGAATGAGTGAGTTTGCCTCAGCCCACGGCTCTCGTGTTTGAGAATTTCAACGCACCTCGTGCGACCGTTTCAGTCCCATGATACGTCAAAATAGCAACCAAGTCGAAGAAATGCAACAATTGAATAAGAACCATCAACTCTGAAATGAATGAAAAGCCATTCAATAAAATCGACCCAAACGTATGCGACACGAAACTTGGAAAGGTACCGAGCATGGTTCGATGCCATCGAACGATAGAGCCGTTTGATAGAATTGTCTACGAAACACGATGACACGAGTTAAGAAATGGTAGAATGACCTGTACTCAGGAAGTCTCGAGGACGAGACTTGTTTTGAGTGGTGTATTATGTAATGACCTGCTCCACCCTAGCGGAACGTCGATTCAAACGGCAAGTTCAACGACTCAAATGAGCCGTCGACCCGAAGAGTTGGCATCGACCAGATGAAGAATCGATGCAAGGCTTACATTGGCCCATCAAGATGAATCCAGACTTAGACTTTCAAAGGCGCACTCGGAGTGTCGCTCGGCCGATGCGAATATCGCTAAGGTGGGTGGCTCCGATGAACCCGTCTTTGCTTAGCCTAGACACATAATAATACGGACACTATCACTGAAATCGCTAGGCGATAACACCGCACATGCTAATAAATGACCCAACGCTCCTAGCTAAGGGATTAATCCTATCTTGTATGCTTGTATAGAATATGGAAAAGAATATGGAAAATACGAGAACTCTCGCCACCATGCTCCACGCTCGTGCTAAGGCGCAAGCTTACGTTCAAGTTTCCTATGCGTTCAACAATCAAACAATGAATGTGTTACAACAATGAAACGGGAAGACTATCGACATAGTCGTTCCGAGTAGAGTTAGCAACATTAAAAGACTATGGGATCAATGGGTCGCCAAGGCGACTCCCGCACGTGGAGTTACAAAATGTATGAACGAATGAATGAACAAATATGTGAATGAATGAATCAACGAATGAAAGAATGAATACGTGAATGAATCGATGAACAAACGGACAAGTGAAAGAAAGAAAAGAAAGAATGAATAAAAGATAAGAAGGAAAGAAATGGTTAGCGACAGGTGTGACGGGCACGTGCAACGGGGCTCGCTACCCGCGCTGCACAGACGCCAACCTGGTCGATAACGCATTGTGGCTAAGGGTTAGCCTATGACGATAAAATACGAAATGGTCATGGACAGACCCGTGCCCGGATGATACGGATTCTACGGCATGATCAAAGGGAGGATCGTGACCGGCCTAGGCGGAACCAAGTCGAGGCTTACGGGCTGCCTGGGTGCGGACTTGGCCACCCGGGGGACGTAAGTGCTGAGGTATTTCAAGAGACTAACGGGGTGTGTGCCAGTCCTCACCCTACGCTAAGTTGAGAAATACCACGGTTGGAAGTGTCCAAAATGGCTTGTGATGCCAGCGACCGGTACATATAAATTTAAGTGGGCTTTGCTGGTGGCAATCCACGTGCAAGTCCTTGCATTGAAATCAAAGTAGTCTAAGTTAACTGTACAAAGCAACTTCTGAATAGGCTTGAATATAACACACAAAACGATCAAGAGTACTTCGAGCAAACGAGTTAGAAAACGTGCCTACGACATGCTAGAACCCGAGGCAAGGACACGCACTTTACATTGAATGCTTTCATAAACTACGTTAAGTTATTTCATATGAATTGTTGACAACTTGGTTTACATTGGACAGGGAAGGCCGGACGGTAAGTATGGATAAGTCGTGCATGTATTTCCATGCGATACTTGAATTTGGCAATACGGGATAGGTTATGACATATGCCATAAAATTGATCCTAAGGCAAGATTAGAAAGACAATGAATGATAGAGATGCACAAAAGTGAATGGAACGTGTTGGGTAATGATAGCATTGTGGGCGAGCTAGCCTCCCTACCAGTACATAACAATGTACTGATAACCCCACAGTCTACTTGCAGGATGCAGGAGACGCCGACGGGTACGGAGCTTCTATCGAACGTGCTAAGGCGCGGAGCTATCTCTGGAGCCTTGGAGCGTTGCAAGGAGCTGGAGCACCATATACAGGACATAATGTATTGGAACATCGCCATGAATCATTCCATCTTGTAAGCCACTTGGCATGCCCTTTATGTTTCAGAGAGAGAGCTTGAGCGATTTGTAATATCAGTCTAGCACCGCTTGTAAACTTTTTGAATATTAATAAAAAGTTGAATTCGCCTCAATTTGTGTTCATTTACTTTCCGCTACAAATGGGGACACTCTGTGCGACTCTGTGGCCTAGCTCAAATCGGTCATTTCTGGACTTAGCCTTGTACGGGCACAATCTAGGCCCGTACGACATCATGCCTTAGCGAGGACGATCGCTCCTGCGGGAGCGAGGCGTGAGAAGTATGGGGGCACAAGAGGGTTCGGCCAAGCATGGGAGTGTGTGTGTGTTTATGTTGGTTAAGAGTGGGTGCATGTCTGGTGTTTGAGAGTTGGTGTGAGGGAGATTGAGAGTGGGTAGTTGGTGTTAGAGGGGAGGGAAAACCACCCATTTTTGCTGCTGCAAACAGCAGCTATTTGCTGTCCCCTTTGCTCCCAAAACAGTCCTAACATGTACATGACAGCCCCCCCTAAACTAGCCTTGTTGGCTGTCCCAAAAATAGTCCAAATCTGTCCATAAAAACCCCCTTGTTGGCTGTCATTTCCAGTCCAACACCAGCCCAATACATGCCCCTAAACACAGCCTAGTAACTACCCCCGTGGCTGCCCCAAATCAGTGCAACTTCAATCCCCTTTTGTCCATGTAACCATCAGTCCAACACCCTAAATTCAGCAGCTATATTTCAGTCCTAAACACCACATAAATGCCCCATCTAGTCCCTCAAACATAGCCCCTTAACACCCCAAATTTTAGTCCATATACACCCTCAATTAGCCTCTATATAACTGCCACATATCAGTCCAATTTTGCCCTATATGGCTGTCCTATTTTGACTTTAAAACAGTCCTATTAGTCCCCTCAAATCAGTCCACAAATTGAGCCTTGAGTGTGTGCATTATGAGCTTGTGTGTGTGTGTGTGTATTTGTGAGTTGTGATATGTGTGTGAGAGCCTAAATGAGTATAGCAAATAACTAATAGGAAAACCCTATAGGAGAGCTATGTGAGTGTTGTGTGTGAGTGAGAGTGTTATATGTGAGTAGTATGGGTGAGTGCTAGAGTGATGTGAGGATTCATGATATTAGTAGGGGTAATGGGTAGATAACCAATACATGTCCTAAAATAGGTTAGATACCTAGGATACCTATTTGCCTTGGTAGGTAAGCCTTAGATAGGATAGTATCTAGCTACCCTAAGGAGCCTAGGCTAGTATCCTGGGTATTAGCGGGGTTTCCTTGGTATTGGGCAAGGTATCGGGATTTACCTTGGTAAGGTAATGCAAGTTTTGCCTAGAAATAGGGTATTTGAGTTTGGAGTCTAAGATAGAGTTAGAACTTGATTCCCTTGGTTGGTAATGATCAAATATAGTGCTCCTAGACTAGTTTTGACTTCGGTTGACCATTTTGACCAAAAGTCAACAAGTCAACCGAGAGTCAAACTTAGTCTTTAAACGACTAGATTTGACCGAAACCAAACCAGAGTTGACCAGTTGACTGAAAGTCGACAGTTGGTCAACATTAGACTTGTTTAACCTAGGGTTGACCCAGGGTTGACTTAGTGTTGACCAGAGTTGACTTTTTGACCAAAAGTCAACTGTAAGTCAACCTTTGACCCCGTTCGACCTAGTTTGACTTGGATTGACTCGCAGTGACTGGTATGACCTAGTATGAACCAGTATGGCCTAGTATGACTCAGTTTGACCTAGATTGACCTAGTTTTGACTTAGACTTACATTCATGACTTATATTAGTTTTCTTTTTTCAGTATAAAGCCCTGTTTGACTCATAGTATCTTATTTTAGGCCTGTGATTACTCTGAGCGTCTGTTCACCTTATCAGCTCAGGACCACAGGTGAGTATATTCAATGATAGTTTTTATTGTCTTGATATCTACTATATTCGATTCAGTTGTAGTGTCTTATATGATTCCCGACACGACGGTTCACGGACTAGTATACGTTGGATCCTGTCATGAGATGTTATTCCCGGATTTTCCTTGGCATGTTGGTATGTGATATCCATGTTCATGTACTTATATAGATATCGATTTGGGAGTGGGCTGATCACCTGCTTTCGAATCCGTGTTATGATGTGCCATGTCCGGATCCATGATACTATTCGGGGATGGAGAATTATTAGGGGTTATGTGATCAAAGCCTCCCTGTCACTATTTTGCTAGCGCCACCCTCACCTCACGTAGGGTGTAGCAGATACCCCATGCCAGGTTATCCAGGTTGGCCGACATGACTCTCCGTTGAGGTTACCGCAGATTGCCGGGCCAAGTGGATAACCCCACCATGACTCCCTAGCCGATCACATATCGCTCTAATAATTCAAATCACATTTTACATTTATTGTCGTATCTTATATTCCAGTTCAGTTTTACTTTCTGTACTTCTCACCATGCTATGATTCCATTTCTCACATGCTCTACCTACTTTTATACTGTACCATGATTTGAGACTAAGTTCTATTTGAAAGAAGGGTTACAATCCCGGTCCTTGTTTGGTTCAAGGGTTGTAACTCGGCTTTCAAATGGTTCCCAAGTCACTTATATCTTTGTCTTGTATTGCATTATACTGTCTCTTATAGTATTTGTCAATTCATATAGAACTGCTGTTGGTGTTTGTACTTGCTCATTTTCCTGACAGGATACCGTTGACAAATTTTACAGATGACTCTGAGACTGATTGCCCGACCTACTATGGGGTCGAGTCTGACGGAGTAGACTTAGACCGTGGCTTGTTGGTAGAGCCACTAGACTTTGCTCACCCTGAGTAGTATAGTTAGTTAGGTTTGCCTGGCCTGCGAGCCAGCTAGCACTTTCTATTTGTAGTATCTTACATATATTTTCTGTGACTTGGGATGTTTGTGTATAGCTCTGACTTGTGTGGATCTTGGACTATTTCCTGCTTTCATCTATTATATTTCCTTTTCGTGCTGTCTACCTTAGTTTGATATATGTGATTGAGACTGTATTGCTATGTCACCTCCATTCGGAGAGTATATACTATACAGGTACATTTATCTGTTTTAGTCGTAGTATTTATAGACCCTATATACAGCGTTCTATCGCCGATACTGCGGTGTAGGCTGGACGTAACCACGTGCTCGTGCCCCTCTTCAGGGTGCGGGTCATGACAGCAGTCGCGAGACTTCAAGGGTACTGAGGGTATCATATATGCCGACGACTGGATCGAGCATGTAGAGGAGATCTTTTGCCTCGCGACGATACCAGCTAGACTTTAGATTGAGGTAGCGGGCAGCCAGATGCAGGACCTTGCCCGTACATGGTACCAGACTGACCCCAGGGTTGGTACAGAGGGGCAGACATGAAAGGCTTTCAAGAAGCTCTTCAAAGAGAAGTTCTTTCCCGACACAGCATTGGGCGCCTTGGAGACACAGTTCGAGAATCTGGTTCAGGAGAACCAGACAGTAGAGGAGTATGTCGGAGAGTTCTGCCGTCTGGGTAGATTTGTTGAGGGCCTTAGCGAGACAGCGAAGGCTAGGAGGTTCAGGAAGGGCTTGGTTAAGGAAGTCAAGTCCTTGACCAAGAGCGACAGAGATGCTACCTTTGAAGAGATTCTATCAGGAGCTATGGCAGCAGAGGACGACCTCGAACTAAAGCTGAAGAGAGGTCATAATTCACATGGAGTCGACGGCAGTGGAGGCCCAGCCAAGAGGCCCTATTATCAGCAGCAGCATCAGCAGAAGCCGTTCCAGCAGCAGCAATTCCAAAGTCAAGGTCGTGCACCTTTCCAACAGAAGCAGATACATCAGACACCTAGACAGCAGCAAGTCATCAGTTGTACTTTCTGTAAGAAGCTAGGACATATGTGGAACGAGTGTAAGAAGAAGGGAGTAGGAGCCAAGGCTCCGGCATGAGCCAAGGGAGCAGGAGCCAAGGCTCCGGCAGATCAGCAGAAGGAACCATTGCAGACTCAGCAACAGAAGTTTATCCAACACCAGCAGCAAACCAGAGGAGGTTAGCAGGGGCGAGCTTTTGCCATATCAGCTGAGGATGCAGAGGCAGTAGGAGATCTGATAGCAGATTCTGTTCTTCTTGACTCTTTTCCTGCATTCGCTTTGTTTGATTCGGGGGCTTCCTACAGCTTTGTGTCTGTATCATTTGCTATTGGACGCCATCTCTCTTCTGAATCGTTGTCTTGAACTTGCAAGATTACGACTGGGGATGGTATCATCCTCGTCAGTAATATTTACAAGGATCGGAGAGTAGTATTGGGAGGCCGAGAACTGGATGTGAGTCTGCTCGTAATGTCATTACCGAATTATGACATTGTACTCGGTATGGATTGGTTGAGTAGGCCCCATGCCAGTATAGATTGTCGTGATGGTAGAATTTTTTTTAGAGTGCCATGAGAGCCAGAGTTTGAGTTCACCAGATGGGAGACGGAGCAGAGCAGCGAAGTTTTCTGTAAAGTTTCAGTAGAGGAGCAGAGCACGCCACATCCATTGATAGCTAAGTTCATGGATATATTTTCGGAGGAGTTGCCAGGGTTACCTCTGGATTGAGAAGTGGAGTTCTCTATAGATTTGGTGCCCGGCGCAGAGCCGATATCTCAGCACGTCTATAGAGTGAACAACAGCGAGCTGGCAGAGTTAAAGAAGCAGGTGGATGAGTTACAAGACAAAAGTTTCATCCGATCGAGTTTTTCACCGTGGGGTGCACCGGTACTCTTTGTACCAAAAAAGGACATGTCGGTACGGATGTGTATCGACTACAGGGCTCTCAACAGCTTCACGATCAAGAACAAGTACCCACTGCCGAGGATCGATGATCTGTTCGATCAGTTAAGCGGAGCGAAGGTATTTTCCAAAATTGATCTGAGGTCAGGTTACCATCAAGTGAAGGTAAAGAAGGAAGACATTTCGAAGACAGCATTCAGGACACGGTATGTCAGTTTGAGTTCATGGTGATGCCGTTTGGGTTAACTAATGCCCCGACGGTGTTCATGAGCCTGATGAGCAAGGTGTTCCACCAGTACTTGGACAAGTTCGTGGTGGTGTTCATCGACGACATCTTGGTGTACTCGAAGACCCCAGAAGAGCACGATGAGCACTTAAGAATAGTTCTGGAGACTCTCAGGAAGGAGCAGCTTTATGTCAAGCTCTCGAAGTGTGAGTTCTTCCTAGATCGAGTTAATTTCCTAGGTCATGTTGTGAGCGAGGATAGAATCTCTGTAGACCCGAAGAAGATCAGAGCAGTTGAGGCATGGACAGCACCGAGTTCAGTTACGGAGATCAGGGGCTTTCTGGGATTGGCAGGCTACTACAGAAGGTTTGTTCATAATTTCTTCCAGGTTGCAGAGCCGTTGACTAGGCTAACCCGAAAGGACGCAGAGTTTATCTGGTCAGAGGAGTGTCAGGTTGCTTTTGATGAGTTGAAGAAGCGGCTGACGTCAGCCCTGATTCTGACATTGCCATCAGGATCAGACGGGTTCACTATCTATAGCGACGCCTCAGGGAAGGGTCTGGGTTGCGTCTTGTAGCAGCATGAAAAGGTGATTGTCTATCCATCCAGGCAATTACGTCCGCATAAGAAGAACTACCCTACCCATGACTTAGAGTTAGCGACAGTTACCTTTACTCTTAAGTTGTGAAAGCACTATCTATACGGAGAGCGTATGGAGATCTTCACAGACCATAAGAGCTTGAAGTATGTGTTTACACAGAAGGAGCTCAACATGAGGCAGAGGAGATAGTTAGAGTTGATGAAGGACTTTGACATTTTATTACAGTATCATCCAGGGAAGGCCAACGTGGTTGCCGATGCCTTGAGTAGGTATTCGATAGTTATGTGTTTGAAGATGGATCGTCACTTGTTAGCAGATCTGGAGAACCTGGGGATGGAGGTGATAGTGCTGGGAGTTGAGATACAGATGTAGGGACTGCGGATTCAGTCGGACTTGATGGAGAGGATCAAGTCGACTCAGTTCGACGATGTTGCTCTGCGATGTATCCGAGAGCAGGTTCGAGCAGGACTTGCGGATGAGTTCGTCATTACAGAGGATGGCGCATTGAGGCACGGTTCCAGACTGTATGTGCCTAATGGAGACCTTCGGGAGCAGGTTATGCAGGAGGCCCACCGTTCTCAGTACTCTATGTATCCAGGTGCCAACAAGATGTATAGAGATCTGAAGGAGCATGTATGATGGTATGGGATGAAGCGGGAGGTAGCACGCTTCGTAGCCAGATGTTTAGTCTTTCAGCAGGTTAAGGCAGAGAGGCAGAGACCAGGAGGACTGTTACAGCCATTGCCCATTTCAGAGTAGAAGTGGGAGCACATTACGATGAACTTTGTTTCAGGATTGCCACGTACACTAGGAGGAAAAGACGCGATTTGGGTCATCATTGACAGGTTGACCAAATTAGCCCATTTCTTGCCATTCAAAGTGGGTTTGTCTACAGGGAAGCTAGCAGAGATGTACGTGCGTCAGATTGTCAGACTTCATGGAGTTCCGGTGAGCATTGTCTCGGATCGATATAGTCACTTTACTTCCTATTTCTGGCGGAGTCTGCATAATAGTTTGGACACTCAGCTCAAGTTTAGTACTGCATACCACCCTCAGACGGATGGACAGTCAGAGAGGACTATTCAGACACTCGAAGACATGCTACGGACTTGTGTCCTGGATTTTGGAGGTTCTTGGGAGGATTATTTGCACTTAGTGGAGTTTGCATACAACAACAGTTTTCAGGCCAGTATTGAGATGTTACCATTTGAGGCGTTGTACGTGCGTAGATGTCGTACTCCCTTGTCTTAGGATGACGTTGGAGAGCGAGCTTTATTGGGACCTGAGATCGTTGTTGACACAGCCGAAAAGGTGAAGCTCTTCAGAGGTCGACTTCGCGTGGCACAGACAGACAACGCATTGGGCCGATAGCCATCGAAGACCATTGCAGTTTGAGGTACAGCTTAGACTTAGGATTAAGATTTTGGTTGTTTGTGATTTTGTTTGATCATGTGATTGTTTTAGTTAAGTTTGAGACCATATTTGTGCTTGGTTGGAGATCTGGTGTTCCTGAGGATATCTTTGACGTGTGGCACTATTCGCTTTGGTGGAGGTGGAAAGCTTAGCCCACATTTCATCGGACCATTTGTTATTAGTGGAAGAGTCGGTGACATGTCATACAGACTAGACATACCACCTACATTAGAGGGAGTCCACAATGTATTTCACGTGTCGCAGTTAAGACGGTATGTGGCAGATTCCAGCCATATAGTGGATCATTTCGAGATCAAGGTGGGCCCTACTCTTAGTTATCCAGAACAGCCTATGGAGATTCTGGATCAATGGGAGAAGGTATTGAGGAACTAGACGATATCCTTGGTTCGCGTAGCATGGAGGCATCACCCTCCAGGTGAGTCTACCTGGGAGAGGGAGGATGAGATGTGCGAGCAATACCCTTATCTTTTTCAGTCTTGAGGTATGATCTTTCTATCAGTCTCATCTGTTCAGTTTTGTCCTTAATTTCGAGGACAAAATTATTTTATGGAGGGTAGATTTGTCACTTCCACTTTTCTAATTAGGGATATTTAGTAATTGTGTGAAATTTGAATTTTTATCATTAAATTGATTGGTGTGTAGCTTTGATTGGTGTTTTTGGTAGTAGCAAATGGTTTAACCTTAGTCAACCTTGATTAGAAGACTAACCATGTGATTAGAATCCTTTTTAGCTAATTAGATTTTAAATTAGAGCTTTAGTCCATATTAGGAAACAATTAAATCATTTTTTAGGCTATTTTACATGTAGCCTTTTTGGCCTTTTTGCTAATGGATTTTACATGGACTTTAACTTGCATGAGGCCCATAGAAAACCCTAACCTAACCCTAGCTAACCCTACGGCCGGCCAATTGCAGCAGCCCCCCCTCTTTTATGTGAAAACCTTATAGCCGTCAAGCTCTTCAAATCCTAGTTTTCTCCTTCTCCTCCAAAAGTCTATTTTTCTTATTTCTCATCCAAATCCTTCCAAATGAAGTGCATTGCGATCGTTGGGAGGATAGGAACCTGCTGGAGACTTGCTAGTGAGGGATCGGAGGCGTTGGACCGGAGGAAATCGGCATCGATGCGTTTGGAGGCTCGTTTCATTGAGATATTGACTCTCAATAGGTAAACCCCTCTAAACACTTGTTAATCCTGATTTTTTTTGTAGATGCATCCATATAGGTACCCCAAACCTGTGCATAAAGTTTGATAGGTTTTTGTATTCGTTTGATAGGCGTATCGAACACATCTCGGTTCTTTGGAACACGTGTTCGACGAAATGCCGTTTAGAACTGAAAGTTAGTATTTTACGATTCCGTTTCAAAAATTTATTGCAGTGATTATTTGAAATAACTTTCGTGAAGACGAATCTTGATTTGACACATTTTCAGTGTCCAAATCGGAAACGGACACGCGTACACGAGGCCCGTGCACGGCCCCGTGCATGCCCTGTTGTTCGAGTGTCATAACTTGTCATGACCCGCACCCGCTTTTCCGGATACGAGACGTGTCCAAGCCAGCCTACGCCGCAGAGTCGGCGATAGAACGCTGTCAAGCCGGCAAGAAATAAATGCTCAAAGTACAACATTTGTTGCTCATTCACAATTCTAAATTTATTACAACATTTACAAGATTTATAATTAAGAAAATACAGGATTTTACAATTAATGAAATTGATACAATTGCTTTCTATTTCTAGGTTGTCTTTAGCATACCCAAGTTCTCCCAGTGCTAAGAGTGATCGCTGCTAAACCTGAAAAATATTGGTTTCCAGTCAGGAATGGAACAAGTACACAAATCGACGGCAATGCAAAACACAATAGAATTAACAAGACATGAAAATAGCATATGGAATATGAAAGCTAGTAAGAAAACTGATGACATAGCACGATAGAGAAGTAAACAAGGAAAAACTAATAAAAGACATCTATCTAGGTGGTGTAAAATATCATTTTCAATATGTGAACGGCTAGGGGGTAAATTCGGCTCACTGCACGTGTCGTGTGCAGCTGCTATCATGCAATAATAGACATTTTGGGGATATTTTTGGGTAGTTCACATGTGTACTAAGATATTTCCACTCCCGACTACTCCATGTGACGAGCGTGTCAACAAGTAGCAAGATATATGTATAGACATGAAATAAAAAGACTACTATGAATCGGAAAGTAATCAGAAAGTGCACTTGCCAGAGGTCCTTAGCTGGAGAAACCAATAACACTATACCACTCAATGAGCCACAATCAGTCAACACATATAGAAGTCTTCGGATGCTGAAATAAATAGTACCAACGTTCTCAGAATAGTCAAATTAGCTAGGATTGCCTGTCCTTAAGTCCAATTCTGGACACAGGAGCAAAACGGTAATTTCGGGCAAAAACGATGTCCATCGTTGGACCCGCTTTGCACCAAAAAGCGTGCCAGAGTCAATGGTCTCTAAAGTCGTCAAACTACATGTCTACGGACCCGATTTTCCGATACGAACCCAACCGTATGTCCAGAGTTGGATTCCGGCGGGCCGTGCACAAAATTGCCCGTTAAGTGGAACCGTAGGGCCCGCAAAACGATGATTTTGTCTACGGTCTCAGAATTGGACCAAACTTGGCATACAGGACCAGAAAAATGATATGGTTCTGTTGGCGCAAGTTTCGTCCCGATATGACGAACGTGCACAAAGTAATTGGAGAATTTGCAAAGTGCACGATACGGTGAATTTTGACGGATACGCATCAAATTCGTCACGCACACGTGACCAATTTAAATTTCGTCAAAGCCCACATGACCACGAAGCCGTTACACAGCTTTTGATGCTTACGGTTCGCGACCACGTCGCCCAAAATGGCGGGACGCACGTCGTATCGTGGGTTTTTTAATTTTCGAAAACAGGTTTTTGACAAAGTTTACATGTGTTTATTCTCTGTACAAAGCAAACTTCTACAAACTTCCTACTGGAATTTTCTAGCCCTATATGTTGGGTTTAACTTCTATTTAGAAAGTTTCCTGATTCGAAGGATAGATTGGTGGGAAAATTGACGTGAAGTTGGGTGTTTGGGACTGCTCTATTTTGCAATTTGCAAACAAATTTTGTGTCAATCTTTGGGCTCGGTTCGTGATGCGTGTCGTGCAACGTAAATTGAGCTAATGGGATCGAAACGAAGATGGTTAGGTTAGATGCATACCAGAGAAGATGGCTCGGTGATTAGTCGAGCGTGCGCGAAGAAAACACGCAATAAATTTGCCTCGGCGGACTGTCGTTTCGGATCAGGAACTCGCCTGTGCACGCGCGGCTGGCTCCCGCACCTGGCCGTCCGACGCTGTGGACGTGCGCGCACGCGTGTGGGGGAGGAGGCGCGTAGGGTGGCGGCGGTGTCGCGGAAGTTGGGTTAGGGTTTCCAATTTTTTTTAATTTTTTGTGCATCCTCCCTCTATCGGATATATATATCGTGTTATGAAGAACCCGAACAGAGTTTCCTCTCTGTTGGTTTCACATATATGCATATGTGCATATATCAGTATTACGAACCCGAGAGGGAAATGGATTGGGCCTAGCTGGCTTGAAAGTTTGGGTCGGCCTTGCTGCACAGGGAAGGGCTTGCGGGTTTGGGTATTTGTTGTAGGGGATTAGCATCATCCCGAGATGGGATGAACTAGCTGGCTGGTCCAATTGGCTGGGCATGGGGAGTTTGTAACCTAAGTGAAAATATAGGACATTAAAGTGACCATGTTGGAAGAAATGAGGCCGGTCTAGCTGTGCGGGGACTGGGCCTGGCTTATTCAATTTGTTTTCTTATTCTTACTCCTTCTCTTCTTTTTTATTTATTATATTAACTATATTTATATGTCTATAAGTGTACACCCACACATACACACATACATATTATTATATATATTTATATATATATACATACACATATTCACTTATATCTATATACACCTTTATACGTATATATATAATATATAGTATATATTTATATATAAATACACATACACCATATTTATATATACATACACATACACATATGTATTAATAAATTATAAATATAATTACAAATCAATGTCTATATCCTGGGGTTTATACATATTATATATATATATAACTATACCACAAATCTTATGTAGGCAATACAATATTTAAATCAAATAATTAATAATAATAAAATTTCAAAAATTCGGGAAGGGGAGCTACATAACTCGACGCACAGGACTCCGTTTCGCATGAAATTTCATGGATGCGTGGGAGCAAGCTCTACCCACATGCACCTAAAATTTCACGACGTTTCGTAGAGCGTGCGTGGAGAAATCCAACGCACACAGTTCAGCCAACACTGTGCACGCGTTCAGAAATTGCTGCTGACACGGCCTTCGTACGCGAACACAACGCGACGAGGACTCATTCCAGGAGCATGAGCACGAAGCCCTAGACCTAGGCTACCCATGAACCCATCCCCGAGACACGACGTGGCTCGTGTCGCGAGCCACGGGGCTCGACACGCACCCACGAGGCCGCACGCGCGCGCACAGCCGCACGATTTCGCATGTCCAGAGACACGTAGACGCGATGTAGTATCATGTCAGTGTGTCCTAGACCTAGACCTGGACCCCACCTAGCTATGCGCACGAGCACGAGGTTCTCGTGTTGCGTGTGGCGTTCAATCGAGCGTGACGCACGTGCACGAGCACGTTTCTATTCATACGTATTCGGGTTTTTCCGATACGTACTTCGTGGACATGATACGGACACGGGTTCGACCCCGTGAGTACCCGAGCATGTCACACACGTATACACCTTCGTGTTTGCAAAGTTTCACGAGTTCTAGTTGTGTATTTTACGATTTGGGTATCGAGTTGATTTTGGGTATTCGGGTTTGAATTTAAAGTTGAATTTTGATTTGAGGTTCAAACTTAAAATCTGAGTTTGAGTTTGGATGTTCAGTTTCTGAGCTTTATACCGAGTTTAGGATTGTTCCAGTCCAGTTTGAGGGGTTGGATTCGAGTTAGGTTGATAATTTATTATATAGTTCCTATATTATACATATAACTAGTAGGTATATATATATATAGTATATATATAGTTATATGTATAAATGTAGGATGGTTCAGATTTTGTGTTGATTTTAGAATTATTTTTCCATGTTCTGAGATTTTGTTTGAGTTTAGTCTTTTTGGTTTAGAATTGTATCTTTATTATTTATGTTGTAGATGTATATAGGTATAGTTCCTATATATATATATATATATATATATATATATATATATATATATATATATATATATATATATTTATATATATATATATATATATATATACATAAATATGTCTCTATATACATATATAGTTAGTATATATATATATATATATATATATATATATATATATATATATATATATATATATATATATATAAATATATATATATATATATATATATATATATATATATATATATATATATATATATATATATATATAAGCTTATATGTTGGTAGGGGTTATGGTTCTGTGAGTTTGGGATTGGGTTGGAGCAGCCTTAGAAACACAGCACCCTTGGCACCCCTTCCCTTCTATGCCTACATATATATATATATATATATATATATATATATATATATATATATATATATATATATATATATATATATATATATATATCCCTTATATCCATTGATAGATACTTGTATATATAAAGTGTATATATGTATTTATATATATTATGTAAGTTATTCTCAGATTTTGGCCTATATCAGCAGCTTATACACAGCAAACAACATACACGCACTCTCATTCCCCTTTTCCATTTTATACCTATGTATTGGTGTATGTATGTATGTATATATATATATATATATATATATATATATATATATATATATATATATATATATATATATAGAATGAATGGATATATGTATATGTTGTGATTGCTATTAGATATAGTCTACGGGTTAGCAAGTCAGTTTAGGATTGACCCATTGAACCTAACTTGGCCTAGTTGACTAGCAAGTTAACCAAGTTGACAAAAGTCAACTTTGGGTCAAATTTGATCCAAATCAACTCAAACGGACTTGAAATGGTTAGATAACTTGAGTTTGACCGAAAATTTGGTAAATGGACTAGTTGACTTATAGTTGACTAGGTTTGACCAGAGTTGACCAAGGGTTGACTTTGACCTAGAAGGACCCAGAATCATTTAGAATGCATTGTAGACTTTATCTATTTCATATTAGACACTTTGTAACCTATGGTTGTTCTAAATAAGACTCAGATACTCTAGTTCGGACTCTAATTCTCATCAGACAGTCGGAATATCAGGCGAGTACATTCTCTGACCATTTCATACTTGTTATGAATTATATTCTTGTCATAGTTTAATTTACTTGATGCTGACACGATATTATCACGGATTAGTACTATAGATCTTTATATGCGATGTTATCCCCCTCGGGTGCATCAAATACATAATGTCATATGCTTTTCACGAACATCATATATTTTATGGACTCTTATTATTCATGTATACTCATGTGCTCTCATGTACTCTCATGATCTTATACTTCATGTATAAACTATCATGTGCAATAACATAACCTGTCTAGATCCTTGTGTATTGATTGGGGCATGGGAGAGTAGAAATAGTCATGTGAACAATTCCAAAGTAGTGTAATCATGTATAAACTCTGTAGTGTAATTATGTATAAATCAAGCCGTTTACATGTCTATCTTGCACTCTAAATAGCATAGTCACTTCCAGTTCTCTATTATCATATATAGATAGCTTTCGTTATCAGTTTTTTTCTTTCTTTCTTTTTATGCTTATTTCTTACAGCGTTTCACGTATCTTATTCTATCACATGCTTTATATTTTCTATCAAGATATGAGCTGCGCGCGTGAGATGTATTGTGCTCGTTCCCGTCCTGATTAGACTGTTAAAAATATTACAGGTGATGAGGAGGAGTTCTGTCCTACATATTATGACACAGGCATAGATGACACCGGTGACTTGGACCCTCAGGAGGATCCAGCAGTCGCTGAGAACTTTGCTATTGTCTAGATTAGATTTCTAGACTAGTTTTCTTTTTAGTTGTCTTATTTGATGTACTTCCAGATATTGGTTATTTTGTGTTATTTGAACACTCAGATATTACTCTCATTTGTACTCTTGTTGGAGATTACTCTTTTATCTTATCCATCTCTTTATTCCTTATTTCCATCTTAGATCCTGTGATTGAGTTGTACCTTTATATTGTCCTCCTTTTGGAGGGTATATCATTGTACATGTACAGTTATATTGTTAGATGTTGTGACCTAGGACAGCATTCTACCGCCGACACTGTGGCATAGGCTGGACGTAACCACTTCTCGTACCCTTACACTGGGTGCGGGTCGTGACAATGGTCAAGAATATTGGTGTGATCTTGATTGACGTATTACTCTAAGGATGGATCCAGATTCGGGACTCTACGAACTGCTGTGGGATCATACTTAGGGTACCCGTACTTAGGTACGATATCTAGGAGGATGACCATGTGACCACGACATATGATTTCAATACCAACTTAGGGTTAAATTAAGTAACTTAATTGATAGAATCATTGGGTAGGAACGGAATCTTGAGGCCGTGTTATACTAGCCACCTCTCAGACATCAATCATTGGGTACACGCTGGCTGCCACGAATATGGTTTAACATCCTCCATTGTGGATGGCGATATCCGACTACTATGTGCTATGTATTATATGTTCCACACGGTAGCCTTGTAAGGGACCGGTGTGTATTCCATGTGCTAAGCGTTGTTATTGGACCGGCTAGCCCTGCTGGGACTGACATGATCTGAGGATTCCTATATATAAGCATTACTAGGATAACCCAGACAAATCATAGAAAGCTGTAGGGATGATTGGCCGCCTGTAAGTAGAAAGCCTTGCTGGGACTGATACGATATGTTCCTTCTGTTAGTAAACGAAGAACATGGAATGTCGTGGTATATGGTCCAACCTATGTCTTTGTTTGGTTGTTGGGTTGGGCTATTGTGCTATGACAGGCTATAGACCAAAGTTGCGACAGGAAAGCCCTTAACTTGGCCATGGTTATATGATGTATCTTATCCCGTAGTGGTTCAGCACCCTTTTGTCCTTGTTTGGTTTTAAGGGTGTTATATTACCTCGATGATAGGTTATAAGTCTATAATCCTTGGCCAGTTCCTACTTTAATTGCTTGGATTTTGTCTCAATCATATGTGCTCCCTTTGTGGTACTTGTTATTCGGGCCTGACCCCAGTGATTTTATTTGGCCAGATCTCGTAGCAGCACCTAAGGATCCATCTTTCTTCTCGAAAGTTGGTTCATACTAGAAGCATGGACGACGGAGAACAGGAGTGGGTTTCTTTTTCACCACTCTGATATCATCATTTTGTACTATGGTGTTTAGCCACCAGTACCGATTTAGCTAGCAGTTCTAGACATTTAGTTTCCTTTACATAATTATAGTTAACCAGACTGGCGCTGACTATGGTTATGTACTATTGAATCTCTGTGCTAACTGGTATTTTTGTACGGTTAGTTCATATGATAATTTTGATGAAGCGTCGGGGACGCCTTACTGGTTTATATTATATGCTGATTAATTGTTAATTTTTTATTGAATGATTGAGATATATTGGTTCTTTATGACCCTAGGAGAAATGATTGTAGCATGCACCCCGAAGTCTAGTGACAGTCGTGATCTCCGTATGACGTCTTCGTGCCTTATACGGGGTAGCTGGCCATGTCCCATCTCCGTATTTCGGTACTAGGGCATGATAGTTATCATCCAATCACTAATTTTGAGGATGAAATTCAAGGTGGGTAGATTATAAGCCCTCTAATTTTTTGAATTTTATTATTATTAATATTTATTTAATATGATTATTTATTATTAAACTATCTTAATTTTTATTATGACTGTAGATAAACTTTATCGTAGCTTTGACTTTTGAAGCACAACATTAGCTAATTCTTCGAAACCAATATATTCATGTTCTAGAAGAGTCCACCTTCATTAGACATATCATGTCCCACTCAAACATGTTCTCTTACACTATATTTTTCTTGTATAACTTTCTGGTCATCATTTTTACTCTCTACCGTAAAGCCGATGTATTTTCCAATTCCAATTTGAGACCCAAATTCATCCAAACTTTTTGGCCTAATATATGATTTTGACCTATTATGAGCCTGCTATACACATGTCAATAATGTTCCACTCAATTGAGTCCCCATGTGCTACTTATCTTCAAAAGGCAAACAAGACCCATTTATTAAACTTTTGGGACCGGATTAATTCAAATGAGCCGCACCGACCCAAAACCCAACCAACCAGTAAATGCAAAGCCCAAAATATATTGCCTAAACTTGTATTGACCACCCTTCTTAATTAATTTTTATTTTATTTGCAGCAATGAAAATATGCATTAAAAATATTTTGAAGAGGATATTTATAAACTTTTAAATCTAATTAAATCTTTTCCTCACCTTTTTAAATTCAAAATATATCCAAAACAAATCTAAATCTCTCCCAATCCTCTCCCTCGCATAAACCCCATGTACCCACCCATTTTCGTACATATTTGATATATCTTTTATAAAATCGATCCCCCCTCAACTAGCAATTCCGAACCTTCACAAAGCAGCCACTCGATTTTGTACCTTCTGTCCGCACAATCCAAAAGCATTCCCATCCCTTCCACCTCCTTTATGACCTCCCTAAGACCTTCCTCCTCCATTCTAGCACCTTCTTGAAGAACCGCAGCCCCTAGTTTGGGCGGCACAATGCCACGAAGTCCCCCGAAGTTGGCCGAAACAAAATCTGTATACACAGCAAGTACGCTAACTTTGTGAGCATATTTTTCTACTTTCTTATAAATACATTTGACGGAAAAACAATTCTTCGTAGACCCTACATGTCTACTTCCATCTTCAAATGGCCACTCACGTGGTTCCACACCGTTTGTCCGAGCGTCCATTGCACGATCGTTGGTCAAGACTTAACCAATTTTGGTGCATGTTTGATTCCGACAACTTGGGGAGCTATTAGACCTCAAAAAAAATATTGATATAGATCTTACATCTTATTCTATCATTCTAATATGCACGTAGGTCATCTCGTCGAGTTTTTCATATTTTTAAAAATCTGTTTTCATCGTACAAGTTGTTGAACGTAGAATTTCGTCAAAGCTAATGTTGTATTCAAACCCAAAGCTTCGTCGTATTAATGATTACCGTGTGTCCTTACTGTAAAACTCATATTTTTCATTATTTATTAATTTATTTTAGATTTAATAATTATTTATTTTTTTTTTATTTTTGGGTTCAATCGGATCGGCTAGTCGGTTAATGGTGATACTAGTTTGGTATAGTAATTAGAGGCTAGGTTTTTGCATATGTCATGGTTAAATATTGAATATAAATATTTTAAATAAAGATTCCACAATTAAATATTATATTTTTGTTATTTTATAAATAATTATTTTTCCATGTTGATACTAGTTTGGCATAGTACTAGATATTTATTTTCTTGTATATATTAGTCTAAAGTATTTTAAATAAATTTCCAAAATTAAATATTGTATATTTATTTTATAAAAATATTATTTTATCGTGGTGTACTACATATAGTGGATATGGGTATAAATGAGGTTATATACTAGTCTAATTAGATATGCCAAGTCCCATATATGAAAACATTACCGCTATATATATATATATATATATATATATATATATATATATATATATATATATATATATATATATATATATGGGAGCGGATCGGGAGCCCCGCCCGCGGAGCCCCGCCGAAGCCCCCGCCCCCCTTGGCCGTTGGATCGCGCGGGCTCACGCGGGCCCCACGCGGACCCCGCACGATCCGATGGTGCAGGAGGGACGGGGCTTCGACGGGGCTCCGCGGACGGGGCCTTTGATCCGCTCCCATATATATTTATATATATAATTGTTAGTGCCGAGGTACAATTTTCGAAGGAAAATTCTGAAACTGAAACAATTGTACAGACAACGTTTCAAAGGCAACACCTTAAAGAAGATGTGCAACAGAAATCCTGGAGGATTCTGAATTACGAGGATCTAAAAAGATTCTACGTAATACACAAAAAATCTAAAGAGACTTTGTGCAAGCAACTATCGGCAGTAGAGCTTCTAAAAAGAAGTTACTGTAAAAGGCAACAGCAGCGATGATAGGCGAGAATGAGATGCTGGGGTGAATGAACCACCATTGCTCAAAGCTTTATTCGCCCCACACGAGCACGAACAGCTTCCAGGAACCAGCAAGTTCACGAAGAACTTCTGGAACGCTCGTAAGTCAATATTTGAGACTTGAACGGGCTTCCTGGACTTAACAGACTCCCTCAACTCTCTTCTTGGTGCATCTTTCAAAGGAGGCCAAGGGGCTCTATTTATAGAGTGGAGTTGAGACTTCACCTCTTCTCATATCCGATGTGGGACTAAAATACCAATACTCAAAAATAGAGTTTGATATTTTAGATCATCCCACAATCAGCATAGAAGTGTGCCAGTCCACGCCTACCCCCCGAACACTCCCGTGCATGCACGAGACATCCTGGAGTCCGTGTCCGAGTCCGAGTCTGTACAACAAAAATTAACTTGCATCCTTGTTGGATTTAATCCTTTTTCCTTCTAGGAAAATACTTTCACATGGCAAAAACTTGTGCCCCACTACACCTCATGTGCACACCTCAACACAAGCAATGCATTATATTGAGATACTCACCATTTGGTGTAGCCGATGTGGGACTATCTTTTCTAGTCCAAAGGCAAAAATACCAACAATCCCCCATATATCTCAATATATGGGTTGAGCGTTCCCCACAGTGACTGCCCATCATGCATTAGGAGAGATGTCGCTACGACTTGAATCTTCCTGCATAGGTTAAATAACAGCATGATACAAGAATGGACTAAGCCTTGAATTCTGCACCATAACTGCAATTCTTCCTACTCACATAATGACATCAACTGTGCTTCTGGCTGCACATTGAAGGCCTTGTGCCAGCCTGGTTTCAGTGTATAATTTTTTGGACGTCTACAAGTTTACCCTCAATAGACGGCCTGATATCTCTGTCCATACACTATAGGTGAGTTCTTTATAAAGAGTCATGGCATGAAGCATTGCGCTTCTTTGCGGTGCTACGCCGCTATGACATGGCTTAAAGCCGAGGCTTTACCCCACCTGGGTACCTCATCGTAGTGTCATACTACTGTAGCATGAGGTCACAGGCCTCTTTGTAGTGCCAAACTACCCAGCATGAAGCCTTGCGCTTCCGTGCGGTGTTACGCCGCTATGACATGGCTCACAAAGCCGAGGCTTTTCCCTACCTGGTACCTCTTCGTGGTGTCATGCCACTGTAACATGAGGACATTGTCCTCTTTGTAGGCTGTCTACTTCTCTTTATTACGATTATCATACAGCATTAGGCTACCTGCCTATTTGCGGTGCTACTCCGCTGTGACTTGGCTTGCAAAGTCGAGGCATTACCCCTACCTGGGAACCTCATGGTGGAGTCGCCCCACTATAGCATGGAGTTATACTCCTTGTAGTGCTGCACTACCGTGCTTCCTGTAAAGCACTCCAGGCATTCACTCTGCCCGAGAACTCATTAATGCATTTAAGCCAACCTTCCCACAAGATCCGTTTTTCGCAGAAAACAACAGTAGACAACAGTGGTTGTAGGTCCGTAACCTCTCCATGTCACAGAGGACAAGTACCCACCGTTCCTGATATTCTTCTGGTTAATAGTCCTTCCTTGAACCAAAAGCTAGATGCCTAGTAGATTTTTCTTTGAACTAATAGCATAAAACTTTATGGTAGGATTGTAATAACACAATATCAGAATGCCTTCAAGCCTATTTTACAAGCTGTGTCATAGACCAGCTGGCGCTTGAGGCCCTTGGTGAACGGATCCGCCAGGTTCTCCTGACTCCGAACATCAATCACTGCAATAACACCCCTCTTGATGAGATCGTGTATTGTCCTGTGTTTCAACCGCACAGTCCTCTTCTTTCCGTTGAAGAGTTCATTTGATGCTACTGCTGCTGCCGCCTGGTTGTCACAGTATATCGGTATTGTCGGTATCTGATCCCCAACCACCGGAAGATCATACATGAGCTTCCGAAGCCACTCTGCTTCATCTGTAGCAGCATCCAATGCAAAGAATTCAGATTCCATGGAGGTACGAGATAACATAGTCTGCTTCTTCGACTTCCACGATATAGCAGCTCCGTCCATGGCGAATACGAATCCACCTGTAGAATACTCGCTCTCCATATCTGAACACCAGCTAGCATCACTGAAGCCTTCTACTACTGACGGATCTCCGCTGTAGAAAAGTGCATATGTCTGAGTTTTCTTGAGATATCTCATAACACGCTTCACAGCTTTTCAGTGCTCAACGCCTGGATTGCTAGTGAACCGACTTAGCATTCCCACTGCAAAAGCTATGTCAGGCCTTGTGGCAGTAGTAGCGTACATCAAGCTTCCGATGACGCTAGCGTACTCCAACTGCCTGACGCTTTCCCTCGAATTTGGCTCCAGCTTCTGATCACTCCGGTACGGTGTATCAATAAAAGGAAGATCTTGATACCCGTAGCGAGTGAGCATCTTCTCAATATAATGAGATTGTGACAGCGCTATTCCAGTACCTGTCCGGATGATCTTGAGCCCCAAGATTACGTCGGCATCCTCCAAGTCCTTCATACTGAACTTGGTCGAGAGAAATTTCTTTGTCTCTGTGACGCAACTTAAATCCGTACCTAGGATTAGCATGTCGTCCACGTAAAGACATACGATTACTCCTCTTCCGTCAGCAAACTTCGTATAGACACACTTGTCTGTTTCACTGACCCTGTAGCCATTTGACCTTATCATCTTGTCAAACTTCTCATGCCATATTTTGGGAGCTTGTTTCAAACCATACAGAGACTTCATCAACTTGCAGACTTTGTCTTCCAGACCTCTGACGACAAAACCTTCTGGTTGTTGTATATAGATCTCTTCGGTCAGCTCGCCATTAAAAAATGCCGTTTTCACATCCATCTGATGTATCACCAGCTTGTGTATTGCTGCTAGAGCAATTAACAATCTGATGGTTGTCATCCGAGCTACTGGAGCATAAGTGTCAAAGTAGTCGATCCCCTGCTTCTGAGCAAACCCCTTGGCCACTAGCCTGGCCTTGAACTTGTCAATGGTTCCATCTGCTTTCATCTTCTTCTTGAAGATCCATTTGCATCCGATGGGTCTTGCTCCTTCTGGCAGGTCAACCAATACCCATGTGTTATTGGAGGTGATTGAGTCAATCTCGTTGTCTATCGCCTCCTTCCAGAATACAGCATCTCTGGTCTTCATCGTCTCATCATAGGTCAGCGAATCTGCTTCCACATGATAGGTGATGAAGTCATCTCCGAAGTCTTTCGGCCTCCTCGTTCGCTTAGTTGACGGCTCAGCGAGTTCTGGTTCAGTTGGTGTCTCCTTGACGACAGCTTCATCTTGGACTACTGGTTCATTAAAGACTTCTGTCTGCTTTGTACCCTCATAATTCTCCGGAAGATCCGTGAGAACAATATTCTTGTGTTTTGCAAACTTGTCTTCAAAGTATTCAGCATCGCGAGATTCGATGATATGGTTTGACTCGATATCAAGGAATCTCTGAGCATCACTCTTCTCGGCATACCCCAAGAAGATCGCCTTCGTAGTCCTTGTCCCCAGCTTCTGAATCTTCAGATCCGGGAGCTTCACATAAGCCAAACACCCCCACACTCGAATGACATTCAAGTTAGGTCTGACTTTGAACCAGAGTTCATGAGGAGTTATGTCGAAAGTTGCATATGGCACTCTGTTCAGAATGAACGTTGCCTTTAATGCAGCTTCTCTCCAGTAGCACTTTGGAAGACCCGCAGTCAACAGCATGGAGTTCATCATCTCTGTCAACGTTCTGTTCTTCCTTTCTGCTACTCCGTTGGATTGAAGAGAGTACGGAGCCGTTGTCTCATTGATGATTCCATGTTCTTTGCAGAATGATAAGAATTCATGAGACCGATACTCCCCGCCTCGATCACTCCTTAACCTCTTGAGATGTTGTCCAGTTTGCCGCTCAGCCTCGGCCCTGAACTCTTTGAACTTTTCGAATGCTTCGTCTTTAGACTTGAGCAAGTAGACGAAAGCATACTTTGAGAAGTCATCGATGAAAGTAATGAAGTACTTCATCCCGGCCTTTGTAGAGAATTGTTTGAAGTCACAGATATCTGAGTGAACCAACTCCAGAAGATCTGTGCTTCGATGGACCCTGTGAAAGGGTTTCCTTATGATCTTCGTCTGAGCACATACTTCACATTTCTCTACCTTACCCCCACACTTGGAGATAAGTCCTAGACTAGACATTCTGTTAATCCTTTTACAATGAACATATCCTAGCCTATTATGCCACAACTCAAGAGAATAATCAGAAAAAGTGATTGTATTTATATTATCATGCTGGGTTACAACAAGATGAATCTTGTACATTCCTTCAGTTTGGAAAGCTTTCCCGAAGAATGTACCCTTCTTGGACATCACCAACTGGCCAGCATTAATGTCCATCCTCAAGCCTGCGTTACAGAGCAGACTTCCAGAGATCAGGTTCTTAGCAATTACTGGAACATGCTTCACACCTTGAAGCGTCAGAGTGTTCCCCGATGTGAGTTTCAGCTCTACCGTCCCGATCCCCAGTACTTCAGCTTGTGCCTGGTTTGCCATTATGACCTTCTCTGAAGTTGGCTCATAAGAGACGAACCAGTCTTTGTCTGAACAGACATGGCATGTCGCACCAGTGTCTATCCACCAGTCCAAGTCAGCCCCCACAGTTGCAACCTGTGCTATCATGGCAACTAGATTAGTAATCATAGAAACCTTACTAGGCTCACCTTGTTCTTTGGGCTTGGACTTGCATTCGGATTTGTAGTGGCCCTTCTTGCCACAATTGAAGCAAGTCACATGGGACTTGGACTTCTGCTGCTTGAAAGCAGGACCCTTCACTTTCAGATTCGTGAAGTCCTTCTTTTTGCGATGAGAAGCAGCCTGCTTCCCCTGGTACTCTCTGGTTTGGACCAGATTTGCCTTCGCCAGTTGTTTAGACAGAGTATCCATCTTCTGTTGAGAGCGCATCTCGTCCTCAACATGGATCTCTTGCAAGAAATCTTCCAAGCTAATTTTCATCTTCTTTCGATACATCCTAGCATAGAAGTTGCGCCATTCTGTAGGAAGTTTCGCGACGATCCCTCCAACGACAAACTTGTCGACGAGGGGCATGTTCTCGTCTTTTAGTTTCTGACGCAACTTCGGAAACTCCTTCACTTGGGGCAGCATCGCCTTCTCATCTTCGAAGGTCCACTTGTGGTATTTTTCTACCATGAAGATCTTGGACCGGTTCTCGTCATCTTCATAGAGCTTTCCCAAGGAGTCCCATATCTTTTTGGCAGATGTCTTCTTGGAGTAGGACTCTGCCAGAGAGTCTTCCATGGAATTGAGTATCAGTAGTTTGCATATACTGTTTTCTCTCTTCCACTTCGCTTGCTTGGTCGTAGCAGCGGCCACACCCGCAGCAGATCCAGTGGTTGGAACGATCGATTCTTCTTCTGACAGCACGTGATCAACATTCACGAGTTGAAGATTTAAAGTGACCTTTCGTCTCCATATCTGGAAGTGTTCGCCATCGAATTTCTCCAACTTGTTAAAGCCGGTATCGATGAGCGAAGCACGAGAATTATCCATCTTCTCAATAAAGCTTTGAGATTGTTAGTGCCGAGGCACAATTTTTGATGGAAAATTCTGAAACTGAAACAATTGTACAGACAACGTTTTAAATACAACACCTTAAAGAAGATGTGCAACAGAAATCCTAGAGGATTCTGAATTACGAGGATCTAAAAAGATTCTACGTAATACACAAAAAATCTAAAGAGACTTTGTGCAAGCAACTATCGGCAGTAGAGCTTCTAAAAAGAAGTTACTGTAAAAGGCAACAACAGCGATGATAGGCGAGAATGAGATGCTGGGGTGAATGAACCACCGTTGCTCAAAGCTTTATTCGCCCCACACGAGCACGAACAGCTTCCAGGAACCAGCAAGTTCACGAAGAACTTCTGGAACGCTCGTAAGTCAATATTTGAAACTTGAACGGGCTTCCTGGACTTAACAGACTCCCTCAACTCTCTTCTTGGTGCATCTTTCAAAGGAGGCCAAGGGGCTCTATTTATAGAGTGGAGTTGAGACTTCACCTCTTCTTCTATCCGATGTGGGACTAAAATACCAATACTCAAAAATAGAGTTTGATATTTTAGATCATCCCACAATCAGCATAGAAGTGTGCCAGTCCACGCCTACCCCCCGAACACTCCCGTGCATGCACGAGACATCCTGGAGTCCGTGTCCGAGTCCGAGTCCGAGTCCGCACAACAAAAATTAACTTACATCCTTGTTGGATTTAATCCTTTTTCCTTCTAGGAAAATACTTCCACATGGCACAAACTTGTGCCCCACTACACCTCATGTGCACACCTCAACACAAGCAATGCATTATATTGAGATACTCACCATTTGGTGTAGCCGATGTGGGACTATCTTTTCTAGTCCAAAGGCAAAAACACCAACAATATATATATATATATATATATATATATATATATATATATATATATATATATATATATATATATATATATATATACTCGTTTTCATATAGGGACTTGGATGGTATTGTACTAGTATATCTTCGTCTCTATAGTAGAGCTCAGGTAGTAATCTACTTGATCTACTCGTATGCCCTTGGTCCCAAGACACGGTGCCATAGGGCAATAGCTTGGTGAGGAGCTTGTGAGCCTCAATGGCTGAAGCCTGATATCCGGAACATGTTCTCACGTGAATATCACTAGACAGTTATGATAGTGACCCTTTCTAGCAGTTGCATTTATTTGACTGTTACATTGGTATCTTGTATGCACCTTGCTATGACCGCTGAGGATCTAGTGATCTCTCCAAGTAGTCGACTGAGTGGAGTTAGTTGTCGATCTTGATGGTGTTTCTACTTCTGATTCAGGTATCTTTTGCGATTATATTTTTATCTCATTTTACTTGCATTCTGCTTTTAGCCTAGTATTTGTAGACTAATATCATTTCTTTCGAGTCTATTCGAACAAGTGTAGTATGGAGAGCACACCATAATTTATTGTCCATTTTTGTATTATATATATATCACCGTGGATTGAGACTTAGAGATATTATGGAGTTGTATATATAGCTAGTCTTTATTGTAGCTTATACGTATTCGAGTTGGGCTGAAGTCCACTTTATATGTAGTTGGCACGTATTCACATTCCTAGTTCTACGTATTTTGGAACTAGGACATTACAACCATTCCCAGAAGCTCATATGCCGCCAGGACATTATACGTCAAAGCTTCCCAGAAGGCCTTTTTTACCTGACAGGATCTCTCCCCCACTATGTTCCAGAAGGCGGATGGTTCGTGCCATGTGTCGAGCCAACCGGATCCCACAATCAACGGCTAAAAGCTTAAATCTCACATTTGTGGCATATGTGTTATAATCGCCCATTTAATAAGAGATACCTCTAAATCATGGTATGTCCTACGTGTCAATATGATCGGGCCATCTGATTTAAATCTCCCGTCTAAATTACCATATAGGCTACGTGTCATTCCTGATCGAGCAATACAATCAACAGTCGTAACTAATGGCTGTTACAACTCAGGATCCTTGAGTACATCTCCAGAATATCTGTAGTATATTTAGTCCATTCAGCGCCACGTATCAGCATGATCGGGCCTTATGGTTAATCAGCTAAATCAAAATAGTTGTAACAACCCAGATTACGGATACCCCTCATATAGTTCCACCTCATTACTACCTCATACATAGTCTATCCATTGAAGATGACTATAAATAGAGGTACATGACTTCCAAACAGAACAACTAGAAGATACCCTCAAAAGACACTAAAAAAACCCTCAGTGCACACACATAGATAAGTAGCAGGAGACACCACAGTAAGCATATCAAAAAGACCATCGTCTATCGATCGTCAACAGGGTAAAAGAGTCACTACAGTATTCGATCTCCACTTTCACACTTCTCCAGATTTCATACTTGGACTAGTAAACCCTCGTTGTTAGGGTTATGTTGTACTGTTTTTGTTGCAATCTAGTAAAGATGAAAGTTCGCTTAACTTTTCTTTCCTTTTACACTCGTGATGGCAACACTATGTTATCAAGGTTCACGTCCAACGTCATCTGACCTTGTCCAAGAAACACCTCACCAGAGGAGCAACAACTAAAGATACTACAAACAAAAATTTAAAGTAATCAATAAAATATGCACAAAATGCTCATGCGACCGAACAACTCAACACAGCCGCAGAGTAAAATGTTATCATCTGTGCATGATCTAGATGTTTTCTCATCCATGTGGCATAGCTATGATCTACGCATGTTCTAGATGATTTCTCATCCATGTAGTGGAGCTATGATATGCGCATGTTCTAAATAATTTATCCATGCGACAGAGTCATATTTTTTTTAATATGTGCGTATTCTGAATGATTCCTAATCCATACGAGAAATTGTCCAGAGTGATGATATGGCTCTTCCAAAAACCCTACCCTCGATCTACGGTTAAACATCGAGTGGAACTTGGGAGCCTTGGCCTCGGTCCCCGTGGCAAGATGGCTTTGTCGACCTTCGAGGCAGCGACGGTAGCGAAAGAGGGAGCTTTATGAGCCATGTTAGACTCAAATATAAGAGGAATAAAGATCTAGCAGAGAGGGAAATGATCGAAGGAAGAAGAAGGAGAGCACAAGAGCAAAGTAAAGCTTATCTCTCCTATCTAATGCCAATTTATAGGAAAGAAAGGAGCGATAATAGATGACGTCAATGAGGTGCTTCGAACTGCTTTAAGCTCGCTTCAAATCCTATGTTTGACGGTAGTTTAAAATAATAAACAATCTCCTTGATAAGAGTAGATTTTACTAAATAAAGATTTGACAGCCTGGTGATCAGCCTATGCAACAAAAAGGCTGTGCAGCAGGAGTATCTATGCGCCTAACCCATGCTTCTTTTCATAGTATTTCAAATTTATTCAAGTTTTGAAAACTTTAAAATGGGTATTATAGAAGCGTGGAAAAATCCCCCAGGTCTATGTGCCCAGACCTCGAATCGCATATCGAATACGATGCAGAATGAGGTTCATTCAAACTCCCCCAGTCTCATAAGACTATAAAACTGTGATTCTCTATGCGGATCTTGTTTATGCAGTTCTTTCCCTAGTCGGAACATGATCCAGACGTATATGATCTGGCCATCAGAACGGACAACAATAAATGCTCTGAGCACTTCGTACTCGGTGCAGACGGTAGACGTCAATGCCTGCGTTGTCGTCATGATTATCTTTTGTCAAGTATACAGTTGTGCAGTGCCACATGTATCGTCCCATGCAATTAAGCTTTCATGCGACTATGTTCTTGAAAGTCTTCATGCGACAGTTTCCCAAAAGTCTTCATACGACTGAGTCTTCATGCAACTATATTCCCATAAAGTAGCTGACTTGGTATCAATGTATGTGTCTTGGGTATCTATCAGTTTACCCAAAAAAGAGGCCTACATCTTTGTTCATGCACTAAGGTGAGTTCATTTCAAAGAGTTTAACATTCCCAGGATGAATCCATTCGATTCCTTGTAGTGTTATGCCATTTTGACATGGCCCAAAGCTGAGGTCTTATACCTCTTGGTAGTATCATATCACTGTAGTATGAGGTCCCAGCCTCTTTGTAGTATTGTACTACCACTCTCCACTTTTCAATATTAGGCTACCTGCCTCTATGCGATGCTACGCTTCCATGACATAGTCCAAAGTCGAGGTTCCATCTTATATGGTGTCACGTCACTATAGCATGAGGTAGTTGCCCCTTTGTAGTGCTGAACAAGCCGTGCTTTCTTTAAAGCATGCTAGACATTCTATATGCCCAACTCATTAAGGCTTATTTCTAACCTCTAAAGGACTTTTTCTATATGAAGAGCAACCAGTAGACCACAGTGGTTCTGGGATAGTATTCCAACTGTGTCTTGAAGGACTACCATTATATGTGATGTTTTCTTAGTAAATGATCCTTTTTTGAACCAAAAGTAAGACACCTAGTAGATTTCTCTTGAACTAATAACATAATACTTTATGGTAGAATTACAGAGACTAGATATCATAATACCTTTAATCATATTTTTCTTGTTATGTCTTTGACCAACTAGCGCTTGAGGCCTTTGGTGAACAGATCCACCAAATTTTCCTGCCTCTAAAAATCTACTGTTGCAATAATACCATCCTTGATGCACTCATTTAGTATTATGTGACAAAGTCGTACAATCCTCTTATTTCCATTGAAAAGATCATTTGATGCTACCATTGCAGTCGCTCGGTTGTCGTAATATATTGGTGTCACCCGAATCTGTGCACTAACCAGTAGAAAATCATATATGAGCTTATGAAGCCACCCTGCTTCATCCATTACAGTTGCCAAAGCATAAACCCAGACTCCATGAATGAGTGAGAGAGCAATGTCTACTTCTTCTACGTCCACGATATAACAACTCTATCTATGGAGAAGAGGTATCCTCTTGTAGACCTTTCACTCTCTACTTCTGAGCACCAATTTGTATTATTGAAGCCTTTCACTAATGTCAGATAACTGCTGTAGTGCCCCGTCCTACTCAGTTAATCGGAGGAATCGGAACGCCGACGACGTTCGGACTTAGCCTTGCAACGGCTGCTCGAAGACTCGCTCGGTCAAGGCGACTCTGTAACTCCACTTTTCCCAATTTTGGTAAAATTTAAATTTTTAAATAATAAATACTTCATTCTTTTATTATAAATATATAGTTATGAGTATTTTTGGAGGGAAGGAATTTGAAGCAGGAATATAGATATATATTTTTTAAATTTTGAAAGTTGGTTACAACTATTTGAGTGGTCCCCAAAACTTTTGAATCTCCTAACAAACTTTATAACTAATTTTTGAACAGTTTCGTAATAAGTGAAAAGGGTGAGGGCTTAAGTGAATATGTGCCAATGGTGGGGGGTCTTAAATACAAAAGTTCCTTCTCATTTAATCGATTCCTGGAGAGAGAGAGGGATTCATTTCTGAGCTCTCAATTCTCCACTTCTGTTTCCATTTTCTTCCCGGCCCAATTCTTGGAGGAGCAACTTCTCCGTCGGCGACGGCGGCGGGTCGTTTCTCCGGCAACAGCTAGGCGCTCGACAACTTCCTCATAGAGGGGCGTGATCTTTCCGGCGGTGGCTACTTTCTAGCCAGCTGAACCAGTCCAACCACCGACGATATCCGGTGGCATTTTTCCTAACTAACGATTGTCCTCCGGCGATCCACTTTTCCTCAGCGGCGCTTCTTCGTTCCTCGGTGATGACATACAAGAACAGTGGTGAGTCGGAGCCGTTCTACTCTTCCTCCTTAAAATATCATGTTGGGATAGATCGATCGATCAATTGACCGATACTTTGATTCTTGATCAATTCGTTCTCTGTTTCTAGGTATTTCTGAGCTCATCGTATCCAGGTCAGACGCAGGAACATCAACGAACTCTCCTATCCGTCTTCTTCTTCTCACCGACGACAAGATCCTGTCAGTTATGGCGATCGCCTTCATTTGGTCGGTGAGTTCTTCGTATCCAAATTGTTAGGTTGAGTTGGTTGATGTCCTTGATTCATTCTTGTTTTTGTTCGATTGATCACTTTGAATGTTGTTTTCGATTGATCGTGATCAAACCGATCTAATTGATCACTGTTTCGATTCGGGGGTGAGCAAGGGTGTTCTGTAGAGTTGTTTTCTTAGAATGTTGATCAAGGGAAGCATATAGGACTCTAATACGTGTTCTCTGTTCCTGAGCGCCAAGTACTCGAGGAATTGCCTCTGAAGATTGTAACACTCTGCTGGACATGAAGTAACGTGTCTGATTCGCGGGATCGAGTCTCCTAGTCGTTTGGGATCATCTTCAGGTATAGTTCAATCCTTCCAAACACTTTTGTTGCTCCTTACTATGGATCTTGATCGGTTTTAGCACTGAACAGATTTGGAGGATAGTTCGTGACCAGTATTAAGCATGTCCAGTTGCCGTGTGTATGCAGTATAGATTCATGACTGCCTGGGTTGTTCGTGTCGTGTGCCCAGATGTGGTATTTGTGTCTGGTATTGAAGTGTCGTGACCTAGGAGGTCGACTAACACTGGGAGCTGTCGTGCTTGCGTGAACGGTTGATTTCAAGTGCTGGCCAAAGCATTAGGTTGAACCTTGTTTCAATATTTGGGTGGTGATAGTTGCAGAGTTGATTTTGAAGGCCTTTAAGTTTCAATTAGAGTCCAGTATTGCAGGAATATCATTTTGTACGTCTTGAAAACAAATTGCTGAGTTGGCCCTCTACATTTCCTGGGTTATATGTGTATCCAAGTTGTCTGAACCTTGTGTATCCATTTCTTTTCCATTTTGTTAAGTTTTATGTATAATTTCCTTGGACTTTGGTTAGTTAATATATAAATAAATTGAGATCTGTGTATAATTTGAACTTTGTATATTGGGGTTATTATAAATTGAAGCTTGTGTGCGTTTATTTTCTTGCTGACACTTATTGAGTTGTTGGGCTAGGTTCTGTACGTTTTCTGAGTTTTGAAGTAAGGTTAATATTTTGTATCTCTTGAGAGGCTGATTCAATTTGGATGGCTTATGAGACTATAATGGTTCTACTACTTGAACCAGGGGAGTTCAATGAGATGCTTTGATGAACAGATAGGCTTTTGGGGGTTATGTACCTGGGTTGTTCCTTAGGTTGCATGTTACTGCAATGAGGCATGTTCATATTTAAGGGTTGGCGACTGTTAGATTAATTTTGTGTGAATGGATGATTCTATTGTATGGGTTAAATTGGCATACTGAGTTAAATATCAGCAACTTGAGACATGTAAGGTTCGAATCCAAACCTGTGGGGTACATGGGTTTAAATGATAGTACTCATCTCTGTATGGTCTTAGGTTCAATTTGGATAGTCTTGGGTTGGACCTGCTGAGATTGTTAGCAGTAATTGTTAAAAGGATTTTGGAAATTTTAAGCAATTGGTATTTAAACAAGATTACTAACCACTTGTCAGTTTAATCAGCATCTAGAATTAATTATGTAATAGTAAGCAAGTTTGTATGCATCATGGAGTATTAATTAAATAATGTATCTATTGCTCTATATCTAGTTAGAAAATGTGTATGGCTAGCATACCATTGTAAATAAATTCATAACTAGTTATGATTAAGAGAAGAGATAGTCAGTTGATAATGTTTAGAACTTAATCAACTTGTACACATTATCAAATTCAGGTGGACATAGAGACTACTATCTCCCTATTCCTGATCTTCCCGGAGCAAAGGCAAGTACTTTTCTATGGTTTTGTGCATTTACATTCTTGTACCCTTACTTGTGACATGTCATGACACGATATCATGTACCCTGTACTCCTGTACTCCTGTACTTGTACTTACTTGTGTCGGGCTGGGAAATATACTAGCCATATGACCAATCCCGGTTACTATATTCATGTACCTAGCTTAGGCCTCGCATCGTGCATGCGGGCCCTAAGTCGTACCATTCATGTACTTTTATGTGCTTTCATGTGCTTACCCCCAGCCGGTCACATGAGCTAGTTGTATTTCAAATATAGTGCACTTTGTCGTGTCTTGTACTTCAGGTTCATAGTTACATTCATGTACTTTACATTCATGTACTTTATATTCCTATACCTTACCTTCCTGTACTTACATTCATGTACCTTCATGTTCTTTTTATGTACTTTATAGTCCATGTTCTCTTGTACTCATTTCATATCATGTTTTTGTTCATTACCTAGAACTGTACTTTGCTCCGCTTCTGACTGGATAAGTTGCAGGTATGCTTGCAGGATACCATTCTACCATATGGGCCAGAGCCCGGGATCTTAGCTGAGCAGGATGGTTCATGACTTAGCTTGAGGTTTCAGGTTTAGAATGTTAGCTTTACTCTTAGATATTGTCTTTAGAATTCATGTACATTTCATTCTTGATGACTCGTACATTTACATACATAGAATTGTGGATTATGGTGATCATTCTGGAATACGTTTTTAGATGCTGTGATTATATACATTTATGATTATCTGGTTAGATTTTCCTAGTTTGGTACAACTTACTTCGTCGTGTCTAACGATGAAGGCTGGGCGTGTCCGACTCGTGTCCGATTATTCGAGAGCGGGTCGTGACATGTTTTTAGTGGTGGCCCATGCAGGTCTATCCTAATAGTACCTAGGTATTAGAGTACTATTAGGGGACTTGATTAAACTAGGGAAACTTGATCACAGCATAGGAAAATCGAAAAATAATGGTATATCAGGTATATCAGGTATATTGATATCTATAAACACTTGTTGTTTTAGGTTTAGGACATTTTAACAGTTTTTTGTTTTTCAGACGATTCAGACACGCAAATATCAGAACTGTCGATTCACCTGCACTTGACGCTTTCGAGCTTCCTCTACCTTCTACCACTCTACTATCCCCATGGGTAGTACGTAGTTGACGGAGACGTTTGAAGAGTCCCTTGACAACCAGACGGAGCATGCCATCCTTTCCAAGACAGACTTGTGGATACACTCTCCGAGCTAGGAAGGACTTCTAATTTCCAGACTCTTTGGACTTTCCCGACACCGAGCGCATATCTTGCATCGAGGAGCAGATCAAGAATCTGGAGCCACCATCGAAAGTCATCCAAGTCCCCGAGGACCCGATTTACCTGAAGATTAGAGCTACCAGCCAGGAGATCCAGAATGTAGCACAGACAATGGAACTAGACGGGAAGTTGAAGCTCATAAAGGACATAAAGACTTATGATGAAGATATCAACTATCCTGGAGCCGCAAAGCGTTGCCATACTCAGACATTGCTTCTTCAGCCGCATCATCGGATTCAGACTCAAATCCAGCCAATAACCAATTGTAAATTCTGCCATCGCTCGAGTCACCACTACGACGAATGCCACAAAAGACGGAGACTACGCTTATACTGTGGATCACCTACTCACCAAGTCAAAGATTGTCCGGAGACCGTTGATCGCACTGCCGAGAACAAGCACGAGGAGCATCGGACTACAACAAAGGGACCCACCTTTTCAGAATCAGCAACCACATGGAGCATTACCGCAAGGACCAGCCTACGACAGGACAGTTGAAGAAATTGAAGTGATTTCGGAGGAATACTGAAGACAGATTGAAGATAGAAGATTTCTTTTGCATGGTTGGAAAAACCATGTATCTGATTAGCAATCCAGTCTCTCCTTAAAATCCTCTTAGCACCTAGATCATTTCTTGAAACTTCTCGTTTCCTCGTTTGAAATCCTGATCGATACTCGAAATTTATTTTGAGATATTGATTCCTATTCGATAAACTTGTTTCAGATCCACAATTCGATAATTGTTGGAATCCACTATTCGATACCCTGTTTCATTATTCATTATTTATGGCTTTGCTTTTGCTTCTATTTAAAAAAATTTCTATTCGAACCAAGTGCTATTTGAGATTTTATTTCTATCCGAAATTTCATTTTGAAACTTGTCCCCAATCAAAACATTATTTGAATCTTCACTCCTATCTTGACACTTTCTTGAGATTCAGCCCTATTCGAGACATCGTTTGAAGATTTTATTTTCTATTTTGAAACTTTGGCTCATTCCCTATGAGATTTTGTTTACTATTTGAGACTTGTTCCTATTCAAGAAATTATTTCTGTTCACAACCTTGTTCGACCTTGTTTCCTATTGAAGTTCTATTTGTTTCATAATCAGGGTTCGATACCTGTTTCTTGTTCGCTATTTGATACCCTGTTTTCTAAATCATTGTTCGTAACCTTGCTTCCTGTTCGAGATTCTGTTCAAGATTTCACTTCTTATTTGCGATTTTGTTGATATTGATTTCTCTATTTTTCACTGTGTACTTTATTGGAGAATTCGTTTTCAATTCAAGTTTTGCTCGAGATTTCATTGTTATTCGAGATTTTATTGAACCTTGTTTCCAGTGCGGGATTTTATTTCTTATTTTAAAACTTGTCTCCGGTCTAATAACTTGCCTCAGTTCATCCTTCGAGACTCTGTTATCCTTTCGGGATAACGTCCCACATATGGAATCTTGTTACCATTCCAGATATCAGTTGATATTCCGTCATAATTTGAAACTTTGCCCTGTCTGAAATTTTAAATCTCCATGGTTGCCCTTTTGTACTCACCGATGGGATCCCTTGTCGTCTCTTAGTACCTAATAAATCCTTGTATTCTAACAGTCAGGTAACTTCACCATTCCGTGACTTGGACTATTGAAACTCATTTTGAACTCCTTGAAACTCTTTTGAAATTTCTAAGGATAAAGTCGAGAGGCTATTCGATGAGCTACTATGGTATGACAGTTGCGCGCTGCAGCCATTAGCTGGATTAGGGAGACTGAGGGTTCACTGCAGCCAGTAGCGCACTGGCAAGGCAGGAACTTTAAGTTGAAGTGATTTCAGACAATCATAGGTTTTTGAGTATTGTCGAGACTTTGTCATATTCTTTATGTCTTGATCTTTTGGGATGTGTCGTCAATGATTGTTGAAAATGGATAAGGTTGACAGAATATTCGGAGACATATTGTTATTTGAGTCACGGAGCCGAAAGTCCACTGCAGTCAGATATATACTGGCAGGGTAGGGATTATAAGCAAAGCGATTTCAAATACCTATATGTTCTCGGGTATCATGGAAACTATATCCTTTTTTATATGATTATTGGTTTTCGAGAATCACAGATCCTTGCACGTTCATCCTGATTTGATACTGTATCTCCTGAGTATTGCGTACGTCTCCTCAATCAACCCTTGCTAAATTTTCCTTCTAGTACTTTATCGTTAGATCATTGAATTCCTCAAAATTGTATATTACCAGATTGTGATTTCGTATTTCGTTGTGTCTTGTCTAAATTTTAATCTTTAATCATGTCTATTTGACCATGTTTTCCTATCTTGTCCTGGTCCACTTGTGTTAAACTATCAATTTTGATCGTACTTAATAGTTTGTGTCTTCATAATTTTGCTCCTCTAAGATGCAATTGAACTTTATTCCATTCGTGCCTATTTAATCCTTGATCATTGTTAAATCGTATTATTTTTTCTTGTGTGTAATTATCGTATTTGATCTCAAAGGCTCAGAGAGCGTCTCAGGGTTGCACAGGATCGGCAGAAGCACTGGGCGGACAGCAGCAGATGGCCACTTGAGTTCACGGTTGGATATAGAGTATTTCTGAAGATCTCGCCGACTAGGGGCGTCATCAGATTCGGCAGAGGCGAAAAGCTCAGTCCGAGGTACATCGGACCTTTCGACGTAACAGCGCAGATTGGCGAGGTGGCATATCGACTAGCGCTTCCAGCGCTTGGAGGGAGTGTACGACGTTTTCCACATGTTCCAGCTTCGACGCTACATTCCGGACCCGAGCCACGTGGTGGAGTTTTCGGAACTAGAGGTGGATCCGAGATTGACCTACGAGGAGCGGCCAGTGGAGATTCTTGATCGGAGGGAGAAGCGCTTGCGGAACCAGACTTTTCCACTTGTCCGCGTCATGTGGAGACACCACTCTCCGGGAGAGTCCACATGGGAGCACGAGGATAAGATACGGGAGCGCTATCCCAGTTTGTTGTTGATTGTAATTTTGATATTGAATAAAATATAAATATAATAAATGATTTGTGTTTGAACCTTTCTTGAGATTTTGCTTGAGATTGTTCTAGTTGTCTCTCGAATTTCGAGGACGAAACTATTTTAAGGGGGAAAGATTTGTAACTCCACTTTTTCCAATTTTGGTGAAATTTAAATTTTTAAATAATAAATACTTCATTCTTTTATTATAAATATATAGTTATGAGTATTTTTGGAGGGAAGGAATTTGAAGCAGGAATATAGATATATTTTTTTAATTTTGAAAGTTGGTTACAACTATTTGAGTGGTCCCCAAAACTTTTGAATCTCCTAACAAACTTTATAACTAATTTTTCAACAGTTTCGTAATAAGTGAAAAGGGTGAGGGCTTAAGTGAATATGTGCCAATGGTGGAGGGTCTTAAATGCAAAAGTTCCTTCTCATTTAATCGATTCCTGGAGAGAGAGAGAGAGAGACTCATTACTGAGCTCTCAATTCTCCACTTCTGTTTCTATTTTCTTCCCGGCCCAATTCTTGGAGGAGCAACTTCTCCATCGGCGACGGCGGTGGGTCGTTTCTCCGGCAACAGCTAGACGCTCGACGACTTCCTCATAGAGGCGCGTGATCTTTCCGGCGGTGGCTACTTTCTTGGCAGCTGAACCAGTCCCACCACCGACGAGATCCGGTGGCATTTTCCCTAACTAACGACTGTCCTCCGGCGATCCACTTTTCCTCAGCGGCGCTTCTTCGTTCCTCATCGACGACATACAAGAACAGTGGTGAGTCGGAGCCGTTCTACTCTTCCTTCTTAAAATATCATGTTGGGATAGATCGATCGATCAATTGACCGATACTTTGATTCTTGATCAATTCGTTTTCTGTTTCTAGGTATTTCTGAGCTCATCGTATCCAGGTCAGACGCAGGAACATCAACGAACTCTCCTCTCCGTCTTCTTCTTCTCACCGACGACAAGATCCTGTCAGTCATGGCGATCGCCTTCATTTGGTCGGTGAGTTCTTCGTATCCAAATTGTTGGGTTGAGTTGGTTGATGTCCTTGATTCATTCTTGTTTTTGTTCGATTGATCACTTTGAATGTTGTTTTCGATTGATCGTGATCAAACCGATCTAATTGATCACTATTTCGATTCGAGGGTGAGCAAGGGTGTTCTGTAGAGTTGTTTTCTTGGAATGTTGATCAAGGGAAGCAGATGGGACTCTAATACGTTTTCTCTGTTCCTGAGCGCCAGGTACTCGAGGAATTGCCTCTGAAGATTGTAACACTCTGCTGGACACGAAGTAACGTGTCTGGTTCGCGAGATCGAGTCTCCTAGTCGTTTGGGATCATCTTCAGGTATAGTTCAATCCTTCCAAACACTTTTGTTGCTCCTTACTATGGATCTTGATCGGTTTTAGCACTGAACAGATTTGTAGGATAGTTCTTGACCAGTATTAAGCGTGTCCAGTTGCCGTGTGTGTGCAGTATTGATTCATGACTGCCTGGGTTGTTCGTGTCGTGTGCCCAGATGTGGTGTTTGTGTCTGGTATTGAAGTGTCGTGACCTAGGAGGTCGACTAACACTGGGAGCTGTCGTGCTTGCGTGAACGGTTGATTTTGAGTGTTGGCCAAAGCATTGGGTTGAACCTTGTTTCAATATTTGGGTGGTGATAGTTGCAGAGTTGATTTTGAAGGCCTTTAAGTTTCAATTAGAGTCCAGTATTACAGGAATAGCATTTTGTACGTCTTGAAAACAAATTGCTGAGTTGGCCCTCTACATTTCCTGGGTTATATGTGTATCCAAGTTGTCTGAACCTTGTGTATCAATTTCTTTTCCATTTTGTTAAGTTTTATGTATAATTTCCTTGGACTTTGGTTAGTTAATATATAAATAAATTGAGATCTGTGTATAATTTGAACTTTGTATATTGGGGTTATTATAAATTGAAGCTTGTGTGCGTTTATTTTCTTGCTGACACTTATTGAGTTGTTGGGCTAGGTTCTGTACGTTTTCTGAGTTTTGAAGTAAGGTTAATATTTTGTATCTCTTGAGAGGCTGATTCAATTTGGATGGCTTATGAGACTATAATGGTTCTACTACTTGAACTAGGGGAGTTCAATGAGATGCTTTGATGAACAGATAGGCTTTTGGGGGTTATGTACCTGGGTTGTTCCTTAGGTTGCATGTTACTGCAATGAGGCATGTTCATATTTAAGGGTTGGCGACTGTTAGATTAATTTTGTGTGAATGGATGATTCCATTGTGTGGGTTAAATTGGCATACTGAGTTAAATATCAACAACTTGAGACGTGTAAGGTTCGAATCCAAACCTGTGGGGTACATGGGTTTAAATGATATTACTCATCTCTGTATGGTCTTAGGTTCAATTTGGATAGTCTTGGGTTGGACCTGCTGAGATTGTTAGCAGTAATTGTTAAAAGGATTTTGGAAATTTTAAGCAATTGGTATTTAAACAAGATTACTAACCACTTGTCAATTTAATCAGCATCTAGAATTAATTATGTAATAGTAAGCAAGTTTGTATACATCATGGAGTATTAATTAAATAATGTATCTATTGCTCTATATCTAGTTAGAAAATGTGTATGGCTAGCATACCATTGTAAATAAATTCATAACTAGTTATGATTAAGAGAAGAGATAGTCAGTTGATAATGTTTAGAACTTAATCAACTTGTACACATTATCAAATTCAGGTGGACATAGAGACTACTATCTCCCTATTCCCGATCTTTCCGGAGCAAAGGCAAGTACTTTTCTATGGTTTTGTGCATTTACATTCTTGTACCCTTGCTTGTGACACATCATGACACGATATCATGTACCCTGTACTCCTGTACTCCTGTTCATGTACTTACTTGTGTCGGGTAGGGAAATACACTCGCCATGTGACCAATCCCGGTTACTATATTCATGTACCTAGCTTAGGCCTCGCATCATGCATGTGGGCCCTAAGTCGTACCATTCATGTACTTTCATGTGCTTACCCCCAGTCGGTCACATGAGCTAGTTGTATTTCAAATATAGTGCACTTTGTCGTGTCTTGTACTTCAGGTTCATAGTTACATTCATGTACTTTACATTCATGTACTTTACATTCCTGTACCTTACCTTCCTGTACTTACATCATGTACCTTCATGTTCTGTCATGTACTTTATAGTCCATGTTCTCTTGTACTCATTTCATATAATGTTCTTGTTAATTACCTAGAACTGTACTTTGCTCTGCTCCTGACTGGATAAGTTGCAGGTATGCTTGCAGGATACCATTCTACCATGTGGGCCATAGCCCGGGATCTTAGCTGAGCAGGATGGTTCATGACTTAGCTTGAGGTTTCAGGTTTAGACTGTTAGCTTTACTCTTAGATATTGTCTTTAGAATTCATGTACATTTCATTCTTGATGACTCGTACATTTACATACATAGAATTGTGGATTATGGTGATCATTCTGGGATACATTTTTAGATGCTGTGATTATATACATTTATGATTATCTGGTTAGATTTCCCTAGTTTGGTACAGCTTACTTCGTCGTGTCTAACGACGAAGGCTGGGTGTGTCCGACTCGTGTCCGATTATTCGGGAGCGGGTCGTGACAGACTCCTCACTCAGGTGGGATAGTTTCAGTGAACTCGCCTCATCTTAGCCTTCACATAATAAATTGCATGTTTTTAACTTGCACAAGTAGGCTTGATAATAAAAGAGACGAATCCACATAGCTAAGGGAATAATCTCGACGTGTCGAATTGAGTTAGAATATGGAAAGTTCCAACAGTCGGCTTAGAGTTGGTGCACGGCGTGCTTTAAAAATGACACTCGGTCCTTCGTCCCATGGCTTGGAAGAAGGAAAAGTTGGTCTTCGACATAAGCTAAGAGTTAGCCTAAGTCATAGGCGTCACCTGCATAAATGCTTCATAAAGCATGCACAGTCCCATTGTCCAAGGCTTGACGCAGTCCTTGCTCGTCAAGTTGTTGCACGATTAAGTTAGGCTAAGTGATTCTAGGCGATCAAAGGCATTCTAAGCACTGTCCCACGTTTTCTACGGTTGCCGATATTACTTGGTTTCACAATCATATAGAGTATGACTTGGGCGGTGGCGTCGCATAGAGTTCAAGTTGGTTTAAGGCACGTTGTCACAGACGTAGTATTTTTAAGACACGGGCCAGGATTGATTAAATTGATTTGGAAGGAGGGCTTTCAAATAGTCGTCCCTGAGTCGAATGAAATGATAGTGAAAGAAAAAAGAATGCTCGCGACCATGGCTCGTCGAGGCGGTCTCAGATGTGAGAAGTATTGAACTAGGCCCTGAAAGAGATGGTAACACTAGAGGTAGAATGACTGTGTGAGACGTCAGTTTGAATCGAGCCTTACATGGTCATGGACAACTTGTCAACAAGGTGAGTTTGTTTCTCGAACGGCGACCCAGGCGGCCAATGGGACCGTTTCGATAGAGACATTATTAGCAGTGCTGGATGACCGCACGGGATAGGCGGAGACTTGCAGCGGAGCTCGCTACTCGCGATGGCAAGGGACGTCCGTCTAACAAATGCTACGGAGTCCAGGATAGCGCTGGGCGTTAGTGACCAGTTCATATAGATGAGTCGGCATGGCGGTAACCCGCATGTGTGCCTTTGGATTGAGTCGAGTTGAATGTGTGTGTACAGTTAGAACACAATATTGGGCCTAAGATTTGGCTTTAACGTAGGCGACGTGCTTCGGCACAAGATGTGGCGTCGAGTCTTAAGTTGTCGGCATATAAGTTGCATAATTTGGATTTGAGTCATCTTGAGTTTAAGTCAGGAAATGCCGTAAGGCAAAATCGGTCGAGTGACACTTAGCCCACAAGTCTTGACTGGGTCAGTTGGTGATTAAAGCAGCAAGGGCTGCGAGGCGGCGATATGGTTAAGTCACACTGAATTGCGAGGCACGGCACAATGGACTCTTAGCACGGTCACATGGAAATGGAGTCTTATCGTGTAGTTGCGTCTCTGATTATGGGCCAAAAGGCAAGCACGACTTGATAGGTTAACTTTATTGCAAGCACGAGATGGTCTTGAGACACAAAATAGGCTAAAGCGTCTGTCCTAAAACCGATCATAAGACAAGACTAGAAAGACAATCATAAAGGGACTATGATACACAAAGTAAATATACATGTTGGTTTTGTACGGGTGGGCGAGGAGCTCATTCCACCAGTACAGTTGAGTACTGACACCCACACAGTTTTTATATGCAGGTACAAGTAGAAGCTCGTGGTGCGGAGCTCGCTTGGATGCGTCGAGGCATGGAGTTTCCATGGCGTTTCGAGGTGTACGGCCACGTGGAGTCAAGACTTATACGGGACATAATGTATGGACATCGCCTTCCGAAGCATCCGCTGGTTCAAGACTTGTATTGAGAGATGAGAGAGCTGAGTGACTTGTAATGCGAGAAGAGTGAGCTTGAGTGACTTGTAATTTTGGCCTTGCGCCCCATTGTAACCTTTCTTTCAATATTAATAAAGAGCTTCTTTTGAATAACTTATGTTTTGCTTCAAATTTTCGCTGCTATTAATCAATGTCTCTGTTTGGGACTTCCGTGCGACGACCCCATCGCAGCCGCTGTAATCGACCGTTATGTAACCTGCCTTACACGAGCGCAATCTAGACTCGTGCAGCATCACGCCTTAGCGAGGACGATCGCTCCTACGGGAGCGGAGCGTGACAACTGCTGTAATGCATACAAACTTCTGTGTTCTCTTGAGATATCTATTTTCTTATTTTACAGCTTTATAGTGTTCTAGACCTGGATTTCTCGTGAACAGACTCATCATCCCCACTATGAAAGCAATATCAGGCCTAGTTGCACTCGTAGCATACATCAAGCTTCCGATGTTACTTGTCACGACCCGTACCCTAAGTTAGGGTACGAGCACGTGGGTACGTCCAGTCTACGCTGCAGAATCGGTGGTAGAACGCTGTATATGTCGTCTATAACATACAACATCTAGACACAATATAAAGGTACTTGTCATCTCCGTACGAAGGTATATAATGTCATAACTCAATCACAAGACATCTAAGGAAGATAGCACGAAATATGAAGATATGATAGAAGGAAAATAACAAGAATAGATGCAAGATCCACACAAGTTTAGTGTTCAAAACATAACACAAGATCCCAAAATAATAAGTATACTACAAGTCTCAAGTACTAGCTGGATCGTAGTCCAGTCAAGCCTAACTAGTCTAAGTCTAAGTTGGCGGTGCGTCCTCAATGGGCACCGGCTCCACATGGATGTCCATGTAGTACTCACCGTCTATGCCAAACCTATAGAAGGTCGAGCAGTCAGCATCTATATCATCTGTAAACATCAACGGGGTTATCCTGTCAGGATATGAGCAAGTACAAACACTAACAGCAGTTCCATATGAATTGACAAATTCTATAAGAGATAATTATAATGAAAAACAAGATGAAATATCAAGACATAAAATATAAACAGGATATGTAAACTGGATATCATGTCATGGTATGAAATACTGGAATGTAGAACAATACAGGATATATGATGTATAAAGGTAAACATAAAAGGTGCCATGAGATATTAGAGCATTATGTGATCGACTTGGGTCAAGATCAGGCTGTACCATCTGACTGGCTATGAACAAGAAAAATAAGAACTCTAGGTCAGGCCAGCCAGCATGGAAAGCTATGAACAAGTAGGGTCAGGCTTTACCCTACGTGAAGTAAGGGTATAGCTATGAACATGTATAGGAATACAAGTATGGTATTGATCACATAACCACTAACAACTCTCCATCCCCGAGTAGTGTCACGGATCCGGACATGGTACGTCATGACACGGGATTCAAAAGCAGGGGGCCAGCCCACTCCCAAATCGGTGTCTATACAAGTACAGGAAACAAGATCGACAATGTACCAATATACCAAGAAAGTCCAGGAATAACATCTCATGACAAGATCCAACGTATAGTAGTCCGTGTACTATCGTGTCGGAAATCAAGTAAAATACTACAACTGAATCGGATATAGCAGATATCAAGACAATGAAAACTATCAGAGAATGTACTCGCCTGTGGTTCTGAGCTGATAAGGTGAACAGATGTCCAGTGAAGTCACAGACCTAAAGATGAGATACCATGAGTTAATTAGGGTTTAACAGTATATGACATGATTTCTAGTATATGCTATGCAAATCTAGGTCAAACTCAGTCAAACTAAGTCACACCAAGTCAACTAAGTCAAACTAAATCAAACTAGATCAAACTAGGTCATGCTAAGTCAATCTAAGTAAATCTAAGTCATACTAAGTCATACTAGGTCTAACAAAGTAAAACTAGGTCAAACAAGGTCAAACTAAGTCAATCTAGATCATACTAGGTTAAAGGTTGACCTACAGTTGACTTTTGGTCAACTGGTCATCTCTGGTCAACTTCTAATCCAATCTAGGTTAAACTGGCTAATGGTTGACTCATAGTTGACTTTTGGTCAACTGGTCAACTCCTAATCCAATCTAGGTCCAATATTGACTTGTAGTTGACTTTGAGTCAAAACAGTCAACCTTAGTCAAACAGGATAAAATCTAAGTCAAGTATCATATTCCTAACCTTTACCTACCAAGATAACCCACTTCTAACCATTACCTACCAAGATAACCCACTTCTAACCATTATCTACCAAGATAACCCACTTCTAACCATTACCTACCCAGATAACCAACTTCTAACCATTATCTACCAAGATAACCAACTTCTAACCATTACCTACTAAGATAACCCACTTCTAACTATTACCTACCAAGATAACCCAAGTCTAACCATTACCTACCTAGATAACCCAAGTCTAACCATTACCTACCAAGATAACCCAATACCTTAGATACTAGGTAATACCCTTACCTTAGTAATATATTACCTTAGGTTAGTAGATAACTCACTAACCTAGGCTAATAGATCCTACTAATACTTTAGACTAGTATCTAACTGTCTATCTCAATATCCTACCAATACCTTACCCTTAGACTATAGGTAATCCCTATTACCTTGTCAATACCTTAGACATTACCTTAGCCTACTAATTTAACCTCTAAGATACTGATTTGTATCTTAGGATACCCACTCATCTACATCCTAAGACACTAACGTAGATACTAGATACTAGTAAGATACCAACCTATATCTTACCCCAAGATACCATATACCTTAGCCTTATTGATATCCTAATACCAATACCTTAGTTGAAAATCCAATACCTTAGTCTAGGTATAAATACCTTAACTACCAAGATATCAATCTTAGATATCTAATATCTATCCTAAGCTACTAGCTAACCAATAACTTAGATATCTAACCTTAGTTACCTAGGTAAATCCAATACCTTACCTTGTAATAAGATAAACCCATTACCTTAAGGTAAGGTAAACCATTACCTTGGTTGGAAACTAATACCTTAACCTCTAATACTAATACTTTAAATATCTAGCCTCTAACCATCCACCCTAAAATATTAGATAGACAATACCTTAGTATCTAATACCTTAGTATAAAGTAACCACTCTACCTTTTAGGTAAGTCCCCTTTACCTTGTAGGTAAATACATTACCTCAAGGTAATAGACAAATACCCAAAATATTCTAAGATACCACTATGGTATCTCAAGATATCACTCTATATCCTAACTTATATCTCTTATACAAGATACTAACCAACTCTAACATATAACTTCTAATCATCTATTCTAACTTAGAAACCTAACACAACTAACATCTACTAACTAATATCTAACCATAATATATACTAACTCTAACCAACTAACATATGTCATCTCTAACTAACAATAACATAGACTAACACAACTAACTATCTAGCTTATACAAGATATCACTATCTAACTTCTAAGATACCTCTAACCTCTACATAGATTCTAATATAACCACTAACATACTAACATATCCATACATACAATATCTAAATTCTTCTCCACTCCAACACTAACACACACACAAACACATATACCAAATCCACCCCCTCTCTTCTAACACACCCACACACATCTATATACAAACGTACTACCACTCAACCAAAACACAAATTACTCAACAAACTACACTAGCCTCAAGTCAAATAGGATGGTATGATCCTCCCAACTCTCTCACATTCACAACACACGCACACTATACTACCATCTATACAACATCAAACACACACTAGCACATATCCTCTATCAATCTTACTTCTCTCTACTAACCACACACATCCTTATCTCATTCAAACACACACACTATACTTACATATATTACCTAACAATAATATATATATATATATGTACTATATCATACATATTTTTGACAACCTATGATACCTATATTCACATGATATCCATACTACATAGGCTCATAGGATACACAAAATGCCTATGTCGTATAATCGCTCTTCTACTTAAAACTAATACTGTACCAATTGGGCTTTCACTAAATTCTAGGATTAAAGTATGTTGTAGGCCTTCGTATTAGCTTTTTGAAACTTTAAACGGACCGCATGTTCGTGTCCAAAAGCTCCCGAAATCGCGAAAATACCGAAACACGTTCATCTTTCGGATAGCTGACACTCAAACAGTTTTACAGTAAGTTCTAGAACGAATTTGGCTTATTAAAATATATATTTGGAAATCTAACTTCGATACGGTTTTTTTAAAAAAGGGGAGATTAATCGGAGTTCTGAGCTAAAAGTTATGGCATTTCTAAGTTGCTATGGTTACTAAAAACGTGGATGAATATTATGACGATTTTGGGTTATTTTGAACAAAAGAAACACATGTAGGCCAAGATACTTGGATACCAACATAGGTATCCAAATGAAACTCATTCTAACCATTATAACTAAGATCAATCCACTCTCTAACCATTCTAAAACTGAATTTAAAACACAATTAATCCTATTAGGCAATAAACCAAACACATGGGGTGTCCTAATTTGGGATCTATCAAGTAGGACACAAAACACATATCTAAAATCCTCAAGAGAGCTCCAAATGGCCTCAAACTAGAATCTAAAGGGGGTACATGCATGGGGTGGATCCTATGGATTCAAAACTAACTAATATGCATAGAAAATCAATTTAGAGGGTTGGTTTTACCTATTGGGAGTGGGATCCCAATGATACACTCAAAGGACACGGTTCCGACACGAAAGCTCCTCCAAAATGGACACCCTTCCTTGCTCCTTGTTTCCAATCCTTGCTAGAACCTCCTCATTGGTTGAATGAGAAGAAATAATGGAAGATTGGAAGAAGAATGGAGGGATTTGGAGATCAAAATCAAGAAGGAAGCTCTCAAGTTTGGGAAAGAACAAATTTGGGAAAAAAGAGGCAAGTATGAAATAAAAGAGATGGACACCTCTCCCCCTATAGGTGGCTGGCCATACATGCCCTAATGGGCCTATGTAAAATGTCCAAGATGCCCCTACAAGTCTCCTTTGGGTCAACTTAAGTCATGACAAGGTTTGTGGTCAAAAATGTCAAGTTTAAGTCTCTAATTTAACCATTCTAAGCAAGTGGGATTAGTCTAATGACACTAACTTAATTAGTAGGGTTTGCGGGCCATGCCTAACTAATCTTGGGATCCCGACTAGAGTCTAAGCTACCCGGGTCACTAACACAAGTCGGAACGAAATGAAAATCGAACCCGACTTAACAAATCCCATAAAATCAATATTAAAATATAAAAATTCTCAAAATATTAAAATATGAAAAATGACCAAAATTATAATACATCAATTTAAATATTATTAAAATAATCTAAATTTTACCAATTAATCAAAATCCTAAATAATTCAAAAGTCACAAAATAACCAAAATACCCTTAGCCTAAAAAGTGGTAAATAGCTAATCTAATCACACGGGTTAGGCCTCCAAGGTCATGGTTAGTCTCTAGGCTAAACAGTTCTAAGGTTACACTAGCAAAACTTCAAAATCACAATACACTAATTTAAATAATTTTAAATTAATTAAAATTCACCATAAATTATTATTTAATATTAAACGATATATTTTTACAAAAGTTCAAAATTATTCTCATTTTAGAAAAGTGGTGGTTACAAATCTACCCTCCTTAGAAAAATTTCGTCTTCGAAATTAAGATGGTCGTACTCCTTCTAGGTTAAACCCCCAATAATCAAGGTCAAGAAAACTATATCTAAAATATGTAAATTTTGGTCCTACTGGTCGTGATGTCACGGTCTTGATTAGGGTCACTATACTATCTATCACAGCACAAAATATCCTGACAGGTACTAATGGAATCACACAACAAGATGGAAAGAAGAACGGGAAAGACAGACCTGCTAACCCGTCACCCGTAGCGTCGGTCTACTCGACTGTCAGCGCAAAAGCCCTGCCCCTTTGGGGTATATCCTTCTGATGGTGCGGGGCACGGTGCTGCGCTACAGGTGGCCTAGCTCCCTCTATCTAATCCATGATACTCGAGTAACATCCACACTGATATTCCATTCCATCATACTAGGGCACCATCTATATGGTATCTATTCTAAAATCTGATAATCATACCCGTCTATCCAGAACCATGTTACCATAATCCTCGTTACGCCAGTAAGTACAACAGCGATAATCCATAGAGTCCGCAACTAAGGTACATACCTCTAGAATCAAGGTATTTAAAATTTTTGCATTGCCGCTAGCTTGGCTGTAAAAATTTTAAATTTCCACACCCGAGAAATACATCCAAAATCAGACTCTATCTCATCGCCAAACCAGCTAATATGGCTGTAGAAGACTCTAGATTCTATGACTGAGGCAACCTAGCCCATAATGTTATCTTGGTAGAAAATTAAGTCAATAATGAATACCAAGAATCAAATTCAACGATGAACAAAGAAGTAGACAGAAACTGTCGGAATCGAATTTCGAGATAGTTTATAATAAGATTCTCAAGGGTCATCCCAGGAATCTTCTCAAGTAGTCCTAACTGTGATTGTGTAACTCTCTATATTGCCTAATCTTATATCCTAACAGCAGGCTCGTAGCAGCACTCTAAGTCGAGCACCACTACGAAATCGTACTAATTGCGACTCTGACCTACATGGGCCCCCACAAAAATATGTTACGACCCGTACCCTAAGTTGGGGTACGAGCACGTGGGTATGTCCAGCCTATGCCGCAGAATCGGTGGTAGAACGCTGTATAGGTCGTCTATAACATACAACATCTAGACACAATATAAAAGTACCTGTCATCTCCGTACGGCGGTATATAATGTCACAACTCAATCACAAGACATCTAAGGAAGATAGCACAAAATATGAAAGATATGATAGAAGAAAAATAACAAGAATTGATGCAAGATCCCACACAAGTTTAGTGTTCAAAACATAACACAAGATCCCAAAATAATAAGTATACTACAAGTCTCAAGTACTAGCTGGATCGCAGTCCAGTCAAGCCTAACTAGTCTAAGTCTAAGTAGGTGGTGCGTCCTCAATGGGTACCGGCTCCATATAGATGTCCATGTAGTACTCACCATCTATGCCAAACTCATAGAAGGTCGAGCAATCAGCATCTATATCATCTATAAACATCAACGGGGTTATCCTGTCAGGATATGAGCAAGTACAAACACTAACAGCAGTTCCATATAAATTGACAAATTCTATAAAAGACAATTATAATGAAAAACAAGATAAAATATCATGACAGAAAATATAAACAGGATATGTAAACTGGATATCATGTCTTGGTATAAAATACTGGAATGTAGAACAATACATGATATATGATGTATAAAGGTAAACATAAAAGGTGCCATGAGATATTAGAGCATTATGTGATCGGCTTGGGTCAAGATCAGGCTGAACCATCTGACTGGCTATGAACAAGAAAAACAAGAACTCTGGGTCAGGCCAGCCAGTATGGAAAGCTATGAACAAGTAGGGTCAGGCTTTACCCTACGTGAAGTAAGGGTATAGGTATGAACATGTATAGGAATACAAGTATGGTATTGATCACATAACCACTAATAACGCTCCATCCTCGAGTAGTATCACGGATCCGGACATGGTACGTCATGACACGGGATTCAAAAGCAGGGGGCAGCCCACTCCCAAATCGGTGTCTATACAAGTACAGGAAACAAGATCGACAATGTACCAATATACCAAGAAAGTCCAGGAATAATATCTCTTGACAAGATCTGACGTATACTAGTACGTGTACCATCGTGTCGGAAATCAAGTAAAATACTACAACTGAATCGGATATAGCAAATATCAAGACAATAAAAACTATCAGAGAATGTACTCGCCTGTGGTCCTGAGCTGATAAGGTGAACAGATGCTCAGTGAAGTCACATACCTAAAGATGAGATACCATGAGTTAATTAGGGTTTAACAGTGTATGACATGATTTCTAGTATATAGTATACAAATCTAGGTCAAACTCAGTCAAACTAAGTCACACCAAGTCAACTAAGTCAAACTAAATCAAACTAGATCAAACAAGGTCATGCTAAGTCAATCTAAGTAACTCTAAGTCATACTAAGTCATACTAGGTCTAACAAAGTAAAACTAGGTCAAACAAGGTCAAACCAAGTCAATCTAGATCATACTAGGTCAATGGTTGACCTACAGTTGACTTTTGGTCAACTGGTCATCTTTGGTCAACTTCTAATCCAATCTAGGTTAAACTGGCTAATGGTTGACTCATAGTTGACTTTTGGTCAACTGGTCAACTCATAGTCCAATCTAGGTCCAATGTTGACTTGCAGTTGACTTTGAGTCGAAACAGTCAACCTTAGTCAAACAGGATAAAATCTAAGTCAAGTATCCTATTCCTAACCTTTACCTACCAAGATAACTTACTTCTAACCATTACCTACCAAGATAACCCACTTCTAACCATTACCTACCAAGATAACCCTCTTCTAACCATTACCTACCCAGATAACCCACTTCTAACCATTACCTACCAAGATAACCCACTTCTAACTATTACCTACCATGATAACCCAAGTCTAATCATTACCTACCAAGATAATCCAAGTCTAACCATTACCTACCAAGGTAACCCAATACCTTAGATACTAGGTAATACCCTTACCGTAGTAATATATTACCGTAGGTTAGTAGATAACTCACTAACCTAGGCTAATAGATCCTACTAATACTTTAGACTAGTATCTAACCGTCTATCTCAATATCCTATAAATACCTTACCCTTTGACTATAGGTAATTCCCATTACTTTGTCAATACCTTAGACATTACCTTAGCCTACTAATTTAACCTCTAAGATACTGATTTGTATCTTAGGATACCCACTCATCTACATCCTAAGGCACTAACGTAAATACTAGATACTAGTAAGATACCAACCTATATCTTACACCAAGATACCATATACCTTAGCCTTATTGATATCCTAATACCAATACCTTAGTTGAAAATCCAATACCTTAGTCTAGGTATAAATACCTTAACTACCAAGATACCAATCTTAGATATCTAATATCTATCCTAAGCTACTAGCTAACCAATAACTTAGATATCTAACCTTAGTTTCCAAGGTAAACCCAATATCTTACCTTATAATAAGGTAAACCCATTACCTTAAGGTAAGGTAAACCATTACCTTGGTTGGAAACTAATACCTTAACCTCTAATACTAATACTTTAAATATCTAGCCTCTAACCATCCACCCTAAAATATTAGATAGACAATACCTTAGTATCTAAAACCTTAGTATAAAGTAAACCCCCTCTACCTTGTAGGTAAGTCCCCTTTACCTTGTAGATAAATACATTACCTTAAGGTAATAGGCAAATACCCAAAATATTTTAAGATACCACTATGGTATCTCAAGATATCACTCTATATCCTAACTTATATCTCTAATACAAGATACTAACCAACTCTAACATATAACTTCTAACCATCTATTCTAACTTAGAAACCTAACACAACTAACATCTACTAACTTATATCTAACCATAACATATACGTATATATATCCATCTCTAACTCTAACCAACTAACATATGTCATCTCTAACTAACAATAACATAGACTAACACAATTAACTATCTAGCTTATACAAAATATCACTATCTAACTTCTAAAATACCTCTAACCTCTATATAGATTCTAACATAACCACTAACATACTAACATATCCATACATACAACTAAATTCCTCTCCACCCCAACACTAACACACACACAAACACATATACCAAATCCACCCCCTCTCTTCTAACACACCCACACACATCTATATATAAACACACTACCACTCAACCAAAACACAAATCACTCAACAAACCACACTAGCCTCAAGTCAAATAGGATGGCATGATCCTCCCAACTCTCTCACCTTCACAACACACACACACACTACACTACCATCTATACAACATCAAACACACTAGCACATATCCTCTATTAATCTTACTTCTCTCTACTAACCACACGCATCCTTATCTCATTTAAACACACACACTATACTAACATATATTACCTAACAATAATATATATATATATATATATATATATATATATATATATTATACATATTTTTGACAACCTATGATACCTATATTCACATGATATCCATACTACATAGGCTCATAGGATACACAAAATGCCTATGTCGTATAGTCACTCTTCTACTTAAAACTAATACTGTACCAATTGGGCTTTCACTACATTCTAGGATTAAATTATGTTGTAGCCCTTCGTATTAGCTTTTCGAAACTTCAAACGGATCGTATTTTCGTGTCTGAAAGCTCCCGAAATCGCAAAAATATCGAAACATGTTCATCTTTCGGTCAGCTGACACTCAAACAGTTTTACAGAAAGTTCTAGAACGAATTTGGCTTATTAAAATATATATTTGGAAAGCTAACTTCGATACGGTTCTTTTAAAAAAAGGGAGATTAATCGGAGTTCTGAGCTAAAAGTTATGGCATTTCTAAGTTGCTATGGTTACTAAAAACGTGGATGAATATTATGACGATTTTTGGTTGTTTTGAACAAAAGAAACACATGTAGGCAAAGATACTTGGATACCAACATAGGTATCCAAATGAAACTCATTCTAACCATCATAACTAAGATCAATCCACTCTCTAACCATTCTAAAACTAAATTTAAAACACAATTAATCCTATTAGGCAATAAACCAAACACATGGGGTATCCTAATTTGGGATCCATCAAGTATGACACAAAACATATATCTAAAATCCTCAAGAGAGCTCCAAATGGCCTCAAACTAGAATCTAAAGGGGGTACATGCATGGGGGTGGATCCTATGGATTCAAAACTAACTAATATCCATAGAAAATCAATTTAGATGGTTGGTTTTACCTATTGGGAGTGGGATCCCAATGATACACTCAAAGGACACAGTTCCGACACGAAAGCTCCTCCAAAATGGATACCCTTTCTTGATCCTTGCTCCCAATCCTTGCTAGAACCTCCTCCTTGGTTGAATGAGAATAAATGATAGAAGATTGGAAGAAGAATGGAGGGATTTGGAGTTCAAAATCAAGAGGGAAGCTCTCAAGTTTGGGGAAGAACAAATTTGGAAAAAAAAGAGGCAAGTGTGAAATGAAAGAGAGGGACACCTCTCCCCCTATAGGTGGCTGGCCATACATGCCCTAATGGGCCTATGTGAAATGTCCAAGATGCCCCTACAAGTCTCCTTTGGGTCAACTTAAGTCATGACAAGGTTTGTGGTCAAAAAGGTCAAGTTTAAGTCTCTAATTTAACCATTCTAAGCAAGTGGGATTAGTCTAATGACACTAACTTAATTAGTGGGGTTTGCGGGCCATGCCTAACTAATCTTGGGGTTCCGACTAGAGTCTAAGCTACCCGGGTCACTAACACAAGTCGGAACGAGATGAAAATCGAACGCGATTTAACAAATCCCATAAAATCAATATTAAAATATAAAAATTCCCAAAATATTAAAATATGAAAAATTACCAAAATCACAATACATCAATTTAAATATTATTAAAATAATCTAAAATTTACCAATTAATCAAAATCCTAAATAATTCAAAAGTTACAAAATGACCAAAGTACCCTTAGCCTAAAAGTGGTAATTAGCTAATCTAATCACACGGGTTAGGCCTCCAAGGTCATGGTTAGTCTCTAGGCTAAACAATTCTATGGTTACACTAGCAAAACATCAAAATCACAATACACTCATTTAAATAATTTTAAATTAATTAAAATTCACCATAAATCATTATTTAATATTAAACGATAAATTTTTTTACAAAAGTTCAAAATTACCCTCATTTTAGAAAAGTGGTGGTTACATTACTAGAGTATTCCAACTATTTTACGTTTTTCCCTAGAATTGGTTTCAACTTCTTGTCAAACCGGTATGGAGTATCGATCCCCGAAAGATCTTCATATCCATAACATGTGAGCATATTTTTTACGTAGTGAGCTCATGATAGAGCAAGCTTATCTTCCGTCCAGATGATCTTTATCCCAAGAATAACATCAGCATCTTTCATGTCTTCATACTAAATTTTAAAGAGAGGAACTTCTTCGTCTCAGTGACACATTCTAGATTTGTACCCAGGATTAGTATGTCATCCACACAAAAACAAACTATCATACCTCTTCCATTAGTGAACTTAGTGTACACACATTTGTCTGTCTCACCGACTCTGTAGCCTTTTGATTTGATGTTTTTATCAAACTTTCCATGCCATATTTTAGGAGCTTGCTTTAGAACATGCATAGATTTCACCTTGCACACTTTATTTTCAAGACCCTTGACGACAAAGCCATTCGGTTGCTGCATGTAAACCTCTTCGGTCAAGTCTCCATTCAGAAATGCTATTTTGATATCCATCTAATGAATAATCACCAACTTGTGAATTGCACCCAGAGCAATAAGCATTATGATAATTATCATCTGTGCAACTCGAGCATATATATGAAAGTAGTCAATCACCTGCTTTTGCGAAAATCTTTTGGTACTATTCTAGTCTTAAGCTTATCAAAAGTTCCGTCAGGCTCCATCTTCTTCTTGAAGATCCACTTGCATCAGTTTTGTTCGTTCAGGCAGATTGACCAACACTGAAGTATTGTTGGATGTTATAGAGTCAATCTCGTCATTGATCGCCTCCTTCCAAAAAGCAGCATATCTCGTGTTATGAACCCCCAAAATTTTAACTAATATTTTGGCTTAATTAGTATATTTTATGAAAATATTTTTCTTTAACTCTTGTAACCCCCATTTTTTCGAATTTTCAAACTTTTGTTTATTTTATTAACATTGTGTTAGAAAAAATTTCTTTTAAATTTTAATAAAAAATATAGTCATAAATATTTTTTAGCAATAAAAATATTTGATAGACTAATTTATTTTAAAAGAGATTTGAATTTACGTAAATATACTTTAAAATTTTATGGTAGTATCAAAAATGCTTTAAACTATTTTGATGATAAATATTATTTTGAATTATTAATGTGATCAACTATTGGATTAAGATTAGATTTATCTAGTTTTAAAATTTGTATACTATTTAAATTTTTTGATAAGTACCAAATATTGTTTAAATTATTTTGCTAATACTAAATGTTTATTTAAAATTATTGCTGTAATCAATTATTGAGTTTTCTAGTAGAAAATATTGTTCAAACTATTTTGATAATATTAAATAATATTCTAAATTATTATTGTACTCGATTATTAATTAAGAATAGATTAATTTAGTTATAAAATTAATTCTATCCAGTGGACTTCCAAAAGAAATTTGATCCTTATCTATTTAGGAGTACTCCACCTATTTAAGGAGGATATTTTCCTTACTTCTCCATATATTCTACAACCACCTACTCAAAACTCTTCTCCTCCGATCCAAAGTCATCCTTGCTATCATCCTTGAGCAAGTAGGAGGAGCGCACTGAGGAAGAAGAAGCAATCATGAATCATATACTACAAAAAAAAATCTCTATTTCCAAAGGTAATTATTTCTCGGAAGTGGCCATTTGCCATCGAAAATAGTCTTTTCCGAGGGTAAAAGGCCGTCGTATGCCCTCGTATATGCTAGCGTCGAAAAAAGTATTTTTTCGACCAGCTGTCGGAAATATAAGTATTTGCGAGAGGAGATAAGCCTCGTATTTGTTTTTCTATTGTCGTAAACAAGCTTTATGAATATAAAAAGATGATATTTGCGATGATATTGCGTCGTCGCAAATAACAAATTGGTGGTCACAACTATTTACAAACACGGACAAACCATTTATTTTTCGACAATGTATTTTCGATGATAAGTGTTTCTCGAAAATAATATTTATGATAGATGATTTATTTGCGACCACATTTTGTTTATCGGTAATAAAAATTTCCAACAATAAAGGTACACAAAAAAAAAGAATTAAACTTCTCGAAAAAAAGATTGCAAGTTCATTTCCGATAAAAAGAGATCCTCAAAATTTTTTGTTTGCGATTGCTAAAGTAGTTGAAAATTAAAATTCGTGTAGTCGAAATTATGCCTTTCCGATCACCATAGCAATTTAAAATAATTAAAAAAAATGACATCGAAAATGGTTACCTGTTATGATAATTACTAATTTCGATAGAATTAATTGTCGTAAAACAGAATCAGTTTTCTCATAAGGTGTGAAATTAATAGTAAAACATGAATACGTTAACAACTAAAGTAAAAGATAATGTTGTAATCATTTATTGATATAAAAAACGTGACATAATGAAACAATGTATATTTAAGTACAATGAACTTGTAATGTCAAACCTAAAAGAAATTTTCAGGCCTACATATAACAAAGTCAATAATATTATGAAATTGGAGCTTCTTGAATTATTCTTCAAAGTCATTGCTAAGATTAGCATCTGAACCATTACTTCCAACATCATCCTGTTACAAGAAAAAAAATTCTAATAAGAACTCGTGTAATTTAAATAAAATTAAGATTTAAACTCAACTCACAACTTATCAATTGAAAGAAATGTACATACCACATTTGGTGATTGCCTCGCACTATGTTCAAAATTTTGGATAGTGTTTAACAACATTTGAACTTGTTCTTGTAGAGTGCTTAATTGACCTTTCACATCTTTCAGCTTATCTTTTAATTTGGGAGAATTATGCTTTTATACCTCAACTTTTTTATATTTGGCAAAGAAAACAGAACCAGTAGTGTGCACAATTGTTGATTTTTCTCTGTTAGTTTTGTTTGAATTACTTTGATCCTGCAAAATAAAATAATTCCTCATTTGGGTTAATCTACCATGCAATAAAATAATTCATAAATAGGCCCAAAAGAAACTACTAGTCATGTTATGGAAACAATTCATGTGAATGATTAATATAGCATTCAATGTAAAAACTCTATATTTAATATGTGAAAGTTCATGTCATGCTATAAGAAATGACTTAAATTGATATGTGAAAGTTCAAGTTCATTTACCTGCCACTGGAGATTTAACCATTCATCAACCATTGCATTCCATACTGCAGTATCAGGTACATTTTCTGGACGATTAGCATATCTGTCTCCGGTACTCTTATACTTCTCAAATATTGGTTTTATCAAATTCCACATCCAGTCAGCATAATTTCTTTTAACATGGTCAGTAAATGCAGCCTTCAATTCTTCATTTCAGCATATGTAAGTATAGCCAGATTTCTTAGACCTATCAAACAACACATCCAATTCCTTCTTTGGGCATTTAGAAAAGTATACCCATGACCCTTTAATATCTTGCTAGAACAATACACCAATATTCCTCACAGCTTCAGTTGTAATGATCCTAGGTACTAAAATCACATGAGTATGTTAAAATTGACCAAAATAACTAATTAGATAATTAATTTGTTCATGGTATGTCATGACCGTGTCAGAAGTGTCGTATCCGTAAATGATACAATAGACGATAAAATAAGTGGAGTTGTACTTCCAACTCGTTAGGGGCAACTTGACTATAGTTTTCTGACATTTGTAAATAACTGGAGTTGTGCTTTCACAAGTTCAGCAAGTTAGAAACATGTAATGACTATAGTCTTCTGACATTTGTAACGAAGAATAGGGTAACTTGACAAAGAATAACTTTCACCCATATTTCGTAAAACAAATAAAGCAAAAAAGGATAGTATCAGCACCTGGGACACCACATCTAAGGTCAATAATTAAAGTTCATTCTGTTCAACTTGGTGATGAATTTGTTGCTTCCCTATATATTGCTAGCTATTTGGATTTTGTACAGTTCCAAACGTCTATGTCATGTACTGTAGCCATTTGTTTATGGAGATAGCCAAATGCCAGTAAGAAAAACAGAAAATTTTATAGAGAGGGATATATTTTCTCTAAATGGCGTGTAGGGGGATGAATTTGAGGGAATTGTGTTGGAGGGGTCCGGACGCCAACTCAACTGGAGCCCAATATTGGGCTCCAGTTCAACTGGAGCCCCATTCCTCCGGGCGCCAGTTGAACTGGAGCCCAATGTTGGGCTCCAGTTGAGTTGGAGTCCCACTCCTTCTCCCGCTCATTCACGTGGAGACCCCCTCCACGAAGGATTTTTTTTCTTTTCTTTATTTTTTCTTTTTCTTTTCTTTTTCTTTTTCTTTTCTTTTCTTTTCCTTTTCCTTTTGCTTTTGCTTTTTTTTTCTTTTTCTTGTCTTTTCTTTTTATTTTATTCCTTTCTTTCCTATATATAGAGTAGAATGAACAGAACGTAGAAGGCATAAGAGAGAGAGAGAGAGAGGAGAAGAAGAAGAAGAAGAAGAAGAAGAAGAAGAAGAAGAAGACGAAGAGAATGGCAGAACGAAATGATGGTCGCATTCCCGGTGGACCGACGACCGAGAGAGAAAGACAAGAACGTGAGACACATATATCTCGACTCGTTTTTTCTGGAGAGGTAATTTATAACTATATTTGAGTTAATTTTGAATTATTAATAAATCTGAATACGTTATTTACTTTGTAATTATTTTGTTTCTAGTTATATGACTACCCCGCTCAAGCACGTACTCGAGAACATGGTGCATGGCGACATGTAAAAGATGATCCGAACCAAGCGAAATGGGAGCTAACATTACAACAAAAGGCTTTGGTTCAGTCTTTTGGATTCAACTATGTCGACGATATAGAATTCCTTCAACACGACAGAGACTTGTTATTTAGTTTGGCAGAACGATGGTGGCCCCACCGTAATACTTTTCAGCTTCCCGTCGGAGAGATGACAGTTACGCTATATGATGTGGCCTACATACTAGGACTACCTATCATAGGTATAATCATTTAAACGTAAAGTTAAATCTTGTATCTTGATTTTTGTATTTGAAGAATTAAATTTAATCTTGCTTGCAGGTGAGCCTGTATATTTCTCAGAGCCACATGATACCCGTTCCACTAGTGCAATTATCGAGCAATATCTTGGAGTCCCTGCTCCTCCGACCGATAATCGCTCTAGCACTACAATTAGTTGGCTACGAAAAAACTTCATGTTTCTTAACCGTACAGAAAACGGTCCGGTCGTCGTGAACGAGCAAAGGGTATAAAACTCGGACATATATTTTATTCGTTAGTTCTGAGTATATTTTTAACTTAGTAGATTTGTCTTTCAGATTATTTGTTGTACGCGAGCATATTTGCTTGCAATGTGTGGTGCAATACTATTTCCAAATGCCACCGGAGGTAAGGTGAGTGTTCGGTATTTATCCTTACTGGCAAATTTGTACGAGCGGACTGGACATGCATGGGGAGCGACAGTATTAGCATATTTGTATACCTCCCTAACAGAATTTGTCAAAATAAGTGGGAATAAATGTCCAGTCAGTTTGTGTGGATGCATGATGTTGTTACAGGTATTTGTCGCAACCCTTATACTTTATTGATAAATGTGTTAAACATATGATGTTAGGTCTGGTCTTATGAACACTTTACAATCGGCCGACCAATTTCAAGTTTTAGCCGTGAAGATGGTATATTTCCGATAGCGAGTCGATGGACGGTTAGACATGTAGACCATTCTCATTGCAGATACCAGTCGGCCTCTATTTATCGAGTCCAATTTGACTCGCTGCATGAACACGAGGTAAAAATTGATTATAAAATCATGTATTATAGATACCAATATGCTCATTGTACTAAAATAGCTTATGTCATATCAATTATTTATCTTCTCTTACTATATATTACTTCAAAAATATTGCAGCGAATTCAAATGGGGAAAACTTTGGAGGCAAGTACACGTATGAGTAGTGCTCAATGGCAACCACATGCTGTCGATATGATTCATCGGATGGTGACTTGGTGGGATAGTTCTGCAATGCGTGGACCACAACCTAACATGCCTCCTGTGTTGCTTCCACCAAGTCATCCTTCAGGACTTGTACGTAAGAGACGGAGTCGCCACCCTCATGTACAAGTACAACATGTACAAGAGGAGGAGGAGGAGGAGGACGAAGAGGAGGAGGAGGAGGAGGAGGAGGAGGAGGAGGAGGAAGAGGAGGACTCATCTTCTTACCAGCAGGGAGAGGGGACTTCCTACCAGGGTGGAAGGTCGTCTTCCTACCATCCTGGAGAGGTGACTTCCTACCAGGGTGGAAGGTCATCTTCTTACCAGGAGGGAGAGGGGACTTCATACCAGGGTGGAAGGTCGTCATCATACCATCCTGGAGAATGGACGTACTCGACCCCATCTGCACCGTTGCCTACCCAAGTCACACAAGAGCAGCCAGAAGAGGCGCCAGAAGAGGCTGTGAGACTCGTCTCACAGTATCGGTATTTATATACGGATACGTATTTTGTATTGCATTTCATATTTTTTCGGTTTTTGGAACGCTTTAAAACTTTTCCCAAAATATAGATTTTCCTTGGCCGGCATACCGATGGTGTACCGGAGTATACCGACGGCATGTCGTCCGGACAGATTTTTCCACATTTTAGATATTTTCGATTTCAGATATTTTCGTGAATAGTGTTTCCGATATTTTCATGAATAGTGTTTTGGATATTTTGATGAATAGTATTTAGATATTTTCATGAATAGTGTAGATGCATTCTATTATCCAATGGACAATTGGTTTTCTTTCAATGGCTAGGATTGATCTAGAATTTTGACACGGATCACGATCCAACGGCTAAGATTAATTCACCCCTTCTATATATATCCTATGAGTTTCTCTCTCCTCTCTCTTTTCTTTCCTTCACCATTTCCTCTTCACTCTCTTCCCTCTTCCTCAAGCTTAGGAAGGCTTGGCCTTGAGGCCTAGAGTGTGGTTTCGGAACCCCTCTTGGTGGTGGAGTGGAAGATTAGGCTTGGTTGCTAAAACCTAGGCAAGTACATCTTGCTCAAAAGTGACATGACCATGCTATAATTTTGTTTTCCATAGAAATTAAAGTTTTATTGTCCTATAATATCCTCCTCTAAATTGTTAACATCTTTAGTATATAGCACTTTTGGTTTTGATCGATAATATTGCGTAGATCTGAGTTTCTAGATATGATTTTGGAGTATTTTGAAGTTTTGATCTATCAAATGTTTTAATTTGTGTAAACTAATGATTCCATGTTGTAGGAAATTCAATTCTATTCAATTTTGACTTTTGAAAGTCCGAATTTCGATTTAAAACGAAGTTTTTATGGCCGAAACAAGTTTTGAGTTCAAAAAATCAACTTTCTGTGACGGTTCGGAAAATCCGTCGGAAATCCGCAGAAATCCGTCGGAAAATCCGAACTTGCACCACAAAACTTGCTGTTTCAATCCGGAAAATCCGCCGGAAATCCGCTATAATCCGCCGGATAATCCGGTTAGGCTATTTTAGGCTGTTTTTGTCCGTTTTTGCCCGTTTTTGTCCGTTTTTGATTGTTTCTCGATTGTAATGGACTCTTAACATGATTAGATGACCTTGGATAGTTAAAGAATGATTGTACACTCTATATACATGGTACATGCTTATGTTCACGTATTGTTCTATGTCCAGATTATAGATAGTGGCCTGTTACGGTGCACTCCAGATTACTGTATATGCCTAGCTCGATTTAGTGGCTCGTAGTAGCGCACACATGTACTGATTTTCTCGATTGAATTCTAGATTAAGATTTGATCGCATGTTCTTTATTGACACCGTGGATTTAACTTGTTGAATGTTAATCTATTTGCATCTTGGCAATGGACAATCGAGTGTGAGTATTGTCTATTGTATCGCGCGTAATGTGTATTGAGAACATTTGCCAGAGATATCTCGCAAATGACTTGTACCCATGGCTCGTCATTATAGGACGATTCTTGAGTGTCCACGACTTGAGAATTAAAAACGAATGTTATAGGTAATTGACTAGTAAACTCATATAGATCATTGGGAGGGGAGGACACTTCATGCTACCGCGTACTCGGATCGCTATGGGCCCCCACAGTGGCAGGGATAACCCCGATTGGCGTGGGCCCCTGTCCACTATTGATTGAGTAGATGTTTATCTACTATTGATATGTTATTGAGTAGATGTTGTTTATCTACTATTGATATGTTTTATTTTTGGAGTAGATGTTTATCTACTATTGATTGAGATTGTTTGGTTGATTTTATTTCTTTTCTTCTACCGTCGTCGCCCCCTTGGCCATCCGAGTTACTGCAGCATAGGTGGTAGTGAAGTTTCTCAACTTGCATACTAGTAATTAGGATTGTGATAACCCTAGCTAGTTAATGATAGCAAGCCGTAGGTAATGATTGGCCGTGCACTTTTGATTGAGTGTTACCTTATATGCTCTTGTGTCGGTGAGTGGCCAGAGGCTAAGTTCTGCTAGGGAAAAGATCTGTAACCCCGGTCCTTGTTTGGTTTAAGGGTTGTAGCTCCGATTCCTAGTAGTTCCTAAACCCTTTGTTGCTCATCGGATTATTCTGTTCCATAGCTATATTGTTCAGTAATTCTATTCAGTCATTTATATTCTTGAGATGCGTGCATTGGTACCGCACTACTCTCGACCCGTATTTATTTTCTTCTGTCATTATGTTATTGTGATATTGTTGGGTTTTGTCGTGCACCTCGAGCTTCCTTGTGGTACTTGCTATTTGGGGCTTGACCCCACTGGTTTTGTTTGGCCAGATTTACCGCTGGAGCCCGAGGATTCTCCCTACCTTTCTCTGGATGACCCGCCGCCTGCTTAGATCTGCGGTTGTTCCTCCTCGCGAGTGGGTTCCCTTTTTGTACCGCTCGTGTTTCATTTCATTTTGGTGGTGTTAGCTAGGGCATGTATTAGCCCTATTATTTTGAGACTTTCTCAGACTTCGGTCAACATGATGTATTATATTAGATCTAGACTGATATAGTGATCATGTATATTGGTACTTTGCTAGTGTAGCATTTTGTATTCACTAGCTTCATGATCATGTATGATATAGTATTTTGGGACGCCTCTTTACTTTCATATTTGATATACTCTTGATACTTGTTGTTGTTGGATTGAGATAGGATTTGTTCGACCATAGAAGTCGTCAGTGGCATGCTAGAGTCTTCCCACTTGTCTTCTAGACAGCTTTTATCGTATATTGGGGTACTGGCGTACTCTAATACACGTAGCTGGCTTTGTCTCGCCCTCGATCTCCAGTATTCTGGTTCTGGTGCGTGACAGGGTTTTTTTGGTGGCCCATGCAGGTCTGTCTTCAGACTTGTGGGGGATTCATCTTGTTAGAATCTCAATCCTATATTTGTCTTCATTTGATCTCCCTTTGCTAATCACATTCTCGTTTTCCTTGAACTGTAAACATGATTGACATGTCCTTGTTCTATTTCGGTCCATTATTGATATCTCGTGTCCTTATCTTTTAGGGACACACCGCCTGCCTCTTCTTTCGAAGGTTCAGTTGCTCCGCCGTCTCAGGCAGCTCAGATGGAAGGTCATGATCAGACCCCGCCTCCACATAGTCAGACTCCAGCACCATCTCAGCATCCGTCGGCAGCTCAGTCTGTTCCTGTTCAGTCAGCTCAGCCAACTCCGTCAGTCCCTTCAGTACAGCCAGCCCAGGCAGACCAGCGTGCCCTTCTCGAGATGATGCGGGGCATGATGGAGACACAACAACAACAACATCAGAATCAGCTTCAGATCCAGCAACAGGTGGTTCAGTTGTACCAGCAGTTGCAGCAGGGCCAGGACCATACCAACAACACCCTCTGCCAGGGCGTTACAGTAGCTTTGGAGGCGAGTGGACGTCGTGGTCACAACTCAGCATCCGACTTTAGTCGCCTGCGTCCAGCTCAGTTCTTCGGCACCGAAGACGCAGTATCAGCTGATTCTTAGCTTCAGGACACCGAGGCCATTTTGGAGGCAGCTAGGACTCCAGCTGAGGATCAGGTAGCAGTGGTGAAGCTGCAGTTATCAGACATTGCCCGCGACTGGTGGGCAGCACAGGAGATGGGTCTTCCTAGGCCTATCAGTTGGGAGACATTTCGGGAGCGCTTCCAGGAGAAGTTCTTCCACACCTCAGCCAAGTTCCAGCTTCAACAACAGTTCATCAACCTTCGTCAGCAGACGAGAACCGTGGATCAGTATGCGGCAGAGTTCAGTAGGCTCAGTCGATTTGCATCACACATGGTAGCTTCCGATGGTGATAGAGCTCGGAGGTTCGAGCAGGGCTTGCACTTGGAGCTTCAACAGCTTATGGTGGGCCATTTTTATGACACCTATGATACAGTACTGAGAGCAGCCAGATCCTTGGAGATGACCAGTCAGAGGATAGCAGAAAGGACCGGAGGTCAGAAGAGGTCACACTCGACTATGAGGGGCATTACCATTCAGTCCTCAGCCCCAGCTCCAGCAGTCAGAACTTCAGATCATCGACCTCCTCGTCAGACAGTATCATCAGCCCCGACAGTGGCATCAGTACAGCAGTCCAGACAGTCAGGTCTGCCAGGATGTGATTACTGTGGAAAGCCAGGACATACCAGGGCCCAGTGCAGGAAGGCCAACGGTCAGTGTCTCGGATGCGGGGCATCTGATCATATGGTTGGGTCTTGTCCTCGTAGACGTCCAGAGGTTTCATCAGTTGCCCCAGTGCCATTGGTGATTGAGGGTCAGAGGGGACCAACAGAGTCAGCACGATCCTATGTTCAGCGCCCGCTTCCGACGCAGTCCCAGCAATTTCACCACCAGCGTCCAGCACAGTATGCCCAAGCCCAGCAGGCAGGACCGAGCCAACAACAGACTACACGAGTACCCGTAAAGCGTGGGCAGGCTTTCAACATGAGCTTGCAGGAGCTGTTGGCCGAGGGCGGTCAGATTGTAGGTGAGATTTTGAGCATTCCTTCAGTTTATCTTACTCTTGGGTTTTGTTGACGGTCTTGTATTCTACCTACATTTAGAGTACATTGGTCGCCTTGACATATTCGACGAGTGAAAGCAAGTTTCTCGTACCACTCATCTGCCTCCGTATCTCGTGATATACGATATCTATCATGTATCCCGACTACGTAGGTGCGTCCTGGATTAGAGTCATGTCTTCGACTAAGTCATTGGTACCGACTTACTTCGAAACTTGACCCTTGTCCACTTTGTGAGTCAGCGTAGGCAAGCGAGGACGAATCCCTACTCAACTGACTCAGGGGTATATTATTTCATATGCCTCCTTTTCTTGTATTATATATGTATATATTTATTTTTCCGCATTTATTTAAATTCTGTATCTCAAATATCACTTGTACACGGGATGTTTTCTTTTAATGTGTTATGATTTTACATTATTTTAGCATGTGTATTTTTGCTCGATTGGCTTTAGGAAATTCCGAGGACAGAATTTTTCTAAGTTGTGGAGAGTTGTGAGACTCGTCTCACAGTATCGGTATTTATATACGGATACATATTTTGTATTGCATTTCGTATTTTCTCGGTTTTTGGAACGCTTTAAAATTTTTCCCAAAATATAGATTTTCCTTGGCCGGCATACCGATGGTGTACCGGAGTATACCGACGGCATGTCGCCCGGACAGATTTTTCCACATTTTAGATATTTTCGATTTCAGATATTTTCGTGAATAGTGTTTCCGATATTTTCATGAATAGTGTTTTGGATATTTTGATGAATAGTATTTAGATATTTTCGTGAATAGTGTAGATGCATTCTATTATCCAATGGACAATTGGTTTTCTTTCAATGGCTAGGATTGATCTAGAATTTTGACACGGATCACGATCCAACGGCTAAGATTAATTCACCCCTTCTATATATATCCTATGAGTTTCTCTCTCCTCTCTCTTTTCTTTCCTTCACCATTTCCTCTTCACTCTCTTCCCTCTTCCTCAAGCTTAGGAAGGCTTGGCCTTGAGGCCTAGAGTATGGTTTCGGAACCCCTCTTGGTGGTGGAGTGGAAGATTAGGCTTGGTTGCTAAAACCTAGGCAAGTACATCTTGCTCAAAAGTGACATGACCATGCTATAATTTTGTTTTCCATAGAAATTAAAGTTTTATTGTCCTATAATATGCTCCTCTAAATTGTTAACATCTTTAGTATATAGCATTTTTGGTTTTGATCGATAATATTGCGTAGATCTGAGTTTCTAGATATGATTTTGGAGTATTTTGAAGTTTTGATCTATCAAATGTTTTAATTTGTGTAAACTAATGATTCCATATTGTAGGAAATTCAATTCTATTCAATTTTGACTTTTGAAAGTCCGAATTTCGATTTAAAACGAAGTTTTTATGGCCGAAACAAGTTTTGAGTTCAAAAAATCAACTTTCTGTGACGGTTCGGAAAATCCGTCGGAAATCCGCAGAAATCCGTCGGAAAATCCGAACTTGCACCACAAAACTTGCTGTTTCAATCCGAAAAATCCGCCGGAAATCCGCTATAATCCGCCGGATAATCCGGTTAGGCTATTTTAGGCTGTTTTTGTCCGTTTTTGCCCGTTTTTGTCCGTTTTTGATTGTTTCTCGATTGTAATGGACTCTTAACATGATTAGATGACCTTGGATAGTTAAAGAATGATTGTACACTCTATATACATGGTACATGCTTATGTTCACGTATTGTTCTATGTCCAGATTATAGATAGTGGCCTGTTACGGTGCACTCCAGATTACTGTATATGCCTAGCTCGATTTAGTGGCTCGTAGTAGCGCACACATGTACTGATTTTCTCGATTGAATTCTAGATTAAGATTTGATCGCATGTTCTTTATTGACACCGTGGATTTAACTTGTTGAATGTTAATCTATTTGCATCTTGGCAATGGACAATCGAGTGTGAGTATTGTCTATTGTATCGCGCGTAATGTGTATTGAGAACATTTGCCAGAGATATCTCGCAAATGACTTGTACCCATGGCTCGTCATTATAGGACGATTCTTGAGTGTCCACGACTTGAGAATTAAAAACGAATGTTATAGGTAATTGACTAGTAAACTCATATAGATCATTGGGAGGGGAGGACACTTCATGCTACCGCGTACTCGGATCGCTATGGGCCCCCACAGTGGCAGGGATAACCCCGATTGGCGTGGGCCCCTGTCCACTATTGATTGAGTAGATGTTTATCTACTATTGATATGTTATTGAGTAGATGTTGTTTATCTACTATTGATATGTTTCATTTTTGGAGTAGATGTTTATCTACTATTGATTGAGATTGTTTGGTTGATTTTATTTCTTTTCTTCTACCGTCGTCGCCCCCTTGGCCATCCGAGTTACTGCAGCGTAGGTGGTAGTGAAGTTCCTCAACTTGCATACTAGTAATTAGGATTGTGATAACCCTAGCTAGTTAATGATAGCAAGCCGTAGGTAATGATTGGCCGTGCACTTTTGATTGTGTTACCTTATATGCTCTTGTGTCGGTGAGTGGCCAGAGGCTAAGTTCTGCTAGGGAAAAGATCTGTAACCCCGGTCCTTGTTTGGTTTAAGGGTTGTAGCTCCGATTCCTAGTAGTTCCTAAACCCTTTGTTGCTCATCGGATTATTCTGTTCCATAGCTATATTGTTCAGTAATTCTATTCAGTCATTTATATTCTTGAGATGCGTGCATTGGTACCGCACTACTCTCGACCCGTATTTATTTTCTTCTGTCATTATGTTATTGTGATATTGTTGGGTTTCGTCGTGCACCTCGAGCTTCCTTGTGGTACTTGCTATTTGGGGCCTGACCCCACTGGTTTTGTTTGGCCAGATTTACCGCTGGAGCCCGAGGATTCTCCCTACCTTTCTCTGGATGACCCGCCGCCTGCTTAGATCTGCGGTTGTTCCTCCTCGCGAGTGGGTTCCCTTTTTGTACCGCTCGTGTTTCATTTCATTTTGGTAGTGTTAGCTAGGGCATGTATTAGCCCTATTATTTTAAGACTTTCTCAGACTTCGGTCAACATGATGTATTATATTAGATCTAGACTGATATAGTGATCATGTATATTGGTACTTTGCTAGTGTAGCATTTTGTATTCACTAGCTTCATGATCATGTATGATATAGTATTTTGGGACGCCTCTTTACTTTCATATTTGATATACTCTTGATACTTGTTGTTGTTGGATTGAGATAGGATTTGTTCGACCATAGGAGTCGTCAGTGGCATGCTAGAGTCTTCCCACTTGTCTTCTAGACAGCTTTTATCGTATATTGGGGTACTGGCGTACTCTAATACACGTAGCTGGCTTTGTCTCGCCCTCGATCTCCAGTATTCTGGTTCTGGGGCGTGACAGAGGCTGAGCCACGCAATCCACATAATTTGAGGACGGGAAGACGTAGGAGTATTTTTCGGTGGATAACACATGGGCGTAGTTAAATTTATTTTACGATAATATTGTGTTCTCACTTGTTTCTTATGCTACATGTATAAATAGTCAAAATAATATGACCGTTGCAAATGTTGCCGTTACAAATATGACCGTTGCAAATATGACCGTTGCAGATGTCACATTTTTTTTCAAAAAAAAACAAATATGGAAAAGAAAAAGAAAAAGAAAAGAAAAAGAAAAAATAAAGAAAAGAAAAAAATCCTTCGTGGAGGGGGTCTCCACGTGAATGAGCGGGAGAAGGAGTGGGGCTCCAACTCAACTGGAGCCCAACATTGGGCTCCAGTTCAACTGGCGTCCGGAGGAATGGGGCTCCAGTTGAGTTGGCGCCCGGACCCCCCCAACACAATTCCTTCAAATTCATCCCCCTACACGCCATTTAGAGAAAATATATCCCTCTCTATAAAATTTTCTGTAAGAAAAATCATCCTCACTAGTAACAATTGGAGAAAACCAAGAAATAAAAAACAGTCTTCAACCATCCAAAACAAAATTCTCAACCAATCATAAGTTGTGTGAAAATGCTCAACAGATGATGGATGTATTATAATATTGTTATAGAATTCTGGGGAGGTGAATTCATGTACAACGATATTTTCAGGCTAAGTGAAGCTTTAAATACTCTTCAAACCAGAAATATTAGAAAGAGCAAATACAACCAAGATGATCATTAAAATTGCACTAGCAATAATATAAACAGCTAACAGACTATATAGGAACTAAAATAACAACAAAAAATAAGCAATCTTTAAGGAAGGCTTCACATGTCCATGGTCTAAAGTGCTCTAGGAGGCATGGACACCTCCAATACCAACAAGAAAGGAGCTAACAGACCGGATAGGATCTAAAATACAACAAGCTACTGTGTCCAAATAAGAGTGCCAACTGGAGGATCAAACGAAAGTTGGTTGCGCATAACATGGAGAATAGAATAGGTGATGGAATCTCAAAGAACAATAATTGATATGTACAGCATAAACTTCCAGCATTGGTTTCAAGATACACAATGTTTAAATATCAATTGATTTAGAGATCAGTATTTTCTGAATCAGCTCTTGAACCCCGTCTTCGTACTTTTGAGACCCTGTTTGACTAAATCACCCCTTCATGGACAATCATTCAACTAATAAAGGTTTAGGTAGTGATGAATGAATTGTGATTTGGAAGAAAAGAATAGTGTTATTTAGGTACGAACTTTCACAAACACTTTCAAATTCTTGAACATAAAATCTTGGTACACTAAAACAATTTTAAGAAACCAACGTGTTTTAGAGGGAGAAAGAGATAGAAACAGAGATTGAAGGAAGAGTAAGGCTTGGTACCATGGAGGCAATATACTAGAGGACAACGGCGAGAAAGACTGGTGCTCCTTAAGAAAGCCTTTTGATAGAGATGAACTTCTTCTGGAGATGAGAAAGCACAAGAGGGATGTGTTCTCTTGTTTCTAAAACACTAGAAGAGGATGCTCAAAATATTATGAAGTGGAATAATGTTTATTGATCTTTGCTTGATGATAAAGTGTACAAGATGATGCTCTTATATAGCATATGTATTTGCATAAGTTACATGTTTATTAAAGATATAAGTTAAATAGAAAATGAAAAAACCGAAATGAAACTTGTCATGCATATGAACATGACATATAACATAGGATGTTTCTTCTCTTTAATTAAAACTTGTAACTCTCTAGCTTATATTTCCAACAGTCTCCGTTAAGCTAGATCTTCACCATGCCTAGTTCTTCTTTCATCTTCTTAAAAATGTCATACTTCAAGGCTTTTGTAAGCATATCAGCAATTTGATCTTTTGTTTTGCAATGTCTGACATGAATCTCACCATCTTTAACCAGATCACGAATGAAATGGTACTTGATTCTAATGTGTTTACTTTTTCCATGGAAAACAGGATTCTTGGTAAGAGAAATGGCTGAAGAATTATCACAAAACAGTGTTGTACCTTCAACTTGTTCATGTTTGAGCTCATCCAAGATCCATCTAATCCATAATGATTGACAAGATGCTAATGCCAAAGTAATATATTCTGCTTCAGCTGTCGAAAGAGAAACTACTTTTTGTTTCTTGGATGCCCATGAGACTGCACCCGAACCAATATGAAAACATAGCCAGAAGTACTTCTAGAATCATCAACACTTTCTGCCCAGTCACTATCACAATAGCCAATCAACCTTGAATCTTCAACACTTTTGTATTGTATGCCTTCATTGATGGTTCCACAAAGATACCTTAGTACCCTTTTTCCTGCATCCCAATGGCTCCTTTTTGGTGATTCCATGAATCGACTAAGCATGCTCATATTGAACATAAGATCCGGTCTTGTTGCAGTCAAGTACATAAGACTACCAACAAAACTACGATAGAGAATTGCATCAGCATCTTCTTCATTTTCAGATTTGCATAACTTCAAACCAACTTCCATTGGAGTGCTAAGTGGGATGGCGCCCTCCATTTGGAATTTTTTCAAAATATCATTGGCATACTTCTTTTGTAAAATAAAAAATTTCATCTTCTTGCTTGACTTCAATTCCAAGAAAGAAATGAAGTAAACCCATGTCAGTCATCTCGAACTCATGCATCAATGCCTTCTTAAATTCATCACATATGCTTGTAGTATTGCTAGTAAAAATTAGATCATCCACATATTAGCAAACTATCAAGAATTCACCTTGATCGCCTTCTTTGATATAAAGTGTATGCTCAAAGGGGCATCTTTTGAAACCACTCTTCAAAAAATAGTTGTCGATGCGACTATACCATACTTTCGGAGCTTGCTTGAGCCCATATAGTGCCTTCTTCAAATGACATACCTTCTCTTCTTCACCCTCTACTATATAACCAGGTGGCTAGTGCATATAGACTTCTTCTTCTTCAAGAAAACCATTCAAGAATGCCGACTTGACATCCATTTGATGAACCTTCCATCCTTTTTGAGCCGATAGAACTAAAACAATTTGTATGGTTTCAAGACGAGCAACAGGGGCAAACACATCTTGGTAATCAATACCAAATTTTGTTTGTAACCTTTCACAACTAAACGAGCCTTGTGTTTTTCAGCTTCACCTTTAGAATTCAGCTTGGTCTTGTACACCCACTTCACATCAATAGCTTCTTTCCACTTGGAAGGCTCACAAGCTCCCAAGTTTTATTTCTTTGAATAGAATCAATTTCTTGATCCATAGCATACTTCCACTTCTCTTCTTTTGATTCATCTTCAAAAGTAATTGGATCAACATCGACAAATAAGGCAAAATTAGCCAAATCTTCTTCCAAATTTTTTGTTGCTTCATACAACTCTTGTATGCTCCTTGTCTTCTTTGGAGAAGGATGCGAACTCGAAGACGGAGAAGATGAAGATGAAAAAAATGGAGAGGAATGAGGAGAAAGAGGTGGAGTGTTTACCTCATCATCATGCTGAATTTGTTCTCTTTTTTTCTTCTTCCACATGGACTACTTTGCCTTTTGTGTCACTTTTATTCCAATTCCAGGTTACTGCTTCATCAAATTTGACATCCCTACTATGACAAGCTTCTTGGTAACTGGATTAAATAGCTTGTACGCCTTGGAGTGCTCACTATATCCCAAAAGGATACATTTTTCAGATTTGTCATCCAACTTCTTCTTTCTCTCGTCTGGAATATGAGAATAAGCAATGCTACCAAAAGCTCTCAAACGAGCCACACTTGGCTTATGACCACTCCAAGCTTCTTGAGGAGTCTTGTCTTGCAAACTTTTAGATGATGCACGGTTCAAAAGATAGATAGCGCATGCAACAGATTCAGCCCAGAAGTCATTAGGAATACCTTTTGCCTTCAACATGCTTCGAGCTAAGTCCACAATTGTTCTGTTCTTCCTCTCTGCGATCCCATTATGCTGAGGAGTATATCGAGTAGTAAGCTGATGGCGAATTCCATTTTTCTACAAGTAAGTTTGAAAATCATGTCCAACATATATATTCACCTCTGCGATTGGTACGCAAAGTCTTCAATGGGAAGCGACTTTCCTTTTCCACCAACACCTTAAAGTTTTTGAAATATCCATATGCTTCTGATTTTTCTTTAAGGAAGAGAACTCATATCTTTCTACTATAGTCATCAATAAAGGTAAGGAAATAACAATTACCTCCAATTGAAGTAGTTTGCATTGGACCACAAAGATCTAAATGTATAAGCTCAAGTGGTTGTGATGCTCTCCAAGATTTTCCAATTGGAAAAGAATTTCTGTGATGCTTGCCAAGTACACATCCTTCACATATTTTCTCTTGAATATCAACCTTCGACATGCCTTCAACAATATTTTTGCTAGCCATGAGTGAAAGAGTTATGAAACTCAGATGTCCAAATCTAAAATGCCATAGCCACGAGTTGTCTTGGATAGTATGCATGCATGAGTTAATTTGAGAATGAAGCTTCAAAGGAAACATCTTTCTTAGTGTCATCTTTACCTTCGTGATAAGAGCATCATTCTTGTCTTTTATCTCACACAGATCTTCATCAAAATGAAGTTGAAATCCCATCAATAGAAGCTGGCCAACACTCAGAAGATTGTGCTTGAATCCGGGAACATAGAAAACGCTAGAGATGCGCTTTACTCCTTTCTTTGATTGGACAAGAATATAACTTTTACCTTTCACTGAGAGTCACTTGTCGTCCCCAGTTCGAACTTCACTTGTAATTGATCATCAAGGTTCATGAACACCTTTTTGTTCCCAGTCATATGGTTGCTACAGCCACTGTCGATGTACCATACTTCGTCATGTAACTTCTTCAACATTGCAAGCGAGAAAGAGAGGGTCATTCTCACTTTCTTTTCTTCTTCATGCATGAAAGTTGAGCTTCCTTCTTCATTATTGGTCTTCTTGGACCAACAATCTGTTTGATAATGGCCATATTTTCCATAATTGTAACATTGAACTTGATAAAAACCTTCACGACTTCTACCTTGGCCTCTACTTGCAACTCTTCCTCTTCCTCTTGTTCTCCTCCAATTTGAAGAATCAACATCTTTTTTTTTTCAGCTTCGATGTATCTACCTCCATTGTGTCTTCCTCTTCCACGACCTCTTAGACCACCCCTTCTTCCTCTCGAACCGCCTCCAAAAGACATTTGTGTTTGGAAAGCTTACTCTAGAGGAGTGGAATCATATTGTTTCATACGGAGTTCATGGGACTGAAGTGAACCCAATAAACTCTCTACTGAAAGTGTAGACAAATCTTTGGATTCTTCAATGGCTACTACGGTAGACTCGAATTGTCGAGTCAAGCTTCGTAGAATCTTCTCAACAATTCTTTGATCTTCAATTTTCTCACCATTCACTTTCAATTGGTTAACAATTGAAATAATCTGATTGGAATAATCTTCAATGGATTCTACATCTTTCATCTTTAGTGTATCAAATTCTTGCCCGATTGGCTACGAAGAGTTTGTAGCATTACCATTTTCACCTTGTCATCTCCCTTGTATGAAGAATGAAGTGTATCCCATGCTTCCTTTGCCGAAGTCACCATCGATATCCTTTCAAAGATAACCTCATCCACCGCTTGATAGATGAAAAACAATGCTTTCTTGTCCTTCTTGCGAGCTTCCTTCAATTCTTGAAGTTGTTGTGCATTGAGACTAGCCACATCAGCGAACTCCGCTCTCTACAATATCCCAAAGATCTTGAGATTGGTAGAGGACCTTCATTTGAATACTCCATTGGTTGTAATTCTTGCCGGTGAAGCGAGGTAGTTGAGGCTGCAACATGTTGTTGTTGGAAGCCATGACACACCTCTCTGGCTCTGATACCACTTTGATAGAGATGAACTTCTTCTGGAGATGAGAAAGCACAAGAGGGATGTGTTCTCTTGTTTCTAAAACACTAGAAAAGGATGCTCAAAATATTATGAAGTGGAATAATGTTTATTGATGTTTGCTTGATGATAAAGTGTACAAGATGATGCTCTTATATAGCATATGTATTTGCATAAGTTACATGTTTATTAAAGATATAAGTTAAATAGAAAATGAAAAAACCGAAATGAAACTTGTCATGCATATGAATATGACATATAACATAGGATGTTTTTGCTCTTTAATTAAAACTTGTAACTCTCTAGCTTATATTTCCAACACCTTTCAGCATACATGTAGAACTTGAGGTAACTCGAACCTTCCAATAGGGAACGGGAAGCCTGCTTTCCTGGCCCTCAAATTTGCCTTTTTTGTCAATGAGTGCTGATTCGAGCCGGATTATGAATCCGAACCATGAAATTAACTAAATGGGAAAGGATGGTTTTCTGATCTACAAGAAAACTCTGTCGGAACATTCCCTCCAATGATTAAGTTACTCCTAAGTATTAAGTGATTAGAAGAATGGAATATGTAATCAAGGTGAGAATTGCATGCTTCAAACGAAGATTAAGGCCATATTTACACATCACACTGTTCTTTATCACAATATATAGGGGGATATTATATAAGACTTGGTCTAATCAAAGTTATATGAAAAATCAACACCAATTCTTGTCAAAGTGCATCAGCTCAAGCAGTTAATGCATGACAAGTAAATCATAAGGTTTGGTTCGAACAAACCACCCTGTATGCAGCGGCAAGGGGATCTTTGACCCATAAATAGAGATATTCAGAAGCTTATTATTGCCAAAGAGATGCTTTTTCAGCAACCTAACTTCGTCACCTTCACATAAATGCAGCAGTTGTTGAGCTCCTGCATGCTGTGGTTTGACATTAGTAGCAAGATGCTTCTGAAGTCCACAGAAAGTCCTGAATATTTGAATGATTGTCAAGATATCCATAAAATCTTGAAAAGAGCATACTGAAATCCCAAAACTAAATGCAGTCATAGCCATTTGTCCGACTCATCATTATATAGGTGCTGCCGCACAATTGGGCCCTTGCAGTGAAAGATAAAATGATAGGTCCCTCGGGGACTGAGAACAGAAGGAACCATAGCCCCGTGTTGCAGGGCTTTGAGATATTTTTTCAAACATGTTATGTGCCCCCTTAAAACAAAGTATGAATTGTGGAACTTATGCAATATATATATATATATATATATATATATATATATATATATATATATATATATTTTGGAATAAGGGCGAATTTATTCCTCGCATATAGCGGAAAAGGTATTACAATACATAGATATCACAACATCCCATGCCCCAAAATAAAATTATGGGGCCATTACTGATACATCGAATTCTATGTTATGTAGAATTCCAATAGAGGGGGTAGTCAAGCCCTCGAAAATACGTCTGTTCCGCTCCTTCCAGATGTGCCAAACAGACGCGGCGAGTCGAACTCTGGCTCTTCTGGCCCACCCCGGATCCCGGCCTCTGTGATCTCGGATCCAGCTGAGAATGCTCCGGATGTCTCTATCCACCCCAACTCCTCCTCTAAGCTGCGCGCACTACTCAGTCCAAATGTACCAGGTCACCAGACATACAAAGAAGAGATGCCCCATAGATTCATCTTTCTCATTACATAGCACACATTTGGCATCCGGGATCTGCATCCCAAACCGGAGGAGTCTGTCTCTCGTCATCAGTCTACCCCGGAGAAGACGGTATGCACATAGTTGCATTTTTCGGGCAACGCCCTTGCCCCAAATGAAGTCCACCTCCTCAGCCCGGTCGTGGTGGGTCCGAACCAAGTCGTAGCAGCTACGAAAGCAGAATAGACCTGACCCACCCCCCGTTCCTGGGCCGGCCCAGCTCCATGAATCCTCCGCTTGGCTAGCGTCAATAGTAATAAGGCGAATCTCCTCGGCAAGCTGAGCAGTATATGGATATCCTTCTGGCCTCCAAACTCCATCTCTGATGATCCGACTACATGTGAGCCCCCTGCCCGCTTCTCTGTCCAACTGCCCTCCCAGTAGCTCGAGCAAGGATCTGGAACCCAACCAAGGGTCTAGCCAGAGGTCGGTAGTCGTCCCATCCTTCATGTGCCTGCAGATAGCGGTCTGAAGCACCGGTCTACACCTCAGGATGGCCTTAAACGTGACCGAGAAATTGTTGTCTATCCTACAGGCCCAGAAGTTGGTCCTCCTCAGGTATCTGTTCGCCATCCATTCCGTCCAGAACGACCCCCCCTTGATGAATCTCCAGGCCATCTTCACACAAGCTGCCTTCCTGACCGCATGGAGAGGCCTCAACCCCACTCCTCCTTCCTCCAGTGGCCGACATAACTGGCCCCAGGATATCGCATGCATCCCTCCCCTCCAGATGAAGTCAGCACAGATGGCCTCCACTTTCCGAATAGTAGCCGTGGGGATCTGGATAGACTGGAGCCAGAACATCGTGATGCCTGCAATAACCGAACGCACCAACTCAATCCGTCCGCCAAATGATAGACCCGCAGCTTGCCAGCCTTCCACTCTCCTCTGAGCAAAGTCCACCAAGCTGTGACAATCCTGCTCTCTGGCATAGTTGACCGTCAGCGGGACCCCCAGGCATTTTACTGGAGCTCGCCTCTGTCCACACCTAAGGCGAAGGCTCTCTCCTCCTGCTGTGTACACCGGGAACTGAAGTAGACTCTGCTCTTCTCCCGGTTTAACTGGAGCCCAGATAGCCGCCCGAACTCCTCCATAATGTCAGAGAGCGCTCTCATTCCCCGCATGGACGGCTGGAGAAGCACCAATAAGTCGTCAGCATAGATCAAGTGGGATACAACCGGACTTACCAACCGAAAAAGGGGAACGATCCTCTTGCTATGCACTGCCGTATCCATCATGCAAGTAAAGTACTCCATCACCAAGGTAAATAGATACGGGGAGAGGGGGTCACCCTGCCTCAACCCCCTGTTGCTACTGAAGTAGCCATGCGGCGTGCCCTGAATGAGGACTGAGAAAGTAGGGGAGCAAATGCACTCCCTCACCCTCGCAACCCACCTCTTGTCGAACCCCATGGCAAGCATCAAGTGACACAGAAAGTCCCGGTTGACCGTATCATAAGCTTTCCGGAGGTCAAGCTTCACACAAGCCTTCATCCCCCCAGGTTTGCTGAACTCCCTCACCATCTCATGAGCTAGCAGGCTGTGCTCCGCTATCGACCGGCCCTTGATGAACGCTGCTTGATTCTGGGACACCAATCCCTGCATAATCCCCTCCATACGCCTGCACATAAGATGAGTGATAATCTTGTAAAGAAAATTACAGCAAGCAATGGGCCGAAAATCTGCAAGTGAGGTCGCTCCCTCCTTCTTAGCGTCAAGAATGTGTGGTTCATCTCCTTCAGAAGTCTGCCCTCCACAAAGAACTCCTGAACCGCCGCCAGGACATGGATCTTAAGCACACCCCAGTATCGCTTAATGAACCCTGAAGAGAAGCCATCAGGCCCGGGAGCTTTGTTGGGATTAGCCTTCATAACAATATCTTCTACCTCCTCCATCCTCACAGATGCCAGAAGCAGACTGTTTCTATGTCGGGACACCAGTCTCTTCGTGACAAGGGCAGGGAACGTGCTAGAGTAGTCCTTCTGCTGATAAAGGGCAGTATAAAATCTGACGGCCTCCTTCTGAATCTCCGTCGGGTCCCCTACAAGACGTCCTTCAACATTCAGAAGTCTGGAGATGCTGTTCCGGTGCTGACGGGTGCGGATCACATCGTAGAAGAATTTGGTGCAGCGGTCTCCATCTTTAAGCCAGGTACATTTAGCCCTCTGTGCCGCACTAATCTCCTCCTGCAGTCGCATGATGCTGACCTCCTCAATCAGGATCTTCTTCTTAGCCGCCAGCTCCCCGTTCAGAATGTCAGCTTGGAGGGCCACCTGAGTGTCCCGAAGCTCGGCTTCCTTATCCGCCAGAGAAGTTCGCGGTATCGTCTTCACCCACCCCCTGATAGCCCGCTTGAGCTGCTTGAGTTTGTGAACCATGCGAAACTGAGCCGTGCCTTCCCGGAAGTGCTGCATCTCTCCCGTAACCACCTCCTCATATCCGGCCGACAGATACCAGCTGTTGTTATGCCGAAATGGCCTCGCCCTCAGAGTGGGTCTCTCACCGAGGCCAACCCGGATAGGAGAATGGTCGCTAGTACCCGCCGTCAGACCTTCCGCCACCGAGTTCGGAAAGCACCTGAACCACTCACTATTGCCCAAGGCCCGATCCAACTGACAAGCAATCCGATTATGAGTAGCCTTGTTGTGTCAGGTCCAGATATATCCAGCTCGCTCTAGCCCCCGCATCCCTGACAGAAGCAGACACCTCTGGAAGTCATATAAGATCGGGTCCGGAACAGGACGACCTCCCACCTTCTCTTGGCGAAGTAGCATAGCATTGAAGTCCTCCATGATGAGCAGAGGGTGATGCATGTTGTCCGCCATGAGACCCAGATGTACAATGTCCTCCCACAAAGCCTACCGGAGTCTCCGGTCATTGTGCCCATATACAGCCCCCAGGATGAATCGGAACCCACCTTTGTTCTCGAAAGTAACACCGATGAGTTATTCTGATTTATGGATCTGCACCCCCTCCCAGCTTGTAATGCCTGTTGTTCGTATTACGTATTTGGAATACGTATACGTATTTTATCTTGTATTTGCATATCTCCTTGGTTTGGCTTGGCTTGTTTACTCTCGGTTTGGGTTGGCTTGGTTCGGCCGGCCCAATGCTTGGTTCATCATGGACCAAGGTGAACCCCCTACCTACCACCACCCATGATATTTATTTCCCCACCAACCTTCTCTCTCCTCCATAACTCTCATTTATTTCTTCTTCTTCTTCTTCTTCCTTCCTCTCCACAACTCCCCAACCCTTAGGCAAGTGCAACTTGCTTCCACAAGAGAACTTATTTTTATGGTTCCATTAGCTTCTTCTCATGATTCTAAACCACATTAGAACTTGTCATTTTCTATTTTGAGACTTTATTTCTTGTAGATCTAGAGTTTTATTACTTTCGGATTTTGGTGGTTTTGATCTATTAAACTTCCTTGTTTTCAAGTTTTGATGGTTCCATGTTTTAGAGAATTTCATTCTACCCAATTTTGACCTTTGGAAAGTTGGATTCGGACTTGTTTTGACCAAGTTATGAGCATTTGGAGTTTTGGGTTCCATCCTTGGAGTTCTTGCAGTTCTTGCTGTTCTTGCCATTTGGAGAAGACAGTGAACAGTGAGCTAGCTTTTTAGCTTATGCCGCTGAGCTATACGCTGCTCTTTAGCGAGCGTACGCTAGCCTTCGTACGCTGCTGTTTAGCGAGCGTACGCTAGCCTTCGTACGCTGCTGTTTAGCGAGCGTACGCTAGCCTTCGTACGCTGCTGTTTAGCGAGCGTACGCTAGCCTTCGTACGCTAGCTTGAGCGTACGTGTGCTTGGTACGCTAGCTTAAGCGAGCAAGGCGTACGCTGGCTCCTTGGGTACGCTAGCTTGAGCGTACGCTGACCTGTTGTCCGAGCGTGCCTTTGTGTACGCTGACCCTTGCGTACGCTTCCCATTGGAAGTGTATGGACCCTTTGGTACGCTGGCTTGAGCGTACGCTAGCCTATCTTGTCACCCTGGTTCAACCTGAGAGCTTTGTGACCCCCATACGCTGCCTTTTGGGAGCGTATGCTTACCTGAGCGTATGCCTACCTGAGCGTATGGCCTTTGGCAGACTTGATCTTATATTAGCATGTCAGTTTGGTTTTATTTTCCTTATCCTGGATTTATAGCCCTGTATATTGATATTTTATTAAATATTTAACGTCCATTTTATATCCTTACGCCTTTTGTCATGAACTTGATAATTCCCGAATTTATGTAATATGTTTGGAATTGATAATTGAGCATGACATGATAGTGACCCGTAGTGGTGCACTCCGGACATAATAACCTGACATGACCTGATAGTGGCCCGTCGTGGCGCACTCCTGACAAGAACACTTGACATGATATATCTGATAAGCTGTTGCGACGGCTACCTGACATGACATGACTTGACAAGAATGAACATCCTGGACACCGTGGGTGATTGTGCTTGTACAAATAATCCAGTCCTGTCTTGCATCATGTCTAGGAGGGGATTCCTGAGTACCACGGTCAGGAGTACCCACTAAAATGGACTAAGGTTAGCAACTAGATTAATACATTAGTCATGAAGAGATCTCCCAGCTACAGGCAATCCCGTTACCTGGGCGCGCTTGGGATCTGTAGCCTGCCGTCGAGTAGGGCACATTTCCAGCACACTGTCATGTGTTGCACCCTTCAAGCTACCTAAGGGTACATGCATTTTCTGGACGATGTACCCACCTGAATTCAACCCTAATCTTTCGACCTGGGTGACCTGGATGGTCTGCAGGGCTTGTGGCTGTGGAACAATCTCGCTGCATCTTGTTAGTAATTAGGATTGTGATAACCCTAGTTAGTTAAAGTATCAAGCCGTAGTTCTTGCTTGGCCGTGAAATGATTGGATGGAGTCTAACAAGTCTAGTCTTGCCCTGATCTTGTTCCAGACTGTTACATGACCAGCATGCTTGTATTTATTTTCTCGATAAATGGTGAGAAACCAAGCTCCATTCAGACGAAAGGTTACAACCCCGGTCCTTGTTTGGTTTACGGGTTGTAACCTGGCTATCTGAATAGTTCCATGGTTATCTCATCGTATATCACCCTGGCATGTTTTCCTTATTTCTAGTTTTTACCATTTATTTATATTTTCCTGTCTTTATTATATTATTTATATTCCTGTGCTGATTGCTGGTTTTAGTTCTTAAGTGAAGCTCCTTTGTGGCACTTGCTCTTTTTGGGGTCTGACCCAGCTGGTTTTGTATGGCCAGATTTCGGAGCAGCTCCAGAGGATCTACCGACCTTTCAGCCAGATGGTGGCCATGTTTGCTATTAAAATTGTTTTGATTGAAATCTTAATACAAACAGAACAGTGATACAATATAGGACTTAGATGTAGTCCTAGGAGTACACTTTTGTTTAAGCTGGGTCCTTAGTGCCAATGGAGCGAGTGGTAATGCGTTGACTCCATTGACCGGCTGACGACGGTTATCGGTTCTCTGAAGGTGTTGATTGCTCTGGGTGCTGGAGCTTGCTGAGAGGAGGAAGACGTTGAGTGTCTAGAACTGCCTCTCGGTGATTCTCTGTTGTGGATTCTTGTGTGTTCTGAGTCTCTGTCTGTGTGTGAAGGAGATGATCCTTCTATTTATAGTTTTACAGACTGGCTGCTCATGCGCGCATGCAGGATACGCCGGTGTGGGGACGCCACGTGGAGGTTACTGATGGAGGCACACGGATGTTGCGCCCTGATCGAGGGGAAGAACTCTTCATACTGCTGTTGTGAGCCGGCACGTAGCAGAGAGAAGATCTTTCCGTTGCTGAAATCTTGGATGAGTTGAGTCAAAAGACACGTGTCGTCGACTCATGGTTCGAAGATCTTGGATTTGGTGGAGAGAAGTGATCTGGTGAGCTGCGTCTTGGATTGGGCGCAGGAGGAGGCTGCGGCTCATAACCTTTAGGAGTTACAAACCATTTGGGGCGCATAGCTTTTGAGGCGCATGTAGGCGACTTTACTTCTGTCTTTCGGGATCAGAGAGCAGTCTGAGGCGCATGGCTTTTGAGGCGCATACTGATTTGGACGCATGGCCGTAGAGGCGCATACTGATGGTGGAGTGGCCACGTGACAGTAGCCGTCGAAATAAAGTCATGATGATGCTGACGTTGCCGACGCTTCGTTTTCTGAATAAAGCTGTCAACTGTTCAGACTTTGGGAGGCGTGCTGCCAACTCTGTCAGTTCAGCATTTAATGTTGGTGACGTTCGATGGAGAGCTGAGTGGGCACGTCGGTTGGCGTTCCACTCGGTATGGAGATGTGTGAGGGCGCACCCTCTGTAATGCGCCGAGTACTGTAGGGCGCGTCTGTGTGATGCGCCTGATGCCGAAGGGCGCGTCCGTGTGATGCGCTGTCTGGCTGGCGCATCGGACATGTCTTTTAATGATGCGGCTGTCTCGCTCTTCGAGTGCCATAAATAGCCGTTTGGCTGAATTCGAGGCGTCCGGTTCATCCATTTAATGTAAATTCATTGCACGGAATTCGGAGGGCCATCCACTTGGCGCGTGGGTTTGATCTGCCCGGCCTATAAATAGTGGCATGGAGAGAAGATTTGCTTCTCATTCCCTCACGTTCTTCCAACATAAACTTGAACATGCGGGTGCATTCTGTTGACGAAGTGCTCCCGAGGGTGAAGATGAGACGCTGTGTTGTCTTCGATGCTCTTGAAGGTGACTGTTACATCCAAAAGACGGAGTCGAGGGCTTCTGAGGCAGGCGGAAGGTGCCTGTTGCATCCAAAGATGGGGATGCTCGAGCCTTGTCTCCGTTATTCCGAAAGAGCCGTAGATCGGAATGGCGGTGCTAGGCTCTCTCTTCCTTCAAAGTGGGTGTCGCCCACTTTGATTGTGTTGAAAGCTGCTCCTTTAGCCGCGGTTTCGATCACGGTCTTCCTTCGGCTTTGGAGGCTCTTTCGAAGCCTCCCCTGGCCACAGCATTTGCGGTGCTCTTCTCTTCCTTGGTTCCAGCTAGAGGGTTAAATGCTTTGTGTCGAAGCATTTATCAGGCGAGCCTGGTTGGAAGAGCGGCACATAACTGGGCTCTGCTCGGCCAGGTGAGCCTGGCTGAAAGAATTTGGCTGAAGGGATGCACATAGCTGGGCTGTTGAAGGGACACAACTGAGCTGGATGTACATGACTGAGCTGCTGAAGATATGGTGGGATGCGCCTGGTTGGAGGCGCATGATGTCTGCTGCGCCTGACTGACAGCGCATGGTGACTGGCAGCGCATGATGACTGCTGCGCCTAACTGGAGGCGCATGGTGGCCGCTGGCTGTAGACTTAGGATCTTTCCTTTGTAAAAATTCTCCTTTGTACAACCTTTTCTAGACATGTAATAGACTTTTATATATAAATGAAAAGTCCTTCTTCAGATGTCCATGGTTATTGACTTTGCTGTGAAGTGTTCTGTGTGAGTCTTGGCGCATGTAGTGTCTGGCGCATGGGCTTTCTGGTTGTGAAATTCCATGCTTCTACAAGACCCCCTTCAAAGTTTTCAAAACTTTTGAATAAGTTTTGGAATACTTTGAATAAGAAGCATGGAGGTCAGGGCGCATAATTTCTGGGCGCATGCCTGTTCGGCGCATGCTCTTCTCAGTTAATGATGATGGTGCCTCGGTAACCGAAAAGATTAATGATGATCTTTTGGTTTTATTTGCTGCTATCCCTGCACAGAACCCGAGGCGACGGCTGAGATCACACGTCATCTGTTCACGCGTACGACCAAGCCCTATAAATAGGTAAGAGTTGGAGAGAGAAAGGGTTCTTCTTCTCTGTGCCTCTGCTTCTTTAGAGTTTTTTCTTCAAAACCCTAACTTCTCCTTCCTCGAGAGAATGGCTTCCAAGACTCCTCGCGGTGCTGCCGGCAAGGGAAAGGAGAAAGCGAAGGAGTCTGTCGATGAGGATGTACCTATCACTCTTGTGCCTCTTGCCGACGTTCGTCCTGAGGTGACAGGTGAGTTTCGTCTCTGCTTTGTGCCCTGTGCCCTAACTGCTGACGCGTATAGACTTCGGTCTTTGATGATACGCCGAGGTTCTATCCTGCCGACGTGCATAGGTTTATACCTTTATTATGCACCGAGGTTTTAATGGCTGACGCGCATGGGTTTTATTCCCTGAAGATGCGCCGAAGCCTTTGCTGACGCGCATGGACTCATGCTCTGATAATGCGCCGAAGCTCAATGCCAACGCGCATGGGCTTACGCCCTGATGATGCACCGAGACATGCTGACGCGCATGGGCCTATGCCCTGATGATGCGCCGAAGCAGATGCGCATGGGTTCATACCCTAATGATGCGCCGAAGCAGATGTGCATGGGTTCATACCCTGGCAATGCGCCAGTCTGCTTGACATATTTTGTCTTTTTACCTGACTTCCACTTTTGTTGTGCCAGTGTCGATGACGATCCCTTTGTTGAATGAGGTCCTCCTGGACGCTTCTCTTTGTCAGATGGGAGTTGATTTTGATGAGGCGGTGATCAACCCTGCAAAGGATGCTATCCTTCAGGACCAACCTCGTGAGAGGATGCTGCAAATCCAGGTCTAGTTGCCGCTTTTCCTCCAGAGTATGATGGAGAGCGGTAAACTGAAGTCTGCTGATTCTGAAGGTGTGACTTTCTTAAAGCCTGCCTTTCTGTTTGGCGACCGATTAGTCTTTTCCGAAGCGAAGATATTAAAGATCAGAGAAGACTGGTTCTTTGCTGCTAAGGGCATGATGTTATACATGCGGCAGGTTGACCGCCAGTTGCCACTGACAGCCTTTTATCGTCTAGCTTCGAAGAGAAGGATGGGTTGGGAACTTACGCCTTCTCAAGGAGGTGCCTTGGGGGGTTCCCTTTCGATTGACACCACCTCGAACCAGCAAGACACCTTGACCGCCTCACGAACCGGTTCTTCGTTCAGTTACCGAGCTTTACGTCCCGGGAGCATCTATAGTGAAGTCCCAAATGACACGTTTCCCTTCAGTGCCCAGACTTTTGCAAATCGGATGCTGACGTCGAAGGTCACGTATCCGACAGCTGGTTTTAGAGTCGAAGGTTGGTGTCACTACATCCCAAAGTGGGACGAGTTGACCTCCTGGGTGCTTTCCAGGTTCAAAGTTGAGCTTAGAGAGATAGGGCTGACTGCCGCCATTCGGGCCACGCAGGCAGGCGTGGACCTCAATAAGCCGATGTTCCTTGCGCTCTTGGAGCTTTTCAACGCCCAGACTGGCAGCTTCTTTACTCCAGTAGGGGAGTTGGGATTGGCCCTCCATGAGATGTACGAAGTGTCCAAGCTTCCTTGGGGCTCGGAACCGTACGAGGAATATTTTCCATCAAATGAAGAGATCCAGGTCTTGGAGGATAAGGACCCGGAGATGATGGCCGTTTTCAAGGAGGTGACGAGCCATCATTATCTGATGCACCGGAGGGACAAGGGTAAGACCCAGCCTCACGTGACTGCTTGGAGGGACTATGTCTTCAGGCAGGATTTGGCGGATCCTTCGAGGATCCGGTTTGCGACTCCGCAGGGCTTGAACCCCGCGGAAGTGAGTTCCGAAATAACCCGGCTGGACGAGAGGACCCCACACTCCAATGAGAGCGGCAAGGATACGTACAGCTGTTTCTAGCACTGCGCGCACCGGATGTCATCTAAGGCAGTGTTGACGGCCTACTTGATGATATGGCTCCGGGATTGCATATTTGCAGGGGGATCCGGTGCCGTTGAGAGGGTACATCGGAATCTCATTTTGCCTGCAGTGAAGTTGGCCTTTGGACGACCTTTAGCTCTCCTTCCCGCGATGGTGTGCAACCTGTTGCACGGTTTGAGGTCTTTTGCTGATGATGTGATCCATGAGAAAGGTAATAATGACAACTTTCCCTGGGCCGAGCTGCCTTTCCATTATCTTATGGGGTGGCTGATCTTACATCATCCGAATGTGATGAGTCCTGGCCCTAAGGAGGACCATGTTGAAGGAGATGCCTTCATTCGCTGCTTCTACAAGAGGAAGTGGTCTTACACTGGCGTCCCCGTTTGTAGGAGGGTTTTGTCCTTCCTTCAGGGGTGGGAAATCATGAAGGTTGGCCCGATCTTCAAGAATTTCGAGGCCGACCAGGATTTGGTTGATTCTGGCGAGGATGCGGTTACTTTGCCGAAATGGAGTTTTCGTTGGTTGCAGAGTATCCGGCCTTCGCACCTGGTCTACCGCAATCAGAACAGATGCTATCTGGAACCGTACTTGCCAAGCCGATTTGCTCGTCAATTTGGCTACACTCAGCTAATGCTGCAGAATCCCAGTAGCAGTCTAGGCTTCATCGGGAGTTTGCTGGATGGAGCCCGGGGCTGGCAGTATTATAACGCTGGATGCACTAGCGTTAAGTTTACCACACCAGTTCGTAATCCTCGGCCGCCGATCTTATATCCGGCCGCCAAGCTGTATTGTACTATGAATACTATGTGTCCTGGTTATGACAGGGAGACTAGTTTCATCATTGGAACCCAGTTGGAGGCAACAACAAATATGTTGGTGGCAGCTCGATCATATCGTCCGCCAGAATTGGCGGGGTATCGGGCTGCTGCTGTGGCACCAGTGAGAGACCCGTCTGTCGGAAAAAGGCGGGCTGACCCAGAAGCTGGTTCTTCTGTACCGAAAAGGTCGAGAAGGACGTCGACCCCGAAGATTACGGAAGTGCCACTTGTAACGCCAACGGGATCGGCTCCCGCTGAGGTAAGGAGTGTTTCATAATTCCAGTTTTTTTATGTCATTGTGGCGACTTATGTTCTTCTTCTTGTAGGGATTGAAGAAGAAGTCTCGTGCTTCGAAACCGGGCACCAGTAATCCGAAGGAGGTGGCAGGCTCTTCTGAGGAGCGCATTCCACCAAGGATGATGTCTCCTGTGAAGGAGGGTCCCGAAGATGTTCCCGCGGAGGTTTTAGTATCTCCTGACTTTGAAGTCGCAACAACTTCTGGGATAGTACCATCTGTCGTGGAGGCCTTGGACGCTGAGGGTCGTACAGACTCGAGGCATCCTGATGATGAAGTGGATTGGAGTTCGTCGCCTTCTGGTGACGTCCCTCCAGCGTTGCAAGGGTCCGTTGCGGGGGCAGCAGAAGCAGTGAGGATAGAGGAGAGGGTTGATTCCCCTCCTGGTCATGATGAAGGGAGGTCGGCTGAATTATTGCCAAATCCTTCCTTGGCTTCAACCATGGACATAGAGATGGCTACCGATCAGGCGGTAGCGACAGATTCTGTCCCTGTAGAGGGACTTGAGAAGAATGAGACCCTTCTGCCGGTCTTGTCTCCTGGGGCTGGCCAGGAGATAAATGTTGATCTCCCCGTTTTGCCGGGGGAGGTAGCTGATACTGATAGAACGTCGGGGATAGAAGAGGTGGCCGTTGACGTCGGTGATTTCTCCGGGCTTGAGAAGGGTAAGGGTGTGGAACCCTCTGTTGCTTCTTCCACTTGGGGTACTATCACGACGTATGTGCCGGCTCCTTCCGTTCCTTCGGCTCCTCGGGCTAGCAGTCTGGGCCCTGTTGATGAAGAGCCTATTGCTGCCGAGGTTGAAACCTCTCAGATCGAGGTTGGCGGATCTTCCTCCGGTCCACAAATTGTAGTAGCTCCTCCAACTCCTGCTATGACGCCGCAGGTGTTGGCGGATGCCGACGAGTATGTGAAGTTCCTCGTCGAGGGAGTGTACAAAATGCTGGAGAAAGGTGTATCTGCAGTGATGGATGCCAAGGGAAGCTTTGCGACAGCAAAAGCTTTGGCAATGCCTTGTATCGAGCTGATCCGCGTTCACCAAGGCCATAATCATATGGCCGAAATTCTGGAGGTTTCGGTGATTGAGCTGGACGAGCGGCTCGCGGAACTGCAGCGCATCCAACGAAATGACCTCTCTGTCTTGATAGATGCAGAGATAGGGAAGTTGATGGCTGAAATCGAGGCTTCCCATCGAGCCGATGTGAGCAGTTGGGAGCGTGAAGTGGCTGGGACTGAGGCTGCAGCGGAGCAGTTATCTCAATCTATGGAGAAGACGACGGAGAAGCGGGCTGCGGTGGACACTAACATCGCAGAGGTTGATGCTCAGATGCGCCGTCTTGAAGACCAGCGGGCCCAACTTCAACTAGAAGCTGATCGTGTCCTGGCTGAACATGTGGCATTCAAGTAGGAGGAGGCGACTCTTACTCAGCGGACCCTTGCTTTGGCTCAGCAGCGACGACAGCTTGATGAGAAGTATGAGAGTAAAACTTCTGCTGAGGCTGTCGGATTAATGCGTCAAGAAGCCGAGCTGCGAGTCCAGGCGACTGTGGAAACTCGCACTGCCGACCTGAGACGTCGAGTCAGAGAGCTCTCATCCCACCCTGGAGAGGATCGGGGACTGTAGCTTCTCTTCTTTTTATGTGTTTTTGCAACTCTTGCTGGGGAAATAGCGTATTTCTGTACTCCCTTCTTTGAAAAATAAAGAAATACACTATCTTTTTTTTGTGTGATGTGTTCATTTTTTGATCTCATGAACTTGATGATTTATGTGGACCTATTATCTTTTGCGTACCTTGGTTTTTAGGTACACATAATAAGTTTGAAGGAACCAACATGTTTGCTCAGAGGTAATGTGGATATGGCAATCATTAGGTTCAAATGATAGAATCTTCCTACTCAGAGGTATTTATGGACGTGGCAGGAATAATCCTGGGGGATACGCTGAACAACTCAGAGGTAATGTGGACGTGGAAGTTCTGCGATCAATGTACGACAACACAGGAGTTGTTTGTACGGGATGTTTACTCAGAGGTAATGTGGACGTGGTAAACATGAAGGATAGCGTAAGCTCACGAAAATGTAAGGTTCCGCTTTGTAGGATGTAGAGAGACAACTCAGAGGTAATGTGGACGTGGTTATCTTTCTACAGAAGGATGCCACGGAACAGCTGGGTTCCGGAAGCGTTTGATTTTGTGAAAAGAGGTTGTTTGGAGAAATACATGTCTTGGAGGATGTCAAGAATAGTACTTCTTTAGGAACTTGCCGTTGATGGGCATCATGAACAAGTCCCCATTGGGTTTGGCGAGGCGGTAAGCACCGTTTGAGTATACCATCTCAATGATGAAGGGTCCTTCCCATTTAGGCTCAAACTTCCCTGGTGTCTTGTGAGTTAACACCATTGGCCTTCTGACTGCTAAAACCAGGTCGCCAACTTGGAAAGTTCTTTGCTTGACCTTCTTGTTGAAAGCCTGTGATATACGGGCTTGGTAAAGTTTGATGCGTTGTTGAGCTAGGAGACGCTTTTCGTCAAGTGCCTCCAGTTTCCGCAGACGACGATGTTGATTGTCTTCTTCTGTGAGATCGTTTGTGATTGCCACGCGGAGCGAAGGTATCTGTATCTCGAGAGGCAGTACTGCTTCGCTCCCGTAGACCAGGGAGAATGGAGTGTTGCCTGTTGGGGTCCGTACCGTTGTGCGGTAGGCCCAAAGGCATTCGCCAAGCTTTTCGTCCCAGTCGCGTTTGTTGGATGACACGACCTTTTTGAGTAGCCTGACGATAGTTTTGTTGAACGCCTCGGCCAATCTGTTTGCTGCCGAATTGTAGGCGGTTGAGGCCACATTTTGAATGCGATTCTTGTCACAGAACCTGCTGAAAATGTGGCTGATGAACTGGGGACCATTGTCATGAATGATTCGCTTGGGTACTCCAAAACGATAAATGACATGGTGTTTGATAAAGCTGACCACCCTGGAGCTTTTTACTTCCGCTAGTGGGACTGCTTCCGCCCATTTGGAGAAGTAATCGGTGATGGCCAAGATGAAACGATGTCCTCTTGATGAAGGAGGGGTGATTGGTCCTACAATGTCCATGCCCCAGGCTTCGAATGGCCAGGAGGCGACTGTAGGATGTAGAGGTTCAGACGGTGTATGTATGAAGTCTGCATGAAGTTGGCATGCATGGCACTTCTTAGCATATTCCACTGCGTCGGCAACCATGGTTGGCCAGTAGTAGCCCATACGTCGCAGTCGATCTTGCAACTTAGGACCTGGTTGGTGAGCTCCGCAAGTTCCGTCATGAGCTTCTCGAAGAGCTTCGGCCGCTTCTTCGTTAGACAGGCATCGAAGGAGAAGCCTGTCGAAGGAGCGTCGGTACAGCGTTTTAGTGGCTGTATCGTAGTAGAATCGAAGAGAGCGTCTCCTGACTGAGACGGCTTCCTTCGGATCTTCCGGAAGGATTTCGTAGACGGCGAAGTCGATGAACGGGAATCTCCAGTCTCGAACATTAACATCGGTGTTTGTTGGCACGGCGTGAGCCATTTGCAAACATAGGTTATTTCTGGGACAAATCAAGTCTCGGCCAGTTACCGTGACATAGTGTTGAGTCCCAAGGGGCGCGGCCAATGAGGCTGCGAGGCCAGCCAGAGCGTCAGCCTCCAAGTTTTGTAGACGGGATACATGTTCGATGAAGAACCCAGTGAAGGTTGAAATGATGTTCAACGCAACTTCATGGTAAGGGATCAAATCTTCATGGCGAACTTCGTATTGCCCCCGAATTTGGTTTACGACGAGTTTCGAGTCGCCGTAGGCTTCCAGATGATCCATCCCCAGCTGTTGTGCTAGCTGGAGTCCCATGACGAGTGCGTTGTACTCAGCAACATTGTTGGAGCACGGCTTCGAAAGAGAGTATGCGCGCTGGATGACCAGCTGATCGGGGGAGATCAAGACTACCCCCACTCCTGCGATGATTTGGCCGTTGGGGCCCGTTCTTGAAGCGCCATCGAAGAACATCCGCCAAACGGGACTTCCTTCAGTGACGTTTGATTCTTGGACTTCATCCGGGATGTCTTCATAGAGTTTTGAAGATTCTGGGATGGGGTGTGCAGCTAAAAAGTCAGCCAGAGCCTGACCCTTGACCGCCTTCTGTGGGACAAACACTATGTTGTATGGCGTTAGTAGGATCGCCCATGTAGCCAGCCGGGAGTTTAATGACCCTGGCTTCGTCATGAGAACTCTGAGTGGATTGACTCGGGAGATGACGTGAATTGTCTGACCCGGGACGTAATGACGAGTCTTCTGAATGGCAAACACCAAAGCCAAGCACTCCTTTTCAACGGGGTTGTACCGGTGTTCGGCCCCGATGAGTGTTCGACTGAGGTAGTAGATTGCTTGCTCGTAGCCTGCATCACTGTTTTGAGCCAGTAAAGCGCCGAGGGAATGATCCATAGCACGGACGTAGAGGAGGAATGGTTTGCCGGCGACAGGTGCCACTAGGACTGGCGGGCTTGTCAAGTAAGCCTTGATGTCGTCGAAAGCCTTTTGGCACTCCTCTGTCCAGACGTAAGAGACTCCCTTCTTCATGAGCTGAGTAAAGGGTTGACATTTACCGGAGAGGTTTGCTATGAACCTCCAGATGTATGCCAGACGTCCCTGTAAGCCTCGAAGTTCTCGAAGGTTCTTCGGAGGGTCCATGTTGAGGATGGCTTTAGTCTTCTCAGGATCAACATGAATGCCTTTCGCTGTGATGACGAAGCCCAAGAATTTGCCGCTAGAAACCCCCAGAAAGGATTTAGCGAGGTTCATTTTGAGTTGATGCGCCCGCATGAGATCGAAGACCGTCTTCAGGTCCTGTAGGTGATCTCTTTTGAGGGGGCTCTTGACTGCGATGTCGTCAACATAGCATTCGACTGTCTTGTGAAGATGTTGACGGAAGATGGTGCTCATAGCTCGCTGGTATGTCGCACCGGCGTTCTTCAAGCCGAAGGGCATTACTGTGTAGCAGAAAACACCTTTCGGAGTCCTGAATGACGTGTGTTTTGCGTCATCGGGGAACATCTTGATTTGATTATAGCCTGAATACCCGTCCATAAAGGACATGCGTTCAAAGCCACATGTGTTGTCGATCATTACATCGGTGATTGGGAGCGGGAATTCATCCTTCGGGCAAGCAGAGTTGAGATCCCTGAAGTCGATACAGACTCGTATCTTCCCGTTCTTCTTGGTGACGGGGACGACGTTGGCTACCCAGTCCGGGTGTTGTTCCTCACGGATGAAGCCACTGGTCAAGAGCTTGTCCACCTCCTGATCGATGGCATTCATGATGTCCGGGCGGAAGCGTCGCTGTTGTTGTTTGATAGGTTTGGCATCTGGTAAGATGTTCAACCTATGCATCGCGATCTGTGGATCGAGACCCGGCATGTCTTCGTAGCTCCAGGCGAAGACGTCAATATACTCTTTAGCCAGTTGGACTAAAGATTCTCGGTCTTCTCCTTCCAAGCTTTTGCTGATGAAGATGGGTTTAGAAGAAGACCCATCCCCGAGGTCGATCTGCTCGACTTCGTCTTCGGTGGGAGGTTCTCGTAACTCAAAACGAGACTCCCATTGTTCTTCTAGGCGCTGAGCCCAGGGTTCCTCTTCGAAGGGTTCCGGCGGTTGGTCTTCGCCTTCATCTTTCTGAGGTTGCGCCGATGTCATGTTAGCTGACAGCACTTTCCTGAAGACTGATCCGATACTGGTATCGGAATCCCACGTCGATGCTTCAGACGAGTGGGAATGTTCTATGTCTTCTGCATCTGAACTCTCTGGAGTTGATGGCGGCGTGACATAGCCTAACCCCCGTCGAGTCCGATTATAGTAATCCTGTGGCTTTCCATTGGGCATCGGAAGCCGGACAAGGAGATGCCGACCCTTGCCGTAGTTTAAGCCCTTGTTGCTTTTCAGGTCGTAGCCCATCTTTTGGATGATGTGCTTAGCCGTATCTGTGTACCGATAGACTTGTACTCTGCTGGTATCAGGTTCGGGCTCGATTGACGGAAGGTCCCGCCGACGCTCGATTTTGCCCGAGATGATGGTGCCTTGGTCTCGGCTCCGTGGAGGGACTATGAAGACTCCTTGAGACGGGACTATTTGATTATGGTAGACGGTCGTTACTTGTGTTTGCAACGACCGTAGAGCGTTGTCTAATGTATACATGGCATTCCAGTGTGGAAGACAAGAATAATTGAAAGACACTCTATTATTGATAAATTACGAGATTTTATCCCGTGGGATTACATTGTCGAAGGAGGGTGCGTCTACATCAGCGAAGATATATTCGCCAAGCTCCTCATCTATAAGCACTGGGGCCGGATCAGGAGAGTCCTCCACCGCTCTGACTTTGGGGTCTGAGAGGGTTATGTGAGCCCTCTCCGGCACCTTGGATGACTGCGGCGGCCTGCCTTTAAGACGCACCTTGAGAGGTGCCTCGGTTGCGCCTCCGATGAGTGGCGCCTTCCCTTGTAATTTTACCACCAGGGGAGCCGCTGTTTGAGGTGGCTTTCCCTTGAGGCGTATCTTCAGGGGAGCTTCGTGAGTCGGTGCTTTCCCTGATAGCTTGATGCTCATTGGAGGCGCCTTCTGGGGAGGCTTGCCCTTCAATCGGATTTTTAAGGGGGCATCGGGAGTCATTTCGGGCTCCATGTCCGGCTCTGTTGCCGTCTCTGCCTCATCATCAGCGTCATTGGCTTCCTCCTCGTCAATGGGCTTGTACAAGTCGGAATCGGTGAAGTAGGCCTCAATCCCTTTGAAGGGATCGATATCTGCAAACTCCGTCCGGATGACGCCGTTGGTGGATACATATTTCATGCATTGGTGGAGCGTGGAGGGCACCACCATGTACTCATGTAACCATGGTCGTCCGAGTAAGATGTTGTAGTTGACCTCGGCATCCACCACATAACAAGTCACCTCAGTTTTGAGGCTGCCGATGTGACATTTCAGCCGGATCTTGCCCAGTGGCTCGCTCTTGCTAGCGTTGAAGCCACTGATGGTCGTATTGGAGGGCGCCAGCCGGTACATTGGGATCCCCAGCTTTGATAGCAGCGCCTTTGGAATGATGCTTAGGGAAGACCCCGGATCGATCTGAATCCTGCTCACCTTTACCGAACCGATGTACCCTGTGTAATACAACGGTCGGTTATGTCGGTGATGCTTGAGCAGCATGTCTTGTTGGGTGAAAGTTATGTTTGGGATAACTTCATCCGCACAATGACAATGTGCACAAGTAGTTGGGAGGTCTTCAGGCTGCTTGACTTGACTGAGAAAGGATTCGGCATCCTTCAGAGCTTCGCAGAGAGCTTCTCGGGAGTCCTTAGAGAGACGCAGGAGCTCGAACAAAGACAAGCGTGCAGGAGTACTGGCCAGTTGCGCCAGAATGTCAAAATTGTGGGGCTTGGCTAGCCCTGAAGCATTTTCTTTCCGCAGAGGTCTGTCGAAACGGGCCTCCACTTGCTTTTGTTTATTGGCTGCTGAGGGCTTGGATGGACCCTCCTCAGGGATGGTGCCAGGAGGCACCACTTCGGCGACAGCTTCACCGGACTGGGAGTTCTGTTGTGCACGCGTCTGCACAGGAAGCGCCTCTTCCGTTGAAGAAGAGACCGTGCGGCAAGACTTGATCTTCCTGTCTTTTGCTTTGGAGGTAGGGCGTACCTCCGGTTGAGTTACCTCGGAGACGAGGTTGGGGTGAACCCAGAGGACCTCTCCTCGAGATATGGTGAGTGGGACAAGTCCACTCACATTGTCACGGGTGGGTGGTAAGTTCACCACCTCCATTGTCGCCTTAGGGATGGGGACGACTCCATCTTGTGTGGTAGTCGGCGGCAAGGTGCCGAACTGAAGTGACACCACATTAGCTGACACCGTCTTCTCTTCATAGTCGATGGAGATTACATCCGCATTGATCATACGCTGGATGTAATTTTTGAGGACGTAGCAGTCCTTAGTCGGGTGTCCGACAAACCGATGGTAGTGACAGTACCTCGGGTTGTCCACTTTCCCGACTTCATCGGGCCGCTTCGGGTCCGGAAGCTTGATCTTGTCACCCTGCTTCAGTATCTCAAAGAGTTGCAGGGTGTCGTCATCATTGAACGAATAAACCTCCTTGGGTCTCGGTGCCAGTGGAGGCTTTTGAGTAGGCACAGATGCGCCCTTCGAGGCATTAACAGTCAATGCCTGTTTCTCCTTTGTTTCTCGTCCGGAGTTGTTGATTGCGGACTTTTTCCCCTTATCGTCAAAGGCGGGGAAGCTAACACCCAGAAGACGTGCATTGGCCGCCTTCTTCTCTGCAGCTTCAGCTTCGATGATTAGGGAGCTCCAGTCGGGAGGGGGAGTAGAGTTAAGCCAGAGCTTTACTGCAGGCAGCATGTTTATACTGCAAGCGGAGAGAAGCGCATGCTCTGGCATGCCTGGAGGTAGCCTGAAGCATGCCTGACGGAAGCGTTCGATGAATGCCCGAACCGTTTCCTTGTCCTTCTGGCGTATCTCAATGAGAGACGCCATCGTCATGTCCTTCCCACCGTCGTTGAAGCGGTCGAGGAAGAGGCATGTCAGGTCGTCGAAGGACGATATGGAATTATCGGAGAGGCTACAGTACCAGTCATACGCCACCCCTTTCAGGGCCCCAACAAAGATGCTGGTGAGGAGCGCGTCCTCCTTCGGAAGATGCCCTGTCTGCGACTGGAAGTACGTCAGGTACCGTCGTGGAGAGTCCTTTCCGTCATACGGCGTGAGTGTTTGTGGTTTATACTTTGGGGGATAAACCACCTTGTTCCACTCAAGGGGATAAGGCTGGGGAATGCCCATCTTCTGGCGCTCCTCCTGCCTGTTCTTGGACTCGAAGCGCTCCCGCAGATCTTTGATCATTTCGACCACGTCCTCCGTGGAGCTAGGAGTCGGGGAAGGAGGTACCACCTGGAGTGGAGCGTTTGAGGGCTCCGACGTCCGGGGTGCTTCTGTGTCTGAGGGTGTCCGTTGGAGGGGCACACTCGACTCTCCATTGGCTCCTGGGTTGGGACCATTTGAAGGTGTCCTGATCAAGGCCGACCGCATCTCAAACACTGCTTGAGTCAGCGCTTGCATTGAGGCAGAGAGGGTTTTGAGTCCTTCCTCTAGCGAGTCTATGCGCTGGACAATGTCCTGTGGCGGCGCATCAGTCTCAAGATCACCCCCGGTCATGTATACTGTCATGACACGGCCGGAAGTGGATGGATTAGTTGAGGCTTCGCTCTCAGCCTCGCTCTCATGTGGGGGAGTCACTTCTCCTGGTGTTTGGCCACCCCCAGCCACATTCTGGAGTTCGTCTTCGACAGGCGCATCTGCAAGGGCCTGACTGCCCTCAGCTCTGTCTTGAAGGGCCTCTTCGTTTCCAGCACTACCCCCGGCGGTGTCCTGGAGGACATCGTCATTTTGAGGGGCTTCAGGGAGGCCACCTTCGCCTTGATGAAGATCCGCCGCAGCTGTGCTTTGGACATCTTCATCTTCGGAAGGAGGCTCGACAAGGGTCTGGCTACCCCCAGCTTCCTCCAAGAACTTCTTCCTCGACCGAGTGCCTTCGAACACTCCAGAGGTCGTGACAGCTGCCTTGGTTTTCCTCGGCTGGCTTTTGGATGAAGACAAGGAATTGGCAGTCGTCTTCCGGACAGATGAGGAGTTGGAGATCACGTTGCATGAAGCAACCTTTAGCTCCTCTTCTGCTGACACCTTCGTCCCAAGGCGATATCGGAGGGGTGTCGATGATTGTAGCCGTTGGAAGACCGACTGCTTTGGCGGTACTGCCGTCTTGCAACAACAGTTGATGGTGACCACTGCACAAGTGTGCCCCGCGAGAGGCGCATCGTGCTTGTTGGTCAACTCTCCTGACCGGCGCTTGTGAGTGATCACGTTGCGCAAGTCGTTGGAGGAGAGTGCTACCCTCACACCCCTCTCAGGCGCATGGCAGGGCCAAGCGCCAGGGTGGTCGGGTGAGTGCTGCGCCCCCTGATCTAATACCAAGCAGGCATCACGATCAGTAGTGGGGGAACCACAGCATTTGAAGTGACTTGAACGGACCTCAAACGCACAACCAGAGGAGGCGCGGGAGTTCAAGACCACTGAGTTTGCCTCTCTCGGCTTGGTTGTGCACGCAGTGAATGCGCCCAAGCGAGATGAGGACTTTGAAGATCGACTCGTTGTTGGTACAGAAGCACTTGAGTCAACCTTGTACAGCTTGCCATCGGCAGCGCGCGTGATTGTAAGCGCGTGCCTCTGGTCGGCTGCTGGCATAGCACGTTTGTGGCGCATGGCCCGTGCCGCCTTGGATTTCTTCATACCAGCCCGCTGGGGCGTATAGTACTCAGCATCCAAATTCTCCTCGCTATTACAGCGAGTGAGTCTGTCAAAGACAGAGGCTCTTTGTGGCGCATCAGAAGTGATGCGCGGGGCATTGGCTGCGCCCCTGCTCCGTCGACGTATCTTCCTCGCCTGAGAGGAAGATGGCTGGGGAACGTGGTCAGCCGCACGCTTCCCCGAGAGATGCGCTGCATCGGCGGGCGCACCTTGACTGCTGAGGACGTCAGCAGGAAGGGAAGGCTGGACGGGCGCATCCCCTTCAACGGTGGTGCCCAAGGCGTCGACTTTGCGCACCCAGACTGCGCGGGTCTTCTTCGGCTTCGACAGCCGCTTCGAAGGACTCGCACTTCCTTCAGAAATGAACTCCTCGTACGCCTGTTGATTGAGACGCACTACCAGCGTCTTGTGGGAGGAGCCCACCTTCACGTCGTCGACCTGTGACACAACCTTCTCGATAGAGGAGAAAGAAGTCCCCAGCAGAGTCGCCAGCTTGTTTGCCATTAAAATTGTTTTGATTGAAATCTTAATACAAACAGAACAGTGATACAATATAGGACTTAGATTTAGTCCTAGGAGTACACTTTTGTTTAAGCTGGGTCCTTAGTGCCAATGGAGCGAGTGGTAATGCGTTGACTCCGTTGACCGGCTGACGACGGTTATCGGTTCTCTGAAGGTGTTGATTGCTCTGGGTGCTGGAGCTTGCTGAGAGGAGGAAGACGTTGAGTGTCTAGAACTGCCTCTCGGTGATTCTCTGTTGTGGATTCTTGTATGTTCTGAGTCTCTGTCTGTGTGTGAAAGAGATGATCCTTCTATTTATAGTTTTGCAGACTGGCTGCTCATGCGCGCATGCAGGATACGCCGGTGTGGGGACGCCACGTGGAGGTTACTGATGGAGGCACACGGATGCTGCACCCTGATCGAGGGGGAGAACTCTTCATACTGCTGTTGTGAGCCGGCACGTAGCAGAGAGAAGATCTTTCCGTTGCTGAAATCTTGGATGAGTTGAGTCAAAAGACACGTGTCGTCGACTCATGGTTCGAAGATCTCGAATTTGGTGGAGAGAAGTGATCTGGTGAGCTGCGCCTTGGATTGGGCGCAGGAGGAGGCTGCGGCTCATAACCTTTAGGAGTTACAAACCATTTGGGGCGCATGGCTTTTGAGGCGCATGCAGGCGACTTTCCTTCTGTCTTTCGGGATCAGAGAGCAGTCTGAGGCGCATGGCTTTTGAGGCGCATACTGATTTGGACGCATGGCCGTAGAGGCGCATGCTGATGGTGGAGTGGCCACGTGGCAGTAGCCGTCGAAATAAAGTCATGATGATGCTGACGTTGCCGACGCATCGTTTTCTGAATAAAGCTGTCAACTGTTCAGACTTTGGGAGGCGTGCTGCCAACTCTGTCAGTTCAGCATTTAATGTTGGTGACGTTCGATGGAGAGCTGAGTGGGCGCGTCGGTTGGCGTTCCATTCGGTATGGAGATGTGTGAGGGCGCACCCTCTGTAATGCGCCGAGTACTGTAGGGCGCGTCTGTGTGATACGCCTGATGCCGAAGGGCGCATCCGTGTGATGCGCTGTCTGGCTGGCGCATCAGACATGTCTTTTAATAATGCGGCTGTCTCGCTCTTCGAGTGCCATAAATAGCCGTTTGGCTGAATTCGAGGCGTCCGGTTCATCCATTTAATGTAAATTCATTGCACGGAATTTGGAGGGCCATCCACTTGGCACGTGGGTTTGATCTGCCCGGCCTATAAATAGTGGCATGGAGAAAAGATTTGCTTCTCATTCCCTCACGTTCTTCCAACATGAACTTGAACATGCGGGTGCATTCTGTTGACGAAGTGCTCCCGAGGGTGAAGATGAGACGCTGTGTTGTCTTCGATGCTCTTGAAGGTGACTGTTACATCCAAAAGACGGAGTCGAGGGCTTCTGAGGCAGGCGGAAGGTGCCTGTTGCATCCAAAGATGGGGATGCTCGAGCCTTGTCTCCGTTATTCCGGAAGAGCCGTAGATCGGAATGGCGGTGCTAGGCTCTCTCTTCCTTCAAAGTGGGTGTCGCCCACTTTGATTGTGTTGAAAGCTGCTCCTTTAGCCACGGTTTCGATCACGGTCTTCCTTCGGCTTTGGAGGCTCTTTCGAAGCCTCCCCTGGCCACAGCATTTGCGGTGCTCTTCTCTTCCTTGGTTCCAGCTAGAGGGTTAAATGCTTTGTGTCGAAGCATTTATCAGGCGAGCCTGGTTGGAAGAGTGGCACATAACTGGGCTCTGCTCGGCCAGGTGAGCCTAGCTGGAAGAATTTGGCTGAAGGGATGCACATAGCTGGGCTGTTGAATGGACACAACTGAGTTGGATGTACATGACTGAGCTGCTGAAGATATGGTGGGATGCGCCTGGTTGGAGGCGCATGATGTCTGCTGCGCCTGACTGACAGCGCATAGTGACTGGCAGCGCATGATGACTGCTGCGCCTAACTGGAGGCGCATGGTGGCCGCTGGCTGTAGACTTAGGATCTTTTCTTTGTAGAAATTCTCCTTTGTACAACCTTTTCTAGACATGTAATAGACTTTTATATATAAATAAAAAGTCCTTCTTCAGATGTCCATGGTTATTGACTTTGCTGTGAAGTGTTCTGTGTGAGTCTTGGCGCATGTAGTGTCTGGCGCATGGGCTTTCTGGTTGTGAAATTCCATGCTTCTACAGGCCACTAGACGGAACCCTGGCAACGAGTGGGTTTATTTTTGGATCCCCCACTTTATTGTAAAAATATTTTTTTGAGGCGTTTAGCCGACGAGCACCTGTTTAGCTCGGTTGCATTTTACTTACTGTCTGCCTACGGGCTGTAACATGATTAACAAATCCTAGGGTTGATCATGTATGACTGAACTCTTGCTAATCCTAACATTTTGTAACGACTAGCTTCATGATCAGCTGAATATGTAATATTTGGGATGCCTTATTATTGTATATTTAATGATCATACATCTTGTAACTTTTACTTACTTGCTTGTGATTGAGACAATAGGCTTGTTCATGACCTTAAGAGACTGCTGGCTTGTAGATAAACCCTCATGTATCCTAGACAGCCGTGACCGTATAGCAAGATGGAATCCATTTCAATATACGTAGCTGGCTATGTCTGCCCCCGCTCTCCAGTATTCTGGTTCTGGGGCGTGACATGGTTTAAGTGGTGGCCCATGCAGGTCTTGTAAATCAAGATATGTGAGGGTTTACCGAATAGATGTCTCAATCAGTATTCGTCCTTGATCTCTGCTCATATCTTCTGAATTCCTGGATTCTTGTCCTGATCATATGCTTGTATCGTTGATCTGTCCTGGTCCTTCCTTATTGTTCCCTATGTCGTCTTCTTCAGCGGCATTGTTCGTGGTCCTACCGATCAGCAAGGCGGAGCACCTTCCGCGGACCAGCAGCAACCTGGAGATCAAGCCCAGCATTCCGGAGTAGCCTCCAGAGTCGTGCCTTCTGACGGAGAACCACCAGTCCAGCCAGTTCAGCCTGTCGAGCCTGATGATGGCACTTTGGTAGGACTCGTCAGGACCTTGATAGCTTCCCAAGATCGTCGTGGAGATGCATTGCAACAGGCAGTGGCGGATGCTTTGACAAGAGGTGGTCATCCAGGGAACAGTGCGGCCAACAGCTTCAAGCGCTTGAACCCTCCATTCTTCGACGGTAGTGAAGATGCTATCGTGGCGGATGCATGGCTTCAGGACACAGAAGTGATTCTAGAAGCAGCCAAGACTCCAGAGAATGAGAAGGTGGCAGTTGTACGCCTGCAGCTATTGGATCTTGCCCGCAGCTGGTGGGAAGCACAGGCAGTTGGGTTAGCAGCACCCATTCCATGGGCAGTATTCAGAGAGAGATTCCAGACCAAGTATTTCGATGCCGTGGCTCGGTATGATCTGCAGACGAGGTTTACCAATCTGAAGCAAGGTGGCAGGACGGTCGACGGATATACGGTCGAGTTTTCTAGACTCAGTCGGTTTGCTCCCACTTTGGTGGCAACCGAGTATGATAGAGCCCAGCGGTTCCAGCAGGGACTTCACTTGGAGATCTTATTGGCAGTCGAGCAGTTTGAGCATCAGACTTTTGATGCAGTCTTGAGAGCAGCCCGGAGGCATGAGTATACCTCCCAGAGGATCGTGGATAGGACCGGGGGTCGGAAGAGATCTCACGGCCAGATGAATCAGTCTTCGGCACCAGCCCTGGCAGCCAGGGCTTTGACTATTGGAGCTCCGAGGCGAGCAGCCTCAGTAACGTCGGTTCAGCATTCCACTCCGACGCACCCTCAGCAGCAGCAGAAGCAGAAGCAGTCTTCCGCAGTGGGATGTTCTCATTGTGGGAAGCCAGGCCATGTGGTGGCAGATTGTCGCAGGGCGCAGGGATTGTGCCTGGCTTGTGGAGCACCAGACCATAGGGTTGGATCCTGCCCGAATAGGGATGGTTCATCATCATCCAACCTTTCTAGTTCTTCGGTGAGAAGACCAGCACCAGTCCAGCAGCAGCAGCAGTATCCATTGATGAGGCCCTTGCCGCCTCAGTCCCAGGCATTTCAGCAGCAGAGCCCCCAGCAGTATGTGTAAGCCTAGGCCTTGAGTCAGAATAGGCAGCGAGGATATCAGCAGAGGGGACCAGCACCCCGAGGGCATGGTCAGGCCATGATGATGACCGTGGAGGAAGGATTGGCACCAGGAGAGGTAGTGGCAGGTACTATTCTCGTCAACTCCTTTCCAGCTTCAGCTTTATTTGATTCTGGTGCATCGCATTCTTTTATGTCTGCACGATTCGTGACACGGATAGGATTGGAGCCCGAGTCATTATCAGTAAGGCTCAATATACTTACTGGTAACGGACTTGTGGGAGTAGATAGAGTGTTTTCCTCGTGTCGGATCGTAGTTAGCGGTAGAGAGTTCCCCGCTAGATTGATAGAATTCCCGATGGCCGATTATGATGTGGTCCTAGGGATGGATTGGTTGAGGAACCAGTATGCTAGAATAGACTGCCATATTGGTAGGGTTGTTTTTAGTACTCCAGGCGAGCCGAAGTTTTCCTTTTCTAGAGGAGCAGTTGAACCTTCTCCTCCAGTATTGCGGATGGCAGTAGCAGCAGTTCAGTTGCCCAGGATAGTAGATAAGTTTCCAGATGTTTTCCCAGAAGAGCTTCCAGGTATGCCTCCGGAGCGGGAGATCGAGTTCACCATAGACTTGATTCCCGGGACAGCCCCAGTGTCAGAGAGAGTCTACAGGATGGTGCCGTCAGAGTTGGAGATATTGTACAAGATGATTGAAGAACTCAGAACCAAGGGATTCATTCGTGCTAGTGGATCGCCTTGGGGATCCCCGATGCTTCTTATAAAAAAGAAGGATGGTACGTCCAGGTTATGTGTTGATTATCGTACCTTGAACTCAGTGACAATCAAGAACAGATACCCTCTTCCAAGGATAGATGACTTGTTTGATCAACTCAAGGGGGCTTCAGTCTTCTCGAAGATTGATTTGCGCTCAGGTTATCATCAGATCAGAGTCAGAGAGCAGGACATCCCGAAGACAACTTTTAGATCGAGATATGGGCATTGGGAGTTCCTTGTTATGCCTTTTGGAGCAACCAATACGCCGGCAGTATTCATGGACCTCATGAATCGTATCTTCATGCCTTACTTGGATCAGTTTGTGATTGTATTCTTGGATGACATTCTGGTCTACAGCAAGAGTGAGGCGGAGCATGAGCAACATCTTCGTGTGGTTCTACAAACTCTCAGGGAGCACCAGTTATATGCCAAGTTCAGTAAATACGAGTTCTGGCTCGACCGCATTTCGTACTTGGGTCATATCATCACTCGAGGAGGAGTAGAAGTGGATCCCCAGAAGATTGTGGCTATTGAGTCATGGCCAGTACCCAGCACAGTTGCAGAAGTTCGCAGTTTCCTCGGATTGGCCGGCTACTACCGGCGGTTTGTTTCAGATTTTGCTCGGATTTCAGCGCCATTGACATAGTTGACCTGCAAGGATGCACAGTTTGCTTGAACAGCAGAGTGTCAGAGTTCTTTTGAGCAGTTGAAGCGAGGATTAATAACAGCTCCTATTCTCACGCTTCCAGATGGAACCGGAGGATTTTTAGTGTATTGTAATGCTTCAGGCAGAGGTTTAGGATGTGTTCTGATGCAGCATGGAAAGGTGATAGCTTATGCATCACGACAACTTCGTGATCATGAGAGGAATTACCCAACCCATGACTTAGAGCTGGCAGCAGTAGTGTTTGCACTTAAGTTATGGAGGCACTACTTGTACGGAGATAGGGTAGAGATTTTCACCGACCACAAGAGCCTGAAGTATGTTTTCACCCAGAAGGATCTTAACATGCGACAGAGAAGGTGGCTGGAGCTACTTATGGATTATGATGTCAACCTGCAGTATCATCCTGGGAAGGCCAATGTCGTAGCAGATGCATTGAGCAGGAGAGCCGGAGCTTATTTCCTAACAGCGCAACCAGAGCTGTTAGCAGATCTTCAGAAGATGGGTATTGAAGTTGTTCTCCCTTCCAGTGTGGCCTTGATGTCCAGTATGCAAGTTCAGTCTACTATAGTCGAGAGGATCCGGATGACGCAGTCGGCAGATTCCAAGCTTCAGCGACTCAGAGCAGAGTGTGAGGCGGGACGAAGACCAGAGTTATATATTCATGAGGATGGTACACTTCGACATGGTAAGCGTCTTTGTGTACCCAGTGGAGATATCCGACAGGAGATTATGTCAGAAGCGCACAGTTCGCAGTATTCCATCCATCCCGGCAGTACGAAGATGTACCGTGATATTCGGCAGCATTTCTGGTGGAATGGCATGAAGCGGGAGATAGCTCGGTTTGTCTCTCGGTGTTTGGTTTGCCAACAAGTTAAAGCCGAACATCAGAGACCGGCTGGACTTCTTCAGCCCTTGTCGATTCCAGAATGGAAGTGGGAGCATGTGACCATGGATTTCGTGACCGGATTACCTAGATCCCCAGCTGGTAGAGATGCCATTTGGGTTATAGTTGACCGGCTCACGAAAGTGGCTCACTTTCTTCCATTCAGAGTTGGTCAGTCGACGGCTCAGTTAGCAGAGATGTACCTCAGGCAGATTGTCAGATTGCACGGTGTTCCTGTCAGTATCACTTCGGATCGAGATTCAAGATTTACGTCGCACTTTTGGCGTAGCTTGCAAGAGAGTTTGGGGACTCATCTCCAGTTTAGCTCAGCATATCACCCACAGACAGATGGCCAGTCGGAGCGCACGATCCAGACTCTTGAAGACATGTTGCGGTCTTGCACACTTGACTTCGGTGGTTCATGGGAAGATCACTTGCACCTGGTAGAATTCTCGTACAACAACAGTTTTTAGGCCAGTATCCAGATGGCACCGTTCGAGGCACACTATGGTAGGAAGTGCAGATCCCCGCTAGCCTGGGATGATGTTGGGGAGAGGCAGATGCTTGGTCCAGAAATGATTGCTCAGACCGTTGAAGTAGTCAGGCGAGTCAGAGATCATCTTCGAGTTGCCCAAGATCGCCAGCGTCATTGGGCCGATTCTCATCGGCGACCTCTCGAGTTTTCGGTCGGCGATCATGTATTCCTGAGGATTTTGCCTAACCGTGGCGTCATTCGTTTCGGCATACGGGGCAAGCTTAGTCCTAGGTATAGGACCGTTTGACATTCTGGAGCGAGTAGGAGATGTATCCTATCGTCTCGCTCTTCCACCGTCGCTAAGCGAGGTGCATGACGTATTCCATGTATCCCAATTACGACGGTATATTCCAGACTCGAGCCACATCCTGGATCATTCGGAATTGGTTATTGGTACCAACCTTTCGTATGAGGAGAGGCCCGTGTCTATATTGGATCGAAGAGAGAAGATCCTCAAGAACAAGACTATCAAGTTAGTCCGAGTTGCTTGGGGTCATCACTCTTTGGGGGAGTCAACGTGGGAGCGTGAGGATGATATCCGATCACGATATCCCGACTTGTTTGACTCGTGAGGTATAATGTCTTTCTTATGCCTCATGCCATCAATTCCTTGCTTGCATGATTGATTGATTGCCTAGTATAATTGCCTGTGAATAGTGTAGCTTGTTCTTGTCCCTCTAGCCTCTTAATTAAATTTCGAGGACGGAATTCTTTTAAGGTGGGTAGAGTTGTAATGCCTGTTGTTCGTATTACGTATTTGGAATACGTATACGTATTTTATCTTGTATTTGCATATCTCCTTGGTTTGGCCTGGCTTGTTTACTCTCGGTTTGGGTTGGCTTGGTTCGGCCGGCCCAATGCTTGGTTCATCATGGACCAAGGTGAACCCCCTACCTACCACCACCCATGATATTTATTTCCCCACCAACCTTCTCTCTCCTCCATAACTCTCATTTATTTCTTCTTCTTCTTCTTCTTCCTTCCTCTCCACAACTCCCCAACCCTTAGGCAATTGCAACTTGCTTCCACAAGAGAACTCATTTTTATGGTTCCATTAGCTTCTTCTCATGATTCTAAACCACATTAGAACTTGTCATTTTCTATTTTGAGGCTTTATTTCTTGTAGATCTAGAGTTTTATTACTTTCGGATTTTGGTGGTTTTGATCTATTAAACTTCCTTGTTTTCAAGTTTTGATGGTTCCATGTTTTAGAGAATTTCATTCTACCCAATTTTGACCTTTGGAAAGTTGGATTCGGACTTGTTTTGACCAAGTTATGAGCATTTGGAGTTTTGGGTTCCATCCTTGGAGTTCTTGCAGTTCTTGCTGTTCTTGCCATTTGGAGAAGACAGTGAACAGTGAGCTAGCTTTTTAGCTTATGCCGCTGAGCTATACGCTGCTCTTTAGCGAGCGTACGCTAGCCTTCGTACGCTGTTGTTTAGCGAGCGTACGCTAGCCTTCGTACGCTGCTGTTTAGCGAGCGTACGCTAGCCTTCGTACGCTACTGTTAGTGAGCGTACGCTAGCCTTCGTACGCTAGCTTGAGCGTACGCGTGCTTGGTACGCTAGCTTAAGCGAGCAAGGCGTACGCTGGCTCCTTGGGTACGCTAGCTTGAGCGTACGCTGACCTGTTGTCCGAGCGTGCCTTTGTGTACGCTGACCCTTGCGTACGCTTCCCATTGGAAGTGTATGGACCCTTTGGTACGCTGGCTTGAGCGTACGCTAGCCTATCTTGTCACCCTGGTTCAACCTGAGAGCTTTGTGACCCCCATACGCTGCCTTTTGGGAGCGTATGCTTACCTGAGCGTATGCCTACCTGAGCGTATGGCCTTTGGCAGACTTGATCTTATATTAGCATGTCAGTTTGGTTTTATTTTCCTTATCCTGGATTTATAGCCCTGTATATTGATATTTTATTAGATATTTAACGTCCATTTTATATCCTTACGCCTTTTGTCATAAACTTGATAATTCCCGAATTTATGTAATATGTTTGGAATTGATAATTGAGCATGACATGATAGTGACCCGTAGTGGTGCACTCCGGACATAATAACCTGACATGACCTGATAGTGGCCCGTCGTGGCGCACTCCTGACAAGAACACTTGACATGATATATCTGATAAGCTGTTGCGACGGCTACCTGACATGACATGACTTGACAAGAATGAACATCCTGGACACCGTGGGTGATTGTGCTTGTACAAATAATCCAGTCCTGTCTTGCATCATGTCTAGGAGGGGACTCCTGAGTACCACGGTCAGGAGTACCTACTAAAATGGACTAAGGTTAACAACTAGATTAATACATTAGTCATGAAGAGATCTCCCAGCTACAGGCAATCCCGTTACCTGGGCGCGCTTGGGATCTGTAGCCTGCCGTCGAGTATGGCACATTTCCAGCACACTGTCATGTGTTGTACCCTTCAAGCTACCTAAGGGTACATGCGTTTCCTGGACGATGTACCCACCTGAATTCAACCCTAATCTTTCGACCTGGGTGACCTGGATGGTCTGCAGGGCTTGTGGCTGTGGAACAATCTCGCTGCATCTTGTTAGTAATTAGGATTGTGATAACCCTAGTTAGTTAAAGTATCAAGCCATAGTTCTTGCTTGGCCGTGAAATGATTGGATGGAGTCTAACAAGTCTAGTCTTGCCCTAATCTTGTTCCAGACTGTTACATGACCAGCATGCTTGTATTTATTTTCTCGATAAATGGTGAGAAACCAAGCTCCATTCAGACGAAAGGTTACAACCCCGGTCCTTGTTTGGTTTATGGGTTGTAACCTGGCTATCTGAATAGTTCCATGGTTATCTCATCGTATATCATCCTGGCATGTTTTCCTTATTTCCAGTTTTTACCATTTATTTATATTTTCCTGTCTTTATTATATTATTTATATTCCTCTGCTGATTGCTGGTTTTAGTTCTTAAGTGAAGCTCCTTTGTGGCACTTGCTCTTTCTGGGGTCTGACCCAGCTGGTTTTGTATGGCCAGATTTCGGAGCAGCTCCAGAGGATCTACCGACCTTTCAGCCAGATGGTGGCCACTAGACGGAACCCTGGCAACGAGTGGGTTTATTTTTGGATCCCCCACTTTATTGTAAAAATATTCTTTTGAGGCGTTTAGCCGACGAGCACCTGTTTAGCTCGGTTGCATTTTACTTACTGTCTGCCTACGGGCTGTAACATGATTAACAAATCCTAGGGTTGATCATGTATGACTGAACTCTTGCTAGTCCTAACATTTTATAACGACTAGCTTCATGATCAGCTGAATATGTAATATTTGGGATGCCTTATTATTGTATATTTAATGATCATACATCTTGTAACTTTTACTTACTTGCTTGTGATTGAGACAATAGGCTTGTTCATGACCTTAAGAGACTGCTGGCTTGTAGATAAACCCTCATGTATCCTAGACAGCCGTGACCGTATAGCGAGATGGAATCCATTTCAATATACGTAGCTGGCTATGTCTGCCCCCGCTCTCCAGTATTCTGGTTCTGGGGCGTGACATGGTTTAAGTGGTGGCCCATGCAGGTCTTGTAAATCAAGATATGTGAGGGTTTACCGAATAGATGTCTCAATCAGTATTCGTCCTTGATCTCTGCTCATATCTTCTGAATCCCTGGATTCTTGTCCTGATCATATGCTTGTATCGTTGAATGGAACACCCCTCCACTCACACGCCTCTCTTCTCAGAACCCCTCCAATCTCCCTCCATCGTCCAATGGAACACCCCTCTAATGTTCCATGCTAGGACCGACATCTAATTAAGAGATGAGGGGTCCCCCTGTAGCTCGTCTGGATCGACACTCGAGGGAAGTGTCTCATCCGCCTGATCAATGACTGCATCTACCATAGAAGAAGAAGCAAGGTGGGCCTGGATCCTGCTGAGAGTAAGAGCCCAGTCAGGGTTGTCTTCAGTCTGGTCATCCATATCCCTCGCTTGAGGGATGTCCTCCCGTGTGGCCGGAGCGTGCCTTTTCCTGCTGCTGTATACCATGATCGCCGGGAAGGCCTCCGCCACCATCTGACTACCACCAGTCGCGCTCATACCCCTGGTCACGATGGTCCTCTGTGGCCTGAACGGGACCAGTGCACCCTGCGTGCTCTCCTGTCTCTGCGGTGATCCTGACTCCAGCCTCCTATCAACCTCCATCCCTGTGTCCTCCTCCATATGTCTGACTGGCTCCGTCTCCCTCGGCAAGTGACTGGGGGTCGTCTCCTTCCCAGGTGCCTCCGTCCGAGTCGCTTATGGCCTAGCAGTCTCCTTCCCCTTGTATTTACATGCACTGGTAGTGTGCCCAAAACACTCACAGTGAGAACACATGGGGGGACCCAGTCATACTCCACCGCCTGTGTCAGAACCTCCCCAGACGGTACCTGATACTCAAGCATACTCGGTAGCTCTGAGCCCGCCTTGATCTCCACGAAGACCCTGGCATACATCAGTCTGGTACGGAAAGTAGTGGCCTCGTCTGCTTTGATCGGCTTCCCCACAAGACTGGTAAGTCGCATGAGAAGCGGGATACTCCAATACTTTACTGGAAACTCAGGAAATCTGACCCAGATGGGGATAGCGTTCAGCACTTCTTTCTCACACCTCAACTCTGGCGTCTACTCCTTCAGTATAATGAGTCTCCCATCAAATGACCAAGGCCCACCTTGAAGGATCCTGGACACATCCTCCGCTAATCCAAATTTGACATAATAGAACCCGTTCTCCCGAGAGAAGAATTCCATGCTACCTTTGGGTCTCCAGACACGCTCCGCATAATCCCGAATTTTGGCCATAGAACGGCTTGTTCCCTAACACATACAACACCAGAGTGTTCTTCCAGAATTCGAAAACAACCGCTGTTTCTTCAGCGGGAAAATACGCCCGAAGCCCTCCTCCAACCGACATCGGTGGGACAAACTCCATCGACATCGGGCTTTTCGCAGTCACTGGAGTGCAGACCTCCTTCCATGACCGAGGCCTCTGCTCCTCAGCTTGCGTCCTGGTCGGGGGGTTAACAGGACCCTGCCCTGTCTTGCCGGTATCAGTAGCAATACCCTTTGCCTTCTCGGCCGCCGCCGCCTTTGGCCTCCAACCCGAAACAGATCGCACCATGCCTCCCTCACGGCGCCGGGGATCCATAGTGCCGATCAAGAATCGATTCCCATGATTTCCTGGCCCCGTCCTTCTCGAAACTTGGGACTGTGCCCCTCTCCGTCCTCCAGTCCGTCGTCTCGTCACAGTCTGCCAGCCGGCATCCCCAGTGTTGTCCCTTCCAGATCCGATCTCGAAAACGGAAGCCTCTCCTCCGGAAGTGCCGCCACCGCCTCCGTTCCCCGCCTGGAGGGGTCCCGCCGCCGCCACCCGACCCCCTCCCCTCCCCCCCCCCGCGTGGGGGGATCCCGCCGCCGCCGCCCGGCCTGGGGCCGCTGGGTCCTGCCCCGCTGCCTCCGCTTCCACCCGACCCCCCCCCCTCCCGCGTGGGGGGGGGGGTCCCGCTGGTACCTCCCGACACCCCCCCCCCCGCGTGGGGGGGTCCCGCTGCTGCCTCCGCCTGGACCGCCGAGAGGCCGTCCTCCCCCCCCCCCCCCCGATCCTCCCAGCCGACGAGGCCCCCTCCCCGCGAGCGGATCGGGGGGTCGGGGGGGAGGTGCAGTCGACTCCTCCAAAACCTAGCAGAGGGAGCAGTCGCCCGAGCTTTTTCCATTATGCAATATATATATATATATATACATATATATATATATATATATATATATATATATATATATATATATATATATATATATATATGACTTTAATATCGCTGTTGTGCTTACAGACACAACTACTAGTTGGCAACCTACAGTTCACAACAAAAATGACAATAATTGGCTAATATTGTAAATGGCAACTTATTTAAAAGAAATAGCAACAATTTTGCCGCATATATTATTGATCGGGTGTATGAAAAAAGAGCAAAAAAAAAAAAAGAAAAAGAAAAAGAAAAGCAAAGTTCACTTGTCCTCACATATAGTATTGATCGGGTGATACGGTGTATGAAAAAAGAAGTAAATTTAGATTGGGTGTTTGGAAAGAATAACCAATTTCATTTGTTTACATCATATTAGAAGAAGAAGATGAAATAGCAACAATAGAAGTACACAAATAAAGAGGGTAGGAAGAATACCTAAATTTGTGCTTCTTCCTGTTCACCACCAGATTTATCCTTCACAAAATAGTAGTAGAGGTTGAGGAGGAGACGCAGTGGAGGAGAAAACCATTTTTTTTCTTTTTTCTTTTAGCATGTACCGGTTGGAGGGTTTTAATGAGAAGGGTATTACCTAATATGGGAGAGGGTGGCGGAATTATTCCGAAAAGGGGCGCGGGAGGCGGGATTAATCAACCGAGACTTTGGAGAGGAGGGGGAGGCGCGGGATAACCAAAAAAATCTTTTCTAAATTTTATTGGAAAAAGGAAATATAGTCAACCAAAATTATTATTCACATTATTTTGAAAAAAAAGTTTAGGTGATAATTTGTAAACATAGAATCATTATAAATATTTTTGATTTATTTAGTTAATTATTTGATTATTTGGACAAATTTTTTTGATTTGGTGAATTATTTAAAAATTTGGAAAAATCTTTTACATTTAGGAAATATTTTTAATTATTTGCTAAATTATATTTTTAATCTATTAGTGAATTATTTCTGAAACTCTTTATGATTTATTTGTGAATTATTTGATTTTAAAAAAAATTAATTTTTTTTACTATTATAATGCTGTTTAGGAATGGCTCCAAATTAAGTCATTTATGTCATATGTTGATAGGTGCAGGAGGCTAGATTTGTTATCATATATTTGATTTTTGGAATTTATTTTTGGAAAATATCTACTATTATAATACGACTTAGAACATGCTCTAAATTTTATTTAAAAAAAGAAAATATATTCAACCAAAATTATCCCTCATATAATTTTGAAAAAAAAGAAGTTTAGGTGATCATGTGTTAACAGATTCATTTTAAATCTTCTTGATTTATTTGGTTAATTATTTGACTATTTGGAGAAATTTTTTTGATTTGGTGAATTGTTTAAATATTTTGAAAAATTATTTTAATTTAGGAATTTTTTATTTTAATTTATTTGCGGAATTATTTAATTTTTTTATAAATATTTTTGACTTATTTGGGGAAATATTTTCAATTATTTGATTATTTGGAGAAATATTTTTAATCTATTAGTGAATCATTCGATTATTTTTCAAACTCTTTATGATTTATTTGTGAATTATTTGATATTTGAAAAAAAAAAAGGAAGATATATATTATTATAATGCTGCTTAGAATGGGCTCCAAATTAAGCCGTTTATGTCATATATTGATAGGTGCTGGAGGCTGGATTTGTTATTATATATTTGATTTTTGGAGAAAAAATAGAAAATTTTTACTATTATAATACGGCTTAGAACGGGTTCTAAATTTTATTTAAAAAAGGAAATATATTAAACCAAAATTAAACCTCACATAATTTTGAAAAAAAAAAAATTAGGTGTACATTATAAATATTTTTTTGATTTATTTGGTTAAATATTTGATTATTTGGAGAAATCTTTTTGATTTGGTGAATTACTTAAATATTTGAAAAAATATTTTTAATTTAACTGGAATTTTATTTCATTTATTTGCTGAATTATTTGATTATTTGGATAATTTTTTTGACTTATTTGGAGAAATATTTTTAATTACTTGATTATTTGGAGAAATATTTTTAATATGTTAGTGAATCATTTGTTTATTTCTCAAACTCTTTATGATTTATTTGTGAATTATTTGATTTTTGATAAAAGAGAGAAAATTTTCTACTATTATAATGCTGCTTAGAATGGGCTCTAAATTAAGTCGTTTATGTCATATGTTGATAGGTGCGGGAGGCTGGATTTATTATCATATATTTGATTTTTGAATTTTTTTTTTTTTGGGAAAATCTCTACTATTATACTATGGCTTAGAACAGGCTCTATATTTTATTTAAAAAAAGAAAATATATTCTACCAAATTATTCCTCACATAATTTTGAAAAAAAAATCGGAGATAATTTGTTAGCATAGATTCATTATAAATCTTTGTGATTTATTTGGTTAAGTATTTGTTTATTTGGAGAAATCTTTTTGATTTGGTGAATTAGTTTAATATTTGGAAAAACTTTTTAATTTAATTGGAATTTTTTAATTTATTTGCTAAATTATTTGATTATTTGGATAAATCATTTTGACTTATTTGGATAAATATTTTCAATTATTTGATTATTTGGAAAAATATTTTTAATCTATAAGTGAATCATTTGATTATTTCTCAAACTCTTTATAATTTATTTGTGAATTATTTGATTTTAAAAAATAAAGAAAATTTTCTACTATTATAATGCTGCTTAGAATGGTCTTCAAGTTAAGTCGTTTATGTCATATGTTGATAGGTGTGGGAGGTTGGATTTGTTATCATATATTTGATTTTTGGAAAATCTCTATTATTATAAATATGGCTTAGCACATGCTCTAAATTTTGTTTTAAAAATGAAATATATTCAGCCAAAATTATTACTCACATGATTTTGAAAAAATGTTTAGGTGATACTTTGTTAACATAGATCTATTATAAACCTTTTTGATTTATTTGGTTAGTTATTTGATTATTTGGAGATATTTTTTGATTTGGTGAATTATTTAAATATTGGAAAAATCATTTTAATTTAATTAGAATTTTTTGTATTTATTTGCTGAATTATTTGATTATTTGGATAAATATTTTTGACTTATTTGGAGAAATATTTTCAATTATTTGATTATTTGGAGAAATATTTTTAATCTATTAGTGAATTATTTGATTATTTCTTAAACTCTTTATGATTTATTTGTGAATTATTTGACTTTTGAAAAAAAAATAAAAAAAATTCTACTATTATAATGCTGCTTAGAATGGTCTCAAAATTAAGTCGTTTATGTCATATTTGATATGTGCGAGAGGCTGGATTTGTTATCATATATTTGATTTTTGGAAAAAAAAAAAATCTCTACTATTATAATGCGGCTTAGAACGGAATCTAAAATTTATTTAAAAAAGAGAAAATATATTCAACCAAAATTATTCTTCACATAATTTTAAAAAAAAAGTTTAGGTGATAATTTGTTAACATAGATTCATGATAATTTTTTTGATTTATTTGGTGAATTATTTGATTATTTGGAGAAATCTTTTTGATTTGGTAAATTATTTAATTATTTGAAAAAAAATCTTTTAATTTAATTGGAAAATACTTTTAATTTATTAGCTGAACTATTTGATTATTTGGATAAACCTTTTTGACTTATTTGGAGAAATATTTCCAATTATTTGATTATTTGGAGAAATGTTTTTCATTTATTGGTGAATCATTTAACTATTTCTCAAACTCTTTATGATTCATTTGTGAACTTGATTTCTTGAAAAAAAAAAGGGAAAAATCTATACTAATATAATGTGGCTTAGAACCGGCTCCAAATTAAGTTGTTTATGTCATATGTTGATAGGTGCGGGAGGCTGGGTTTGTTATCATATATTTAATTTTTGAAAAAATTGACAAATCTCAATTATTTAAAGTAACTAAGTAATATCATTTAAAATACTCTAATAAAAATTTATATTTCTAATTTTTTATATTTTTACATTCAATAATATCATAAATTTTTATATTTAAATTTATTGTACCTGCAACACACTTTGCATTTACTAGTATTTTTAATTTGTTTGGTGAATTTTTTGATTATTTGGATAAATCCTTTTCATTTATTTGGAGAATAATTTGGACTTTTATTTTATTATTATTTTTGACAATGTTTACTTGGTACAGGAAATAGTCAACCACTTCCAATAACATAAAAAATTCTTGAAAAAAACCTATACTTTCACCGACAATATTTAAGTTCCTTCGTAAATACAAATTTATTTTCGATAATGTCCATGGTTTCTCATAAATAAATCCTTATTTACGACCAACTATAATTGTCGTCGCAATTAGGCCACTATTTACGACGGGGCATATTTGTCCTCAGAAATAATGATACTCTTTTTCGAGAAAAATATATTCTGGTTGGAACTAGTTTTGGCGCCAACAACTCCCTCCAATTATTGAGTAATTTTAAAAAAAAATAGATCTTTTCAGAGAGTACATTATTAGTCGAAAATAATATGGACCTTTATGAGATACTTCCGACGGAACAAATTTCTTTGTCGTAAATACTACTTTTTTCGAGAGCCCTCATAAATGTTTGTCGCAAATGAGAGTTTTTTTTATAGTATAAATTGAGATAAGAAAATGGAGATTTTTTGAATTATAAAATATTGAGGAGATAATAAAAGAGTGGATTTGAATTTAAAATATTTTGAAGAATTTAAATTTTATGGAATTTAAATTTGAAGATTATGATAAGATTTGTTATAAATATGAAACATTTGAGTATTGATTTAAATTTAACGATTGCAATTGAGGATTTATTTAATATTTTTGAGATTAAACGATTTATAAGATTGATGGAATTTTTAGATGTTGACCGAGTGAAAAGGTTAAGGCACTAATGGGATGTTATGTAGGTCAAACTCCTCTAACTATAGTCATTGACCACATCTTTCTAGTCATCTTAAATATGTCTGTCATCATCAATATTCCATTTCTTCTAATACTTGTGCCTATCCTTAGATCCTGAGAACCTTCTAGGATTCAAGGCCATTGTAGAAGCATGAAAATTGTCCAGGCTCAATCAAGACCAAACCACCTCAGGCAAAGTGTACGAAGGCCAAGAGATCTCTAATGAGATACCAAGTCCCAACAACATAGTATCCTGAAGTACACCACCTTTGTAGAACCAAAGGTAGCTGGACCACACCATACGACCAGATCACACACAGCCCAGACACCATACGACCTTCCTTCCAAGAAGCCTCCATGCATCCAATGGGACATGCAGCTCAAACGGTCCAACTTGTCTCTACATCAAGGCAGACGGCTCGAGTTCTTGGCTGAGCCACCTTCTACACCAAGACAACTGGTTCGCGCCTCGAACTATACCACGACAAGCTGGTTCGCACCTCGAATCAGATCACCACAGGCTAGTTCGCACCCCGAACCAGATCACCTCGAATCCCGTTGGTAATGGCTGAATGATCGACACCACGTTTCTGGTGTGTGCACCATAACCGTACCTTTCAAACTGGAGATACCATCCAAATCACAACCAGTGCCACGTATCAACCAAAGATCATGCCACCTGATTTAAGTCTCCCGTATATGGTGTGCACGTTACATAATCGTACTATTCAAACGACATGTTGTCCTAAACACTCGTCGTGCTAGGTCACCTATGATCAAGTCATGTAGATGGATAGTCATAATCACCAACGATTTACACCGAAGAATCCTTAAGTCCTCACTCGGAGCTCCTGTAGCAACGACCGTCCAATCAGCGCCTCGACCAGGCCAAGCGGTTAAATAACATGTCTAAACAGCTTTGACATCCTAGATGGCATCTTCCACACATGAGATCCTCTCTCTCACAATTACCTCCTTCATAGCTTGTCTGCTAGAAGGAAAAAATAAGGAGGTGTGGATCACCAATGAAGAGGAGATAAATCAATCGAAATAGAGAAAAAATATCAAATCATTAACTGATCAGATCCACCAAATCAGTCTCATCGTTGAGGGTACCATATATACAGAAGATAGTCATAGAGAGCACTATGCAAAATATGAAGTATGAGATCGTCAGCGGAGTAAAAGGGTCATTAGAGTACCCGATCTCCATCGGCACACTTCTTCAGAATCTATATTTGTACTAGCAAATCCTTACTGTTAGGGCTTTGTTGTACTGTTTAAATTACAATATATAAAGGAAAGTAAAGGAGTTTATCTTAATTTATCGCTTCTTCCCTTATCCCTCTAAAAGATACATATCATCCTTATTTTTTTCGTGAAAGCGAACAATATGCAACTCTACAGGGGATGGCTTTCTTCTCCGACGAGAAAGCAATGACGCAATCTGATACTTCCAAGTTGGGCTCATCCGAACAGATATTGGTTGTCCAGTTCAACTAACAAGGTTATGAAGACATGTTCTCTAAAAGATTAAACCCTTCTCTTAGGTTTGTGAAACCTAGGAATATCCGTAAGGCCTGGGTGGTCAAGGCTATTGCACCACCACCGACAACTGCAGAGGATGCTCTCCGGCTTCTACCAATGAAGTCCTACATTCAACTCCTGTATATCTGTTCCCCACTCTCAAAAGCGGGAAGAACGAAGCCCAACACTCGGGTACCAACCGGAGCAGGCGATACAACGCCAGGGACTCGGGAACACGCGCTCTCACCAGGCCATCCTGGCCACTCCCTACTAAAGAAAAAAAGCTGCGTCTCATCCAGCTTTTTAGCAGGAGGTACGGAAATATGCCCATCTAAACCAAGATGAGCGCCAATTGACTCACATCAAGCCACCCCCAATAGTGCCAGACGGTAGCACACACAAAGGAGACGAAGGAGATATATCTTCCACAGAATCTTCCAGAACCCTGCCTATGAAGATGACCTAGACGCATTGTACTAATCAAATGCTAGTACAAAAAGGTCCAGAGTGACATGGGCTCAACGTACCCGGTTCGTTGCCTCGGCGGACATTCATTAGAAGGTGCCCCGGATGATTATACGGGCCCCTAAAGGAATACTCTATTAGACACACATATGCGCCCGTCAAAATCGTACGCATAAAGTGAGCCGACCCTATAGATCCATTCCAGGTAACCCCCTGCAATGGATCTGGAGTCTCATCTTATTAGCCATGTGACCCACATGGAGCAGACAAACACTCTCTGCTAGACTTGTGGAAAATAATAGATCGCAAGCGGGGGATAAAAAAAAACGATAGCCCATACAACAAACCCTCCATAGGGCATTGCACCCAAATCACCACCAGATGTTGTTGTTTTCAGATAGCAGTGTCTACAAACAAGCTATCCGTCATCCAACAGCTACAGCGGACAGTAGAAGATGAACCAGTTTATGCTTCATGCTACTCCGCTCGAAGGGATACTCCCGTCCCGAATAGCTCAAAGGCGCCCTCATCCTCAACCAGTCTGAGGAGATCGCCAACACAAAGGTTAACCCACCCGGCTACACCTATGACATGGGTATTCCAAAATACCTTATCGAGAGGACTCTTGTGAAAAGGCGTACAGAAACCAGGGGGTACGTCTTCCCCACATGTCTCCCATGCTGGGAGTAGCAATCCTGTAAGGATAAGACACAAAGCTAGGGGTAGACCTTCATCTAACCAATATACTACAGTATTTAGGAGTAGCCAGTCTCTGAAGTCAGAAGACGATGCCACCATACATCCCTACCCTGACAAAGACGGAGCCAGTAGAACAGAGTCAGCATACATCATGATCTTGCCGAACTTTAGACAATACAAGTCTGTCTACATGGCCTCCGACAATGAGGCCATGATCGGAGAAACTAGATCTGGCAATACCTATGGGCACATCAATGACCTTAATCAAGAAGAGATCGCACCTCTGGATGCACCAGTTGCCACCGAGATACCAGAAGGGGATATCTATAAACTGCCTTTCGTAGACAAGAGTAGACAGAGACCGGTTCAGCAAATCCCTGAGGGGTAGCTCCTCGCTAGGGCTAGACTGGCCTTACAACTTTGACATTCTGGCTAAACTAGCCAATACTCCAGCTAGGCAGTCAATCTTCGAGCTCCTCTGCCTCTCCAAATATACGCAGGATGCGTTGAGCGAAGCACTTCAAAATGTTGAATCCTACCTGGCGCTGGTCAAGGAGCCAGAGGATGACCTAATAGCATGCCCTCATTGCCACATCATGACTGACAGCATGTTGAACATTACGTCCTCGCAGCAAGATATGTTGTTGAAGAATAATAGGCATAGGCCTTTATACTATACGGGGTACATTGGTTCCATCATAGTAGACCTGATGCACATCGACCGGAGATCCTCTATTACTGTCATCTTATAGAGCCTCCTTCAGAGTCTCAGGATCTATATCATCAGTTGTCAGCTACTATATAGAACAACCATTAGCGGCTTCAACGCCAGAGTGTCACAACCCACACCCAAAAACTGTAGTGCCCAGTCCCTATATCGTGCCCCGTTCTTCGTCTACAGGGTACACGAGAAAGGAACACTGTTACTATCGATTCGATCGGGACCGATAGGTCGGGATCAATCGAATCGATCGAACGAGAACGATTGAATTAAGATCCTTTTCTCGTTATGGAAAGGCTTCTTCGAAATCAAGTCCCATATTCTATGGGTTGCACCTCAAGGATAGACTCTCCGGCTTAGTCGGGAGAGACCTCCCATTGCTTTATTTTTCACGCCGCATTTGTGTTAGTTTTGGCTTTGGTTTTCTGAATGCTTTTCATGAATGTTTTCATGACTTGCATTTTGAACTCACATTTACATATTGAACTCCTTGAATAATACAGTGTTCTAATCAGTTGCTTGTGCAATTTTAGGTAATCGCGTAGGCGACGTCTAGTGCGACCAACCAATTCCTCGCCTCAAGTAAGACTAAGGTGAGTGGCTGACCCTTTTTCCCTCGACCCCTTCTCCAATGTATTATCGATACCAACATACGTTATGCTAAGCTATAAATACAACAAAACAAAAGCTTATTCTAATAAACCGTTACACGACATTTCATGTATACGGACTATAGAACTGCTTATCATAGAACTGTTCATATGCTTGTTTATAATATGCTTTCCATCAAACTATGTTAAAGAAAGAAAGGAAATGAATCAACAAATGTACAATGCAAAATGGCAAGGCGAGATACGCTGAGTTTGGGTAAGTTTGCTATGAAACCTAGACCATGCTTGAATAACTAGTTTAGTCTAGCACGGTCATGGACAACTTGTATACAAGGGTGTTTGTTTCCTCGAACGGTAACCCGAGGCTAGGGACCGCTTCGGCCTAGAAGGAAACACAATATAGCCGAGCTGGGTTTAAGCAACAGGTAATTCGGGGACTTTGCAATGGAGCTTGCTACTTGCGTTGAAGGGATCCCGTCTAACCAGGCTATGTCCAGGATGGCTAGTTAATGCCAATGACCTCCACATCATACACTTAATAGGAATTGATATCAAAATGACAGGGAAGGCGTTGGTAAGTTTTATGTGCACAGTACACTCTGCCGTGGGTAAGTTCTAGCATTAATTTACTTTGTTTACGTTTCGTCAAAACTGCTTACATAAAACTGACTAGAATGGCTAGAAATATCACAAAATATACTACATGATTCACCTAAATTCTTGAACCAAATAAGAGCATGGAAACTAATTAGCCACTCGCCAGTACACGTTGATTGTACTGATCCTTGCTCTCTGCAGGTGCTATAAATCAGGAGGAGCATGCCGCGTGACTGAAGGCAGCGCTCGTGCATTTTGAAGCTTCGTCTGTGTGTGCGAAGCCTTGAAGCAATCTCTTTTGAAGACTCTGCGACTGTCCAAGCTGAGATATCTCGACTCTCCCCTATCCCAGATGTCTGCATACTTTGGTTGTATAAAGGGGTGTGATGTATAGAACGACTATCTCATCAACGTTCATTTTGTAATGGATTCAGTTTGTAAGCCCGCACGGCACCTTTGTATCGAGTCTGTAATATGATGTTCATTATCAATAAAGCTCAAGTTTCTCTATATATAATGTGTTCAATTTACTCTGCGCCCTCTTTTTGATGTTGTGTTTCGGATAACCTTATGACTATGCCTTGTGCAATCACAACTTAGGTTCGCACAACATCACGCCCGAGGGGACGATTATCGATTCTACAGAATCGGGGTGTGACAAAATGGCATCAGAGCACGGCTTTACATTCTTTGGCCTCCCGATGAGTCTCGAACCTTTGACCTCGTGTCGATGAGATGAGTTATTCCATACAGTGAGTCTGTAATATTTCCTGAGACTTATACAAGTTACCTTATAATTTCAGAAGTCCGAGAAGCTGCGGGCGGGAACAAAGTAAGTACTTCGAGCGGTTCGAGCAGCTCGGGGGAGGGACCCTCAAACGCCCTCATAGAACCCATGGAACGGATGATGCACATGCTGGAAACGCAACAACGTCAGGCCGAGGTCAATTAGCGCCTGAATGAACAGCATCGACAACACGTTGAAGACCAGCAGAGACAAGCTGAGGCACAACAGACTCAGTTTGAGGCCCAATTCGATGCGCAATTCAAGTTACAGCAGAAGCAGCTTGATACTCTTCAGCAAATCGTCTAGACGGTTGTGGCCAACGGCAACTCTGCAATGACTCATGCCGTAACCGAGCCTACGATCCGAGCGATCAAAATCGGGCTGGAGGTACCCAAGAAACTACTGCAACACCAAGGAGTTCCAACTTTGAGGTGTCAAAATTCACAAAAAATTGTCGCACATCCTTCTGCGGTACTGAAGACCCTTCTTTGGCGATTGATTGGTTAGAGGAGTTGGAAGACTGGTTCGAGCTTCTAGGCGTGGATGAGTCCAAGAAAGTTGCATGTGCTCAGCTTCTACTCTGATTGAACGCGTATGACTGGTAGGTCGTACAAAAGCGAGCAATCCGATGGGACGATGAGACAACGACATCTCTTGGGCCACCTTCCGATGGGCGTTCGAGATCGAGTACCTACCTGTAGCAGTTCGGCAAGAAAAGAAGAATGAATTTATGCAGTTAAAGTAAAGAAATATGACGGTACGGTAGTACGCAGCAGAGTTCAATAAACTGACCAAATTTACTGGATCGTTCTTGCCTATAATGGAGAGTCATGCTCGACGGTTTGAAGTGGGTCTGCGGCCCACTATCTCTGCACACGTATCAGTTCATGAATACAAGACAATGGGCGAGTCCCTGAACCACGCTCTTCGCCTTGAACGCCAATATCACCAGCTGCTGTCGACGCTGTGCATACATACAATCACAAATGCCCTAGCCATGTAGGAGAAAACAATACGATCAAGCGTCCAAATAACAGGCAATAAGGAGGATATCAAGGGGTAACCCATGGCCTCGATGCACCCGATGTCACCGGCTCGGTCACACTATCAATGACTGCCAGATACTGGAAGACGGATATTGGAACTGTGGTAAAAAGGGCCACATTCGTGCTGATTGTCTGATCAGAAGGCCGAACCCAACGGTGCCCCAACATCAACAACATCGTCAAGGGAACCAGGGTCCAGCGCCTCGAACCCAACAACCTACGCCGCAGAATGGCCAAGACCGTCGCTCCAATGCCCAGGGCCACGTCTATGCCATGACTCGAGATGAGACATTTGCCTTTAATACAGTCGTGACAGGTACACTACTCTTCAATAATAAACTTGCTCGTGTACTGTTTGATTCGGGTGCTACACATAGTTTTATAGCGACATATTTCATTGATGAACACAAGTTCCCCATTGCACCATTAGGCCTTAACCTTAGCGTTAGCACCCCGTCGGGCACACAAATCCCTGTAAACACTATCTGTAGAGACGGCTTCATATGTATAGGTAGGAGGAAATTGACTCTAAATATGATAGTTCTGGACCTTAAGGACTACGACATCATTCTGGGGATGGATTGGCTCGACGCTTGCTCGGCCACTATTGATTATGCAGGAAAGAAGGTCACCTTTCGTCTACCGGGGGAGCCTGAGTTTTGCTATTCGTGTGGCGAAGCATCGATAACCTTCATGGTGATCTTGGCAATCTCTGCTCGGCAGTTGCTACATTCCGAATACGAAGTCTACTTGGCGTCCGTTCGAGACATGCGATAGGATGGTGTAAACGCGAATCAAACTGATATTGTGGCAGAATTCCCAGACGTGTTTCCGGATAAGCTACCCGGCATGCCACCCGATCGAGAAATTGAGTTCACCATTGACACCTTTCCCAACACTCAACCAATTTCCAAGGCCCCGTACAGAATGGCCCCTACAGAATTAAAAGAACTTAAGATACAATTACAGGAATTACTCGACAAAGGGTTCATTCGTCCTAGCATCTCGCCATGGGGTGGGCCAGTGCTGTTTGTTAAGAAGAAAGACGGGTCGATGAGACTCTCCATCGACTACCGGGAATTGAATAAAGCCACCGTCCGGAACAAATATCCCCTGTCCCGCATCGACGATTTGTTTGATCAGCTCCAAGGTGCCACGACATTTTTCGAAGATTGATCTTCGATTGGGTTATCACCAGCTCAAGGTCAAGCCAGAGGACGTGCCGAAGTCTGCCTTTCGTACTTGTTACAGCCACTACGAGTTCTTGGTAATGCCATTCGGCCTGACAAATACTCCTACCGCCTTCATGGATCTAATGAATCGGGTGTTCCATCAATTCCTCGATAAATTCGTAGTAGTCTTTATTGACGATATCCTCGTCTACTCGAAGGATCGAGCGCAACACGCAAACATCTGTGGACCATACTCCAGAACCTCCGAGAGAATTAGTTGTTTACGAAGAGGAAGAAATGTGAGTTCTGGCTGAATAGCGTATTTTTTCTCATATTATCTTCGTTGAAGGCATTTCAGTTGATCCGAAGAAAGTTGAGGAAGTTGTTGATTGGAAACGGCCTGCATCTGTCAGTGAAATTTAAAGCTTCCTCGATTTGGCAGGATACTATAGATGCTTCGTGAAGGACTTTGCGAAGATTGCATCGCCCTTGACTCGCCTCACCCAAAAGGGAGTCGATTTCGTGTGGTCAGACGGTTGTGAAGCTTCGTTCCAGGAGCTAAAATAGTGGCTCATTTCGGCTCCAATACTCGCTCTTCCTGAAGGGACTGAGGGATTTCAAATCTTCAGCGATGCTTCTTTCTACGGTTTGGGGTGTGTGCTCATACAGCAGGACAAGGTAATATCTTTTGCTTCCAGACAGCTCAAGCCGCATGAGAAGAACTATCCCACTCATAACCTAGAATTAGCGACAATTGTGTTTGCGTTGAAGCTGTGGCATCACTATCTTTATGGCGTAGCATACATGATTTATATGGACCACAAGAGCCTCAAGTATCTCTTCACCCAGAAAGAACTGAATTTGCGACAGAGGCGATGGCTGGAACTGATTAAAGACTATAACTTGTCGATCGATTATACACTGGGTAAGGGGAATGTTGTGGTAGATGCGCAGAATCGATAGTACATAGCTTCACTATCCATCAACAGTCGACTGCTATATGACTTGGAAGGAATGGGCATAGAACTCTTGTTTGCCATTAAATATCAAGAACAAAAATTATAGAGGAATTGAACTTGATTACAAACTCGCTTGTACAAAAGAAAGCCTAGAAAGAAACCCTAGGAAATAATCTAAGTACAATTGCTTAGTTTTTTATTCTGGAGGGAGAGGACGATAGAGGCTCGATCTTGTACAATTACTCCTTGGACTATCGGACACAGTCTTTGCTCTCGAAGAAATTTGCCAGCCTTTGATTGCCAACCTTTTGCAGGGGTATGGCACCCTGCTATTTATAGTGATTACTGTAATAGTAGATTTTGGGCCACATAAAGGGCCACGTGGCCTCGTGTCTGTCACAACACACAAAGACTCGATCTTGGGCTGCCAGCTGGTGGGGGTTGTTGAGATTTTGTTGTAGCGAATCTGGGTGGTTGAGACTTGGTCAAATTGCCATGTGTCGCCCCGTAACAGAGTAAAATCAATCTTCTGCGGCCCGGATCAACTTGGCCGCATGCGGTACCAAGAGTCTTTCTTCTGCGGCCTGGATCGGCTTGGCCGCATGAAATCTCAAGAGCCTTCCTTCTGCGGCTCGGATCATCTTAGCCGTATGAGGCCTCAAGAGTCTTCCTTCTGCGACTCAAATTGGCTTGGCCGTATGAGGTCTTCAAGAGACTTCCTTCTGCGATTTGGATCATCTTGGCCGCATGAAGTCTCAAGAGTCTTACTCCTGCGGCTCAAGTCCACTTGGCCGCATGGGGTCTCCAAGAGCCTTGCTTCTGTGGCTCGATTTCAGTTGGCCGCATGGGTTCTTCGAGAGCCTTGCTTCTGTGGCTCGAGTCAACCTGGCCGTATGGGATCTTCGATAGCCTTGCTTCTACGGCTTGAGTATACTTAGCCGCATGGGGTGACGATCCGCATAAATACAGACTGCCTTGGTGGTGGAGGCACTGTCTTGTGGCAGCAGTAGTTGATGGCGTCTTAGGTGCAGTGATGTCGTAGAAAGGGCTCCTCACACATTAAGGTTGCTTCTCTCTCCTTGCGTTTGTGAATGACCACCTCTCGCAAGTCGAGAGCAGATTGATCTACCTTTGCATCCATTTTATGGGCCCGGGTATCCCGAGCTCCCGGGTGCGTAGGTATCATATTTGCTTCCTGGTCTGAGGCTAGTAAAAGCACTTGCTCTTGATCATTGTAGAAAGACTTTTGGGAGCATCATATTTGCTTCCTGATCTGAGGCTAGTAAAGCACTGCTCTCAATCGTTATAGTGAGACTTTTAGGACCATCATATTTGCTCCCTAATCTGAGGCTAGTAAAGCACTTCTCTCGATCGTTGTAGGGAGACTTTTAGGATCTGACCTGTCCGTTTGCCACAGAGGGCTGGACACGGGAGGTTCTGTACAACTTTCCATCAGGGGTCCGTATAACAGTTAACGGTACCCGCTGACGGTCAGCAGATTAGATAGTTGACTGGGCTTGTTGAGCCCGCACTGTCCTAAACTTCTTCGACTTAGCACTCGAAGGTGCGTAGTAGGAAGAGTCCAAGTTGGAAGGAGGGAAGGGAAGTTGGTGCCCCTTTCAAAGGAGGGAAGGGGGCTCTATATATAGAATTGAGTGAGCCCTTTCTTCTTCTCCTTTCCGATGTGGGACTAAATTCAATATCCTATTTTCCATGCTTCTACAAGACCCCCTTCAAAGTTTTTAAATTGCAAATTTGGAATACTTTGAATAAGAAGCATGGAAAGTAGTATTGTTTAGGTGTAGCAATCCTATCAGAGGTAGCATGGATGTGATAGGTTTGGATACTTTTGCTGGAGATTTTATGTAGACTTATCATCCTTGGCGTACCTTGGTTTTAGGTACAGATAATAAGTTGAGAGAGGGAACCAACATATTTACTCAGAGGTGATATGGATGTGGTAAATATGAGGTTGATGGTAGAGCTTTCCTACTCAGAGGTGATATGGACATGGTAGGAGTGAACTCGGTGAGGATACACAGAATAACTCAGAGGTGATATAGACATAGAAGTTCTATGATTGATGCACCACAACGCAGGGGTTATTGTACGGGGTCTTTACTCAAAGGTAAGGTGGACGTGGTAAACATTTGTTTTTAGCATCATCTGCTTTGTAAGGGGTAGGAAAGCAACTCAGAGGTGATTTGGACATAGTTGTTCTACTACTGGAGAGTGAATGCAACGGAACAACTGGGCTCCAGAAGCATATGATTATGAGAGAGGGGGTGCTTGTACTAGAGGACCTAATACAGTATTTGTGATCGGCAGAGGACATCCTACTTGGAGGATTTTTCGTGGACCTATTACCCTTTTGTGCATCTGTGATGCGAGTAAATAGATTCAAAATAATTTTCTGTAGACCTATTACCCTTTTGCGCACTGATGGTGCGGGTAATAGATTTGAATAATTTTTTCGTGGACCTATTACCCTTTTACGCATCGGTAGTGCGAGGAATAGATTTGAACAATTTTTTGTGGACCTATTACCCTTTTGCGTACCGGTAGTACGAGTAATAGATTTTGAAACAAAACCTAACAGAGGTAATGTGAACGTGATAGGTTTTATGGCCTTAACACCGTGACTTTATCCCAGATTGGGTACATGTGTTAAGTTAGGAGATTATCTATATTAGAGGTAATATGGACGTGATAAAAATATAATCTATGGGTGCATAGAACGACTCAGAGGTAATATGGACGTAAAGGGTTCTATAAATGACAACTGTGGAGGATTGTTATGGAAATGGTGCTTTACTCAAAGGTAATATGGACATGGCAAGCATCATTTTACTAGAATAACAGTTCAGAGGTAATATGGACATGGCTGTATTCTAGGGAGTTATGACAACTTTGGGGCTATCATAACGGGGGTGACTACTCAGAGGTAATATAGACATGGTAGACACGGTTATATAAGGACACTTCAGAGGTGATATGGACGTGAAATGTTTTCTATGTGGTAATGATGACACAGAGTCTTTACGGGAGATGCAACTACTCAGAGGTGATATGGAGATGGTAGATGCACAACATGATGTAACAAAGCAATCCAGAGGTAATATGGCCGTAGAGGGCTTTACTTACTGAGATTTAGTATAAGAGGGTTGAACAAGTTTTTACCAGGATCTGCGAGCACGCATGAGGGCGCAGGAGCTCCTGTTGGCGTTGCTGATGAAGATGGGTTTCGGGGAAGTTGCATCCCCTAAGTCGCTCTGTACAACATCATCCTTGGTGGGAGGCTCTCGTTGTTCGAACCGCCATTCCCACTGAGAGCCAGGTGTTAAGCTCAAGGCTCTTCTTCGAAGAAATTGAGTGCCTGGTCTCCTTCCTCTGCGTGATCGTTTATGGAAACCATATTGACGGATAGTACCTTCTGTAGGTTTATTGGTGGTGCTGCCACTATTGTTTGTTATTGGAGGTGGTACTAGGACGTTTGCCCTTGTCCTCTTTATCTGGGATGTGTAATCCCAGCTGGCGGGCCTTCTTTAACTTTGCCTTCGCATTGGTAGCACTTATGATGAAGGTCGTCCAATCCCTAAACTGATCTTCGCCCAGCCAGAGGCTGATTACGGGGAGCAACTTCTTCTGACAGATTTCAATCAAGGAGCTTTCGGGATTGCCTTAGGGCAATCTCATTGCGGTTAGGCAGAACCACTCAATATAGTTCCTTGTTAGCTCCCTTTCCCCCTGAACGACGTCCATGAGAGACGACATTGTCACATCATGCCCTACTTCGTAGAATCTCTCTAGGATTATATGCTTGAAGTCATCAAAAGAATGGATGCAGTTGTCCGAGAGGTTGCGGTACCAGTCAAACGTAATCCCCTCCAATGCTTCGACGAATAATCGTGTGGGGATGGCGTCGCTATGCGACAAGTGGTCGATTGTGACCTCAAAATAAGTCATGTACCGACTAGCAGAGGTCTTCCCGTTATACGAATCGATATGAAACGGTTTGTACCGTGGCAGAAAAGGAATATCTCTCCACGCAACGGGATACGACTGCCGTATTCTGAGGTCCTGGGAGGAGTCTCGGGCATTGAACATTGCTCGAAGCTCCTGGACTTCCCCCCTTGCCTCCCTGGCTTCGTCTGCAGCTGAAGGAGCGGATGCTCCTAGAGGATTGTCACCCAAAGGAGGAGCGGTCGTGTTGGAGTCCGTGTTGACTGCGGGTCCCAAGCTTGTTTGTCCAGGCGTCCTTGCTGGTTGAGTCGGCAAGTCATCTTTGATTTTGTCTACTGACTTGACCAAGGACAGAAACATGGCTTCAAGTACTTTTAGACGTTGTCGATCAGTAGGCCCTTCATGATCATTGTCGGCCATAAAAACTGTCTGTACGTAGGTAGACGTAGAAGGGACCGTAGAAGAGGTGCTTTTCGTGTCGTACCCTCGTACCGAGAAATCATCGAGGAATGTCGAAATGTCTTCCTCCTCGGATTCAGAAGGGGTGCCACCCCCTGTGCAGGAAGCTGCACCGTCTTGGCGAAGGCGGTCATCCTCGGGGACGTCCAAGTCCGTTGCATAATTCCAGTGGATCGCTACCCCCTGTGTATGCTCTTGGAACACCGGGTTGTCGCATACATTGAGGGAACTACTACCTCCAGCTTCATCTACACCCAGGGAGGTCGAGGATGCACCCCCAGGTGTTGGAAGCTTCTTTCTGGATCGAGTGCCTAGGCAGACACCCCATGTGGCTGTCGGCGGCAATCCTCCAGATGAGGGTTTCCTTGCAGTGTTGGCTGAGATTGTCGGGCTGGAAGAGCCTGTCTTCTTTCCTCCCTTGCCGGAAAGAATATTTCGAGTGGAATTACAGGAGGCGAAAGAAAATTCTTCGTCTCCCGAAATTTGCACCTGTTTCTCAAGTTGTTGTCGAACATGAGCTGGTTGGTACAGTCGTTAGAAAATGGACTGCCGATCTTCAGGTGCTGCCGACTTGTCACAGCAGCAGTTGATGATGACTTGGGTGCAACGACGTCCCGAAAAGGGCTCATCACATGCCAAGGTTGCTTCTTTATTCTTGCATTTATGAGTAATCACCTTTCGTAAATCGATAGCAGACTGATCTACCTTCGCATCCAATTTGTGGACTCGGGTATCCCGAGCACACGGGTGCGTAGGTATCATGCTTGCTCCCTGATTCGAGGCTAGTAAAAGCACTTGCTCTCGATCGTTGGAGGGAGACTTTTGATATCCACCCTGTCCGTTAGCCCTGAGGAACTGGACGCGGGTGGTTCTGTACAACTTTCTATCAGGAGCCCGTATAACAGTTAACGGTGCCCGCTGACGGTCAGCAGCTTGGATAGTTGACTGGACTTGTTGGGCCCGTACTGTCCTAGACTTCTTCGACTTAGCACCCGAAGGCGCATAGTAAGAAGAGTCCATATTGGCATACTCTACATTCTCAATGGATCGTATGGGGTCAGGCCCGTATGAGAGACGGTCGAATACAGAGCTTCTGACAGGGCCGCATGAGGCACCCTATCTGCGGCCAGAATTGGCTACCGCATGGGCTATCTGCCTGCGGATAGAGTTGGCTACCACATGGGCCATCTGCCTGCGGCCAGAGTTGGCTGCCGCATGGGCCATCTGCCTGCATCCAGAGTTGGCTGCCGCATAGGCAGACTGCCCATTTCTCTTATGCGGCCTCTTCCTCGTCCATATGGATTTCCCTTGTGTCCCCAAAAGCTCAGCATCGTGGTGTTTTTCTTTGATAGATTTGGGGACAGTGGGGTTCTCTGCGGTCGGAAGCAAGGCCGTAGGAGAGCTTTGATTATCGTCTTGGGCCGCAGAAGGAGCTTCTTCGAGAACCTGGTCGGGGGCAACAGTTTTGCGCTTCGACGTCCTGCGGTTTCTCTTTTTGTTGGCTCGCTTCTGCGACGGGCTGACTCTCCCTTCAGAGAGCATTTCTTCGAATGCTTGTTGATCAAAATGAACCACAAGCATTTGCTGCGTAGAGCCAAGCTTGGACGTGTCGGATTGCGTCACCAACTTCTCATCAGAGGAGAAGGAAGCCCCCAGCAGAGTCGCTATCATGTTTTCTATTAAATATCAAGAACAAAAATTATAGAGGAATTAAACTTGATTGCAAACTCGCTTGTACAAAAAAAAAGCCTAGAAAGAAACTCTCGAAAACAATCTAAGTACAATTGTTTAGTTTTTGATTCTGGAGGGTGACGATAGAGGCTCGGGAAAGTGTAGCAACTCTGCCTTACTCCTTGGACTATCGGACACAGTCTTTGCTCTCGAAGAAATTTGCCAGCCTTTGATTGCCAACCTTTTGCAGGGGTGTGGCACCCTGCTATTTATAGTGATTCCTGCAATAGCAGATTTTAGGCCACATAAAGGGCCACGTGGCCTCTTGTCTGTCACAGCACACAAAGACTCGATCTTGGGCTGCCAGCTGGTGGGGGTTGTTGAGATTTTGTTGTAGCAAATCTGGGTGGTTGAGACTTGGTCAAATTGCCATGTGTCCCTCCCCCCGCAACAGAGTAAAATCAATCTTCTGTGGCCCTGATCAACTTGGCCGCATGCGGTACCAAGAGTCTTTCTTCTGCGGCCTGGATCGGCTTGGCTGCATGAAATCTCAAGAGCCTTCCTTCTGCGGTTCGGATCATCTTGGACGCATGAGGCCTCAAGAGTCTTCCTTCTGTGGCTCAAATTAGCTTGGCCGCATGAAGTCTTCAAGAGACTTCCTTCTGCGGCTCGGATCATCTCGGCCGCATGAAGTCTCAAGAGTCTTTGTCCTGCAGCTCAAGTGCACTTGGACGCATGGGGTCTCCAAGAGCCTTGCTTCTGCGGCTCAGTTTTACTTGGCCTCATGGGTTCTTCGAGAGCCTTGCTTCTGCGACTCGAGTCAACCTGGCCGCATGGGATCTTCGAGAGCCTTGCTTCTGCGGCTTGAGTCTACTTAGCCGCATGGGGTGATGATCCGCATAACACAGACTGCCTTGGTGATGGAGCCACTGTCTTACGGCAGCAGTAGTTGATGGCGGCTTGGGTGTAGTAATGTCCTGGAAAGGGCTCCTCACACATCAAGGTTGCTTCTCTCTTTGTGTTTGTGAATGACCACTCTCGCAAGTTGAGAGCAGATTGATCTACCTTTGCATCCGTTTTGTGGGCCCGGGTATCCCGAGCGCCCGGGTGCGTAGGTATCATATTTGCTTCCTGATCTGAGGCTAGTAAAAGTACTTACTCTCGATCGTTGTAGGAAGTCTTTTGGGACCATCATATTTGCTCCCTGATTTGAGGCTAGTAAAGCACTGCTCTCGATCGTTGTAGGGAGACTTTTGGGACCGTCATATTTGCTTCCTGATCTGAGGCTAGTAAAGTACTACGTTCGATCGTTGTAGGAAGACTTTTGGGACCATCATATTTGCTCTCTGATCTGATGCTAGTAAAGTATTGCTCTCGATCATTGTAGGAAGACTTTTGGGACCTGTCCTATTCGTTTGCCGCAGAGGGCTGGACACGAAAGGTTCTGTACAACTTTCCATCAGGGGTCCGTGTAACAGTTAACGGTACCCACTAACGGTCAGCAGATTAGACAGTTGACTGGGCTTGTTGAGCCCGCACTGTCCTAGACTTCTTCGACTTAGCACCAGAAGGTGCATAGTAGGAAGAGTCCAAGTTGGAAGGAGGGAAGGGAAGTTGGTGCCCCTTTCAAAGGAGGGAAGGTGGCTCTATATATAGAATTGAGTGAGCCCTTTCTTCTTCTCCTTTCCGATGTGGGACTAAAAGCAATATCCTCTTTTCCATGCTTCTACAACTTCGAGTTCGATTTGTGGGCGTACAGCTGGCACAACTGCAGCTAGAACCAAGCCTTTTAGAAAAGATCAAGTCTGCTCAGAAGGATGATCCATACCTGGAGAAGATGCGAAAGCTGATATCAACAGGGAAGGCATCTGACTTTGCAGAGGACGAGTTGGAAACATTGCGAGCGAAGGGCAGGTTATGTGTACCGGACAACCCAGAACTCAGAAAGAAGATAATGTCAGAAGCACATTATGCAAAATATTCCTTACATCCTGCCAGCTCCAAGATGTATAAGGACCTCCGTATTATCTTTTGGTGGCACGACATAAAAAGAGATGTTGCACTCTTCATGTCTCAATGTATGGCATGTCAGCAGGTAGAAGCTGAGCACCAACGACCGGGCGGGGAGATGCAGAACCTTGCCATTCCAGAATGGAAATGTGATCACATCACTATGGACTTTGTTGTTGGCCTGCCGAAGATGCCGCGGAGGAACGATACCGTCTGGGTCATCGTCGATCGACTAACCAAGTTAGCACACTTTATTGCCATTAAAGTCACTTGGAGCATCGATCGTCTTGTCCAGATCTATCTTAATAAAATAGTTCGGCTGTACGGGATTCCAGTATCAATTGTCTCAGATCGGGATGGATGATTCGTGTCACGCTTCTGCTGCAGTCTTCAGTCAGCAATGGAGACCAAGTTGAACTTCAGTTCAACATATCATTCTCAGACCGATGGCCAAACAGAACGGGTGAATCAGATTCTCGAAGTCATTTTACGCCTCTGTGCAATCGACTTGAAGTCAAGCTGGGACGTTCATCTACCATTGGCCAAATTTGTATATAACAATAGCTATCAGTCTAGCATCCAAATGACGCCGTATGAAGACTTGTATGGCCGGAAGTATAGATCGCCTATTTGCTGGGCTGAAGTCGGGGAACGACAGATACTCGGCTCGGAACTGGTGGAGTAGACTGTACAAAAAGTTAAATTGATACGAGAGAGATTGAAGGTAGCACAAAGTCGACAGAAGAGCTATGCCAACACACACTGATGGGCCCTTGAATTCCTGGAGTTTTTGAAAGTCACGCCTATGCGAGGAGTTACGAGATGTGGAGCTAAAGGAAAGTTGAGTCCAAGATTTGTCGGTCCATTCAAGATATTGAAGCGAGTCGCCCCAGTAGCTTACCAGATTGTATTACCGCCAGCACTGTTGGATGTGCACAATGTCTTCCATTTCTCTCAGTTGTGGAAGTACATGAACGATCCGAGCCATATGGTAGTCTTTGGTCAGCTGAATCTGCAGACAGACTTATCATATATTGAAGCGCCTGTGCAAATCATGGATAAACTGCTTCGAAATCGTGCCATCCCTCTCATTTGCGTGCTCGGGAAGAACCATGCGGTCGAAAAGTCGACCTGGGAACTGGAGTCGGAGATGAGGAAAAAGTTCCCTTCTCTATTTTTCCTAGCGGTAGGTTCTTTTCTTAAGTTTCGATGACGAAACTTTTTCTTAGTTGGTTATTGTGTAGTGCCCCGTTCCTATATCGTGTCCCATTCTCTGTCCACGGGGTGTGCGAGAAAGGAACACTATCGCTATCGATTCGGTCGGGACCGATAGGTCGGGATCGATCGAATCGGTCAAACGGAAACAATTGAATTAAGATATTTTTCTTATTATGGAAAGGCTTCATCAGAATCAAGTCCTATATTCAGCGAGTTGTGCCTCAAGGATAGACTTTGTGGCTGAGTCGGGAGAGATCTCCCGTTGCTCTATTTTTTATGCCGTACTTGCGTTGGTTTTGGCTTTGGTTTTCTGAATGCATTTTCGTGAATGTTTTCATGGCTTACGTTTCGAACTTGCATTTATATATTGAATTCCTTGAATAATACAATGTTCTAATCAGTTGCTTGTATGATTTCAGATAATCGTGTAGGCGACGTCTAGCGCGACCAACCAGTTCCTCGTCTCAAGTAAGACTAAGGTGAGTGGCTGACCCTTCTTCCCTCGGCCCTTTCTCCAATGTATTATCGATACCAACATACGTTATGCTAAGCTGTAAATGCAATAAAACAAAGGCTTATTCTAATAAACCGTTGCATGACATTTTACATATACGGACTATAGAACTGCTTATCATAGAACTGTTCATATGCTTGTTTATAATATACTTTCCATCAAACTATATTAAACAAAGAAAGGAGATAAATCAACAAACGTACAATGCAAAATGATAAGGCGAGATACGCCGAATTCGGGTAAGTTTGCTACGAAACCTAGACCATGCTTGAATAACTAGTTTAGTCTAGCACGGTCATGGACAACTTGTATACATGGGCGTTTGTTTCCTCGAACGGTAACCCGAGGCCACGGGACCGCTTCGGCCTAGAAGGAAACACGGTATAGCCGAGCTGGGTTTAAGCAACGGGTAATTCAGGGACTTGCAACGGAGCTTGCTACTTGCGTTGAAAAGACCCCATCTAATCAGGCTATGTCCAGGATGGCTAGTTAATGTCAGTGATCTCCACATCATACACTTAATAGGAATTGATATCAAAATGACAGGGAAGGCGTTGGTAACTTTTATGTGCACGGCACGCTCTGTCGTAGGTAAGTTCTAGCATTAATTTACCTTGTTTACGTTTCGTCGAAACTGCTTGCATGGAACTAACTAGGATGTCTAGAAAGATCACTAAATATACTGCATGATTCACAAAAATTCTTGAACCAAATGAGAGCATGGAAACTAATTAGCCACTCGCCAGTACACGTTGATTGTACTGATCCTCGCTCTCTACAGGTGCTATAAATCAGGAGGAGCGTATCGCGTGACTGAAGGCAGCGCTCGTGCATTTTGAAGCTTCGTTTATGCGTGCGAAGCCTTGAAGCAATCTCTTTTGAAGACTCCGCGACTGTCAAAGCTGAGATGTCTCGACTCTCCCCTATCCCAGGTGTCTGCATACTTTGGTTGAATAAAGGGGTGTGATGTATGGAACGACTATCTCATCGACGTTCATTTTGTAATGGAGTCAGTTTGTAAGCCCGTGCGGCACGTTTGTATCGAATCTGTAATATGATGTTCATTATCAATAAAGCTCAACTTTTTCTATATATAATGTGTTCAATTTACTCTGTATCCTCTTTTTGATGTTGTGTTTCGGGTAACCTTATGACTATACCTTGTGCAATCGCAACTTAGGTTCGCACGACATCCCGTCCGGGGGATGATTATCGATTCTACAGAATCGGGACGTGACAAAAACTGGGCATGAATCGTGGCTACGTCCATCCTACGTCGAAGCATCGACAATATAAAGCTGTCTAAACACAAAATATAATGTTCCATTCTACACAATAATATGTAATCATTTCAATCACAAAAGATATGAATCTAGAGATGAGAATAAGATAATATATATAACTCAATCACAACATCTAGACAAAAGAGTTCTATCAAAAATGCATAAACCACAATCCAGTGTCAAGACATAATCCAAAAAAATCCAGAGAATCACCAAATCCCCAAAATATAAATATACAACATAAGTATGTAATTTTGGAGACAAATCCGAATAAGAAACTATGAAATGTAAACTAGGCTAGAGCTAAACATCCTCTGCTGGAATCATGGCCTCAGCAACTTCTTGTTCCTCCAAAAGGCCCAAATCATTCTCAAGAACAAGGTCCTCTGTCAATCCATAATAGGTGGGGCAAAGTGCCTCTAACTCATCGCCTAAAAGTATGATTATCCTGTCAGGATTGGAGCAAGTAGAAACACTAATAGACTTTTCATAACATGATAGTGACTATATAATATGGGGTAAAATATATGAGGCATGATAAACAGGTAAGAATGTAAGGCTAAACAAGCAGTTTAATAAAAATAGGCAAAAATAATGAATATGAGAAGAGCAAGTAAATATGACATGAACTAGATAAAGAACTATATCAAGAAACCTAACTTCTATGTGCTTAGAAATACCAAGTTAGACATCTGAATGGCTCGAGTAATACGACAAATTACATATGAGAATTTGTGATTTGTTATCCACACGATACGACGAATCACACATGTGATGTGTGTGGACACACACAAAAAGAAGAAGAAATGCTGTCTTTTCTTTATTGGCGTAAGGCACCACAAATCGAGTACGCCTGAGAGATCCTGCGCTGAGGATCCTCGAGTACAAAAAATAATTCTGGGGAATGGGATGATGGAGATCGAGCGGCAGTTGCTCCTTTACTCGGTTGACACTCCGATTACAAAAGTGGGAGAAAATCTAAGAAAATTGCTAACTCTCGGGTCACTGGCAAGAAGTGCAGCAATTTAGCTCTTGAAAATGCTCTCCATTCTATATTTTGAAGAGGGATGAGACCCCTTTTTATAGTAGTTTCTGAGCTAGAATGATATTATGCGCCCACATAAGAAAACACACTGGTTTTTATATGGGCGCATGGTCCTGCTTTGGGCACATAGTATGTAGACGCATGCAGGGTGCGTGGTCGTGGGTTGATCGTGGTATTGACGTAGCTGCATGCTTCGGTGTACGATTGTTCGTGGAGACTGACGTGGCCGTACGCTACGGTGCACGTTTTGATCATGACTTTGACCGAGTCATGGGATGTTTTGGCTTGGGCGTATAGCCCTGTTTCAGGCTATGTGCCCTCCTTCTAGGGGAGCTTGTCTTGGGCGCATAGAGCTTCACAGGGTGATGGGCGCATAGGAGCTTCACAGGGTGACTTGGGCACATAGGAGCTTCACAGGTTGATGGGCGCATAGGAGCTTCACAGGATGACTTGGGCACATAGGAGCTTTACTTGGGCGCATATGTCCTCATTGACTTGGGCGTATAAGGCTTTATTGCTGAAATTTTCATGCTTCTACAAGACCCCCTTCAAAGTTTTTGATACTTGAACGAGTTCAAAATACTTTGAAAGAAGCATGGACCGCTTCTCGTGATGCAGTGGGCGCATAGCGTTTGGCCAGCCTGTCAGAGAGACGACTGTTGAGATCTTCCTCGAAAATCTGAACTGACAGATTCGTCGAGGTAGAATTTGAAGAGGTCCGTACTTCATACGTTGTCCACGTCAGCAAATGGCAGTCGCATAGTGTGCAATAGGCTGGATCTTCACATGGGCGCATAAGCCTTGGTGGGCGCATAGCGCGTAATAGACGCATAGGTGCATAGGGATAGTGGGCGCATAGGAAGTGGCCTATGCCTATAAATAGTCTTTGAAAGAGAGAGAAAGTTTATTATTCTTATTTCTCTTAGAACTTTCAAAAGACTCTTCTTCTCCTTTCTTTACGAACCATGTCTCCCAAGGTCGCCAAGAGATCTGCGAAGGGCAAGGGGGCTGCACCGCGTGGCTCTCCTCCTACGGCAGCGTCCTCACCAGTCCAGGACCCGATTCTGGGTGAGGCCACGTCTCAAAAAAATAAAGTCTCGAGCATTAATTTGCGACGCTCAGACTTTTCTTCTGCCTAGACGCATGCCCCTAAGGCAACATACTTCTATGAGCATTCTTATGCGCCCACAGAAGTCATGCGCTAACAATGTGGTGTACAATGCGCCCACATATTGTCACATTATGCGCCCACATGCTGTTTGCATGTTATGCGCCCACATACTGCTGTACGTTATGCGTCCACATGTTTGTCTTGGGCGTATAGTCCTTTGGGCACATAGCCCTTTGGGCGCATAAGAGCCCTTCAGCACTTAGTTTTTTCTGCAGTTTCTGAGTCTAACTTTCTCTTCTATCCTTGCAGTAAACATGTTTGTCCCGGAGCTTGAGAGAATCCCTTTCGGCTCTACCTATCAAGTCCTCGGTACTAGTCTTATAACGAATATGATCAGCAAGGTTCAAGCCACGATCAGTCAAAACCAGCCTATGGAATGGACACTCGCCATACTTGAACAAGATAAGACCTTCTTGAGGTAGATGATTAATGACGAAAAGTTCGTGCTTGGAGGGGTACGATATTTCAAGAAGCCGTACTTCCTGTTCGGTGATAGTGTGGGGTTTGAAGATGGCGAGACCATACGCTTGAGAAACCCATTGGTGATCTGCCCGAACAATCAGAGGATATGGCTACCGTCGATGGAACGTCAGTATCCTTTGTCTGCTTTTAATGTCTTAGCCGTGCGGCGATAGATGAAGTGGGAGCTAACTCCTGAGCTTCCCGGGGTCATCTTCGGGAGAATACAGTTCGACTCAGACGATCAGAAGAAGGACACTTTCAAGTGTGTCCAGGGCTCTGCATCGTACTCTACGAGGGGACTGCAACCTGGTACCGTAATAAACGGTATTCCGACTAACCTCCATCCTTATGTCGCTGACACGCTTTGCAATTTGATGATGATCGAGGATGTGTCGTATCCCGTAGGGAAGATGCGGATGGAAGGCTGGAGGTATCCATCTTCATTCTGGAGCAACCTCACTGGCTGGGTGCTTTCTACGTATGAAGCCACCCTGAAGACTGCTGGCCTTTATTATGCTATTAGGGCCACTCAATATGGTGTAAGGGTTAATTGGCCAATGTTTGTCTCTTTGGCGGAGTTATATAACCTTCACACCTGTACCTTCTATAATTCGGGTGGGAAATGGGAGTGGCTCTCCACGAGATGCAGGAAGTATCGAAGCTTTCCTGGGGCACGGAGCCCTATGAAGAGTACGTTCCTCGTGATGAAGAGCTCCAAGATTTGGAGAACAAAAACTCTGGGATGATTGATGTATACAAGGAATTACTCTGCCACCTCCTTATCTGTCATAGGATAACTAAGAAAGGGAGGACCGAGGGGGCTAATCCCCATACGAGAGCTTGTATGGGCTACGTCTTCGTTCAAGGATAGGGGGAAGATCCAGCCTCCTTTTCGATTTTAAAACCTATTATCAAGTCCGATATAGAATCCCGGATGACGGATTATGATACGGCGGATACTGAGGACAATGATGATCCTGAGTCCCCAATTGGCCACTACTTCCATCAAACCAAATATCCATTGTCGAAGAAATTAAGCTATGCTGGCAGCTTTCTTAATGATCTGGCTTCGTGACTGCATAATCCCCAGAGGTTCGGGGTCTATTGAGAGAATCAGCCGGGGTATGATACTTCTGACTGTAAAGCTGGCGTTCAGATACCGTCTTGCATTGCTTCCTGTGATGGTCTGTGCTAATGGACGAGGTCTGCGGGACTTTGTTAGGAATGCGGTGACTCCTAACGGCAGGGTCAACTTCGCCCGGACCAAACTTTCGTATCATTTTCTGATGGGGTGGCTGCTACTGTATTGTCCTACCCTGATAAATGCTAGGCCGGTGGCAGACTCTTTGGCGGGAGACGCCTTTCTTCGTAGATTTTGTGATACAGATTGGACCGTCACCGGTGTACCCGCCTGCAGAAAGGCTTTAGGTTTCTTGCAGAACTATGAGTTCTTCAGAGTATCCCTTCCATCCGGCAGCGGTAATACGGGAGATGTCTTAGTGGATGAGGGAGTTCATGCCACTAGTTTGACTGCTGGGGCATTTTACTAGCTCCAGTCTATTAGACCATCGCATCTGGTGCTCCGAAACAGGAATCATGCCTATCTGGAGCCATATTTGCTGAGCCGTTTTGCGCGATAATTCAGCTACAGCCAGCTTCTCTTGGGCAATCCCAGTCCTCATCTCCAGTCGATAGGGAGTCTGATCGATGGAGCACGTGCATGGGGCTACTACAATACTGGATGTACAGGGGCAGTTTTTACCTTGCCCGAAGATAAACCCGACACCCACATGCTCTTTGCTGCTGCTAAGTTCTATATTCAGGTCAGTAGCCTTCCTTCTCGGTATGACCGTGAGCATAGTTTTATATCGGGGACCAAGCTTGCCCCTACCCTTGCTGATATAGGACAGGTGCGTGCAATGGGGAGTAGCAGAAAGGAGGGCGTCGCACCCACAGTTGAACCGGCTGTAATGTTGCAACAGAGAGTTGTTGTTGAGTAGCCTATCGTTGCAGCGCCTCGGAGAGAGGATACTGAAGAACCTCTTTTCGATATTCCTTATAAGAGGAAAGCTTCCACCGAACTGGTTCTCCGGCCCCAAAAAAAAATGTAGTTGTTTTCCATGGAAGAAAGAAGGTCACAGACGTCACTACCAAAATAAGTCATAATGGCGACAAAATTAGCGACTCCAGATAAATACGTCGTTAAGTTTTGTGCTTTCAGCGACGTAGACGTTTTATATATACGTCGCTGAACGTCACTATCAGCGACGTTTGAGCGACAGTTAGCGACACAAATTATGTTTTTGGACAACTGATGTCGCATTCTAGTCACAAAACATTACTGTTTTTTTATTCAGCGACGTTTCGCGACGCCACTTTTAAGACGTCGCCAGGTTTTAATAATTAGCGACGGTTAGCGACGTCTTTAACTGACGTCGCTAAAATATTTCATATAGGGTTCTGGCCTGATCGATTTTTTATCTTTTTCACCCAAAACTTTCTAATCTCCCGCTCTTTCCCTTACCCTTGCCCGCAGCGACCCCCTGCCCGACGACCCCATTCCTCCGACGACTCACTCCCTTCGACGACCACCCGACCAGTCTCCTCCGCCGCTGCTCCAGCTCCGACGACCCCGACCCAACCCCAACGTTGTGTCGGTAAACCCTAACCCTATCTCCCTTTTTCTGATGCGACACAGACACGACCCTTTGACACACACGTGGACACTTTGACACTATTAGGCCTCGTTTGGTTCACGGAAAGGAAATGTATTCCTTTGTATTTTCCATGGGAATCGGAAAGTAGGATTCCTGTCACATTTCCTTTCCATTGTTTGGTTGGTGTAGGAAAGGGAAGCAAAAATATAACAATGGTAAAATAAGCATTAATGGTAAAATAAGCAATAACACATGGTTACTTTTGTAATAATTGTTGGAAAAGGAGGAGGGAAAATGAATCCCATGGGTCATGAGTGGAACCATATTCCCTCCAATTTTCTCCCTTGTGAGGAAATTGATTCTCAAGTTTGTGGTTACCAAACAAAGGAAAGGAACAACTTTTCTTTTCTAGTTCCTTAAATCGGTGAACCAAACGAGGCCTTAGGATAATGTGTATAGATGAGGACTAGGACAATAAGTATAGGTAACTTCAAGATAGGAATTGTTTTACCTATGAGTATAGGTAATGGCTTTACCTAGAGTGACTAGGTAATATATAGGTTTAGGAAGCCTATAGATTTAGGTAATGGGTTGACACATGGGTATGGGAGATACCTATGTTGTAGTGTATGGGGTATTGAGTTTGGGTATTGGTTTTTACTAGAGTTAAGGATAGGCTAGTGTATAGGTAATTAGGTAAATAGGCCATAGTAATGGTTTTACCTATGTGAATAGGATATTGGTAGGGCAAATACATAGGATATTAGCCTAGTATAGACTAGAATACCTTGGTAAGGAGAAGTCGGAGACTATAAACGTAGGTATGACCTAGTTTGACCATGTTTGGCAAGGTATTGACCCAGTTGTCCTAGTGTGACCTAGAAATGACTTGGAGACCTAGAATTGACCTAGTATATCATGTTTATGATTCCAAAACACCAATTGACATTAATATTCTATATTTAGGTCTTCGAGGTACCGTATCGGATATTGTTGACATTTCACACTACCAAAATAAGTCAAATCAACGACGAAATAAGTCAATCCTAAAGTGTATAGAGTGAGCCTCCCTACTTCCTTCCTTCTCATTCGGGTCATTCAGTCGACTATTCCGCATCATAGGATATCTACCTCAACCTCACCCTAGAGAAGTGTGAAAATATTAATGTTAACCAAGGTTCACAGTAAAGAGAGGGAAAGAAACTACATAGGATACATCATATCTGTTACCACTTGTTGTATCATGATTACTTTTATAAGTGTTTAAGCGGTATGCATGTATCTATCTTACAGAATTATCCTCAAATGGATATGGAGCTGAATTACTATCTGCAGAATCGTTCGTGGATGTACAACCGTCATTCTGATGACATATACGGTGTACGGGATGAATTCATAGAGGGTGTACACCAGTTCCTACAGTTTGCCAAGGCGTTCCCTCAGTACATGGACGGTACCAAAATTAAGTGTCCGTGTGTGAGATGTCGCAACTTGAAATATAATCCAGAAGTGGATGTCACGTATCATTTATACTCGAAGGGTTTTACGCCGAATTACTATCAGTGGAGCGAGCACGGAGAACTTGTGTCTTTAGCATCGGAGTACGAGCCTTATGTGGATGTCCACAACAACGCTCCTTACGACGATGGGTTGGTGAACATGGTTTTTGACGTGGCCGGGCCTAGTTTCGATCCAGATGATCATGATGCACCTGAGGAGGCACCGAACCCCAATACTGCAAAGTTCATGGAGTTGCTGGAGAATGCAAGGACTCCATTATAACCTGGTTGTGAGGATCATTCACCGTTGGAGGTGGTTACAAGATTGTTGAGCATCAAGTCCAATTTTAACATGTCGCAAGATTGCTACAACCGTCTTATGGAGTTGTTTATAGAAATATTGCCTGAGGGTACGAAGTTGCCTAAAGACTTCTACCGGTCTAAGAGGATGGTTAGATCGCTCTGGATGGGATACAAAAAAATCGATGCCTGTCGCAACGGGTGCATGTTGTACTACAAAGACGACAAGGATGAAGACGCCTACAGATTTTGTGGTGTCGATCGCTACAAGGCATATAGTAGAGAAAAGTCTGTCGGTGCCAGGAAGCCTACCTCTTCGATGCACTACTTGCCGTTGACGCCGCGGTTGCAGCGGTTGTTTATGGTGAAGGAAACTGCAGAAAATATGAGTTGGCATAAGCGGGAACATACCGAAGAAGTGTTGGATCACCCATCTAATGGAGAAGCATGGAAGCACTTTGATCGAGAGTATCCAAATTTTGCTTCTGATCCGCGTAATGTCAGATTGGGTCTCTGCTCCGACGATTTTACCCCATTCGGACTTTCGGGATCCCAGTATTCGTGTTGGCCTGTGATCGTCATCCCGTACAATCTACCGCCTTGGATGTGCATGAAGACTCCGTATATGTTCCTCACCGTTATTATTCCAGGTCCGAACAATCCGAAAAGGAATATCGATGTGTATTTACAGCCGTTGATTGATGAGTTGAATCAGCTGTGGGAAGTAGGTTCCAACACGTATGATGTATCTAGAAAACAAAATTTCCAGATGCGGGCAGCAATTATGTGGACCATCAACGACTTTTCGGCCTATGGAATGTTATCTGGATGGAGCACACATGGTCGTCTTTCATGTCCGTATTGCATGGACAGCACTAAGGCTTTCCATTTGAAACACGAAGGCAAACCGTACTTCTTCGATTGTCATTGACAATTCCTGCCGAAGGATCATCCGTACCGGAGAAACAGGAATGCTTTTCGTGCTGGCGTTGTGGAGAAGGCTAATCCTCCGCCAAGGTGTCCTAGATACACGATATGGGAAGAGGTAAAAGATTTACCAAGAGCTATTGAGCAGCCTGCTACGGGCTACAAGTGTGACGAATTTGGTCGCACTCATAACTGGACGAAGAGGAGTATATTCTAGAATCTTCCATATTGGAGCACCAATCTGATTAGACATAACCTTGATGTCATGTATATCAAGAAGAATGTGTTTGACAACATAATTAATACTGTAATGGACGTAAAGGAGAAGACGAAAGACAATCCAAAGGCTAGATTGGACTTGGAAGAAATATGTAGACGTCCTGCATTGCATTTGATAGAGGATGGGAATGGGAAGTTGAAGCAGCCTAAGGCAATTTTCTCACTGGAGAAGGAGGATAAAGTGAGACTCTGTAGGTGGATTCAAGGTCTGAAATTTCCAGATGGGTATGTTTCGAACTTGAGAAGATGCGTCGACCTCAAGGAGAACAAACTGACAAGTATGAAGAGCCATAATTGTCACGTATTCATGGAGCGGTTAATTTCGATTGCATTTCGGGAATTCTTACCGCAGGCAGTTTGGAATCCATTGACGGAGATTAGCATATTCTTCATGGACCTTTGTTCTAAGAAATTGCTCGTTGATCGTCTAGAAAAGCAAGAGAAGGACATTGCGGTAACACTGTGCAAGCTAGAGAGGGTGTTCCCTCCTGGATTCTTTGACTCTATGGAGCATTTGCCGATTCATCTTTCCTATGAGGCACGTGTTGGTGGACCCGTCGAATATCGATGGATGTACCCGTTCGAGCGACATTTGAATCACCTAAAAAGAAAGGTAAAAAATAAGGCTCAGGTCGAGGGTTCTATTTGTGAAGCCTATATTCTCGAGGAAATTACAAATTTCTGCTCCTCCTATTTCAAACCTCATGTTGCTACGAATAGAACGAGGGCTCCGAGAAACGACGACGGATATCAAGAATTTAATAATAGAATACTGAAAGTATTCAATGCGTCCGAAAAGCCTTCGGGAAAAATGAAGAAGAGATATTTGAATGACGAAGAGCTAAGGGCTGCTCAGTTGTATGTATTACTCAATTGCGACGAGGATGAAGTGGAGAAGCTAGAGGGGTAAGTAACTCAGGATGATGAGTTTACGTCATCTCAATGTAATAGTATAAGCTAATATTATTGTACTAATCGGCGGTTGCTTCGTTGTTTTCCAGCACATATAATGATGAGTTGAGGCTGGTTAGACCCTACCTAACAGACGAAGCATTAAAACAAGAAATGAGACGTCATTTTCCTTCTTGGTTGAGCGAATATGTAAGTAGCTCGGTAATTACTGGCCTCTTCTAATGCAACTGCGCAATAAATAACTTATTATCTCTTCTTTGATATTCAGGTCGATCGTCTAATTTCACCCGAGATTGAATTAATTAGAACTCTTGCCAAGGGACCAATTACTTTTGTTAAAATATGGCCAAGTTACTGTGTCAATGGCTTTCGGTTCAAGTCGACAAATGCTCCGATCAGAGACAGCTTCCTGGATCTTGATTCTACGAAAAACAGTTATTTGTGTATCAAGTCTTCGAACTACAAAGACGTCGATCCAGAAAATAATTTCTTTGGCATCTTGCGAGAGATTGTGGAGTTGTTATATAATAATGGCAGAGAACCTGCAAAGATCGTGTTGTTCAAGTGTGAATGGTTCGATCCGATTGAAAATCAAGGTTGGAAAATTGACAAGCATGGTCTTGTGGATATAAACTACAAGCGTAGATATCAAGGCTACGAACCGTTTGTCCTAGCAACTCAGGCTCAGCTCGTGTACTTCACAGCTTATCCGAGACGGAGAGCAACGAAGTCTGACTGGTGGGCAGTATGCAAGACTAAAGCTAGAGATACTTTTGATGTTGACGAAAAAGCTTACCAGGAGGACGAGCTACCTCTTGTAACCAATATTGTCGATGTGGACTCCACGGAAGTTACGCATTACACGACACATAATATAGAAGATGTAGAATTATTCGAAGAGGAAGACGAAGCCGACGAAGGCGAAGATGAAAGTGAAGATGAGGAGGAAGAGGAAGATGAGGTCGAGGAAGACGAACAAGATAATTATTCTGAAGATGATTGAGACAGATATACTTATCTGAACTTAGATGTTTCTTCTAGAATATATTATCTGGACTTAGATGTTTATTGCAGAATGTATCATCATATGTTGTCTTGGTTATTATCTTGCCTTTGTTGTACTTTCATATTTCTAGTCTCTATTATTTGTTGTACTTTCATATTTCTAGTCTCTATTATTTGTTGTATTATCATATACTGTTATCAGGTATGGCAGGTCGTCGCGGATCGTTCCGAGGGGGACGACGAGGTCATGATCCTTCGGTACTTCCTACAGGTACTGCTAGAGGACAAAGTTTTCCTTCGGTACCTCCTACTGGTACCGGCTCTAGATCCTCGTCGCCGATTACTCCTCGAAGTGGTACGGTGGGTCGATTCTGATGACGGAACATTTCCGTCGTATGGTATGTCTTTCTCTTTTAGAAATATTATTTTAATATAAAACTGATAAATTATTACTAAGATAATATATTTAATTACAGGTAAGGAAGGTCGGTAACGCCGACATGGTGACCGTCTTCCTGGCCACCCATCGAAAGGGCGAAGACCTTATTGACGAGAGGGCCGAGCAGACATATGTAAGTATTACAATACGTTATCTTAATTTAATACTTCGTGTCAATTTTAATATAACTTAGTAAATATGATACAAATAAATATTCATGTAGTTAGTAATAATAAGTACATTAATTAGAAATTAGAAATTATAGAGTACTATCCATACTTTCTAGGCCGAGTATCAGAGGCTGTGGGAACGGGCGGCTGCTAGTGCACCTGATGCAGGAGAGGCCGGTACTTCCTCGCAGCCCACTCAAGCTCCGTCGGCGGACGAGCTGTAGATGACCGCCGCTGGTGGACTCCGTAGGGGTACGTACTACGGTACGGGATCCTATGGCGCCCTAGTTGCGACCCAGTCCTCTAGGGCATCTCCTGCTAGTATGCATGGTCCACAGCCGTCCCAGGAGTCTGCCCGAGTCCACCAGATGATGGAGTTCGAGGAGCAGTCTCAGCACCCTACGGACGATCCTGCGCTGCTAGCACGATTGGATGCGCTCGACCGCGGCATTATGGAGCTCATGGAGATGACTGAGAGGACAGAGCGCAGCGTTGGAGGGTTAGAGCGTACGGTGACGAAGCTGCAGACAGGACAGGTGACCATGGTCGAAAGGCTGAGATTGGCGCAGGATTCGATGGTCCAGAGCAGTGATAGAATGTTATCTATCATGGATTCATACCACCAGCGACTTACAGCGTTGGAGCATGCTGGTCCTCCGGGTGCGCCTTCATCGTCGTCGACTCCGCCGCCTCCACTGCCTTCTTCTTCGACACCGAATCCACCGACGTCACTGCCTGCTCCATCGGTATCGATTTCACTTGAGGAGTGTGAGTTGTTCTTATCCCTTCGTCGCGGTGGTGCCCCTCCTGCACTAGATCCCTAGTAGTCCTAGTTAGGACTGTTTGTTTGTGTTTGTTTGTTCTATTCTATTTGTGACTTGGATATTTGTTGGTTGTGTAGACTTGGATGTTTGGATCCTATTCTATTTGTTGGTTGTGTGTAAACTTTGGTTATTTGGTTGTAGACTTTGTTATTTGGTGTAGACTTGGTTATTTGGATACTTGTTGGTTGTGCCTATTCTATTTGTTGGATCCTATTCTATTTGTTGGATCCCATTCTATTTGTTGCCTGCTACATTTTGTTATACTGATGTTTATGTTATTATTCGTTTCAATTGGATGTTAATGTGTTTCTGTGGTTTACGTTTAGAAGTCAATCTAGGCCAAAGTCAACTCTTGGTCAACTCTGGTCAACCCTAGAAGTCAAACTAGGTCAACTATGGTCAAACTAGGTCCAACAAGTCTAAATTAGGTCAAACAAGTCATTCTAGGTCTAAACAAGTCTAGGTTATGTTAACTAGGTTTAACAATCGTTCTAAGTCCTAACAAGTCTATATTAGTCTAATCAAGGCTAAACTAGCCTATGCTAGTATATCAAGCCCATACAACCTATACAATACAAAGTCAAAACCAACATCACACAACCTATTATTGCATCTAGGCCTACACATGGAAATCACATATTACATACATATATATATATATATATATACATATAGGCTACCTATATGTATACCACACATACATATATATAATATATATATAACGGTACACACACATAATATAATATATAGGATACCTACATATATACATAATATACTTAGATGCATATTACATACACATACATATTTATATACATTACATTATATATATATATATATATACATAGGAAGATAGAAAGATAGAGAGTTAGAAAGAGTGAGGTAAAGGGAGAGTGACAAGTGTGTGATAGAGAGTGAGTGTGTGTGTGTAGGAGTGACTGAAACCTGTGGATGTAGGGACTGAAACCTGTGTACAGTGAGGGAAAATAGTGTGTGTGTGATTGTGTGTCATTCACATGGGTGTGTGTGTATATGGCCTGTGTTCAGCAAAACAGGGAACCAAATGTTGCAGGAACCATGTGTGTTATTGAGTGTTCATTCCTGTTGGTTATGGCTCAATCATTCAAATACTCAAATCTGGAATGTGGACTGTCAAGTCCTAATACCCAAGTAAAACCTAAACTGGGAATGAGGGGACTGTGCAGACCAAATCTCAGGTTTACATATTCCAGATTTTGAAAAACAGTCCAATATTGGTTATGGTTATCTTTTTAAACTGCAGGAAGAAAAAGACATTCTGTATTTTATTTTTTTATTTTTTTTGCAGATTTAGCGACGTTTATCGACATTTACCGACGTCCACCGACGTACGTTTGCGTCGGTAAATCTGCAAAATTTTCCAGGGTACCGACGTTTACCGACGTCCGTATACGTCGGAGAACGTCGGTAAACGTCGGTGAACGTCGGTAATAATCCCAGGAATTATCGACATTTAGTGACATTTTAAACGACGGTAAACGTTGGTAAATTCCTAGGATTTTACTGACGTGTAGCGACTTTAAACACGTCGCTAAACCACCGACGACACGACGGTAATCGTCGATAAATTCCCAGGTTTTTACCAACGCATAGCGACGTTAAACACGTCGCTAATCCACCGACGACACGACGGTAGATGTCGATAATATACCGACGTATATATACGTCGGTAAACGTCGGTACTTGCGATGTTTGGCGACGTTTTAAAGATCAGCGACTTACGTTTCCGCGACAAGTCCAAAACGTCGGTAATTGTGTCGGTAAATATTTTTAGCGACGAAATTTATCGTTTTAGCGACGTCTTTAGGCGTCGCTAAAATGACTTATTCTGGTAGTGCGTGGGTGCCGGCTCGCCTCCTTCTAGAAGGTCTTCTCGGCAGACGGCGTTGCAGGCCATTACCATTCGAGAGGTAGATCCCTTCCTAGACTCCATAGATGTTTTGGTCCAACCTTTAGAGGCTTTCTCACCCTTGCGTCTGTCCTTTACACAGGACCTTGCAGTTGTAGCTGAGGTGGGTGCCTCCTCATCTGAGGAGGTGGACACAACAACGGTGTCCCCTGTCCGTCCTCGACCGATGGATGAGGGCGGGTCTTCTTCAGCTGCAAGAGTTGAGCGACAGAATAATCAGGACGAAGGCCCAAACCATGATAACAACCAAAAGATCAGTCCCTCCTATGATATTTCTTTGGGGGATATGTCAGCGATTGGAGCCGTGATGAGGGACTTAGATGAGAATCAAGTCCAATCGGCTCATCTTCCTGCAGGTATGTTATCTTTGTGCCTCTCTTCGGATGAGATTTTTCGACTTTGATTTTGCGTGCTCCTCGTGAGGCTGACTACGACTGTATGTTCCCTTATAGACAAGGGGAAGGAACCACTCGCGAAGATAGCCCCAGGCATTGGAGAAGGGACAGAGGTTGTTCCCGACTCCTCCAATTTTGCTGGTGCGAGGGAAGATGTTAGTGAGCCGGTATCGTCCATAGAGGGAGAGATTGAACAGCCTGCTGAGGGGGCTATTGCTGAATCTGTTCCCGTTCCGGCTGGAATTGTGGAAGATATCAGGCATGATGCCGCTCAAGGCCTTGATATTGTTCTTCTTGAGCAGTCTGGCCTGCTCTTGGTTTTCCTGAAGCCAAGACTGATGGCGTAGCCCAGGCTGGAGTTGAGCAAGTCGAAGGTACGAAAATACAACTCTTTCGTATTTTTTTCCCTCTTTTTTGGTTACTGATGTATATATTATTTTCTTGTCAGGTTCGGCTTCTTGTCAGTATCCCTTCCTAGAGCGGAAGAGACTCTCCAAGCTTCCTTCCCGACGACCTCCACTGAAGACGACGAGATAGCCCAGGAAGTTGTCAAAGATTTCTATTCTGTGCTGAAAGTAAAGCTTCCTGAAGTCCTGAATCGGAATGCTGTCTTTGGCCCTGTGAAGGCTGTTGTCGAATGCTAAGTGGCGGTCCTCGAGAGCATTGTCGGTTATGAAGAGCGGGCCAATACTCTGAGGAAAGCTCTGAATGACCTGGAGGGTCAGGTGGCGAGGTTCCGGGATACCAAACAGCGGAGCCCGATGTCGCTGTTCCGCATAGAAGATGAGGCTTTGATCACGGCTCTTGCGGAAGAGAAGGCTACTTTCTAGGCGAGGAAGGATGCCCTCGTTCGAGAGATCGGCGAATTGGCTGACCAGTATGGTCAGTTCAATACTGCAAGTGAGGCGCGTGCTGCCTCGAAGAATAAATTGGCTGCGCAGATTACCGAGAAGTATAATCATATCGCGCAGATCCAGAGCGAGATCGTCCAACTGGAAGCGAACTTGAGGACGACAACATCTGAGCAGGAGGATTATTTGGCTCAGGCTGCTATGACCGTCACCACTTCTGCCCATTTAGAAGAACAGCTGGCGAAGTTGGAGGGAGAGCATCTGAGTCTGATTTTTTTCGAGGATGAAACTGTTCGTCAAGAAGAGGCGTGCCGTCGAGCTACCACAAAGTCTGAAGTCGAAATCGCGGCTCTAAGGGACAACATCAATCGCCTATGTATCCCTTAGATTCTTTGTAACTTTTTTCCAGCCGTCACGGCTCTTGTACCTTTTTTCGTCTCTTGATAGACGTTCAAGTAAAGAATAAAGAATTTTTTCAAAGTGAATGTGGTTTTGTGAAATATCGGAACTAGAGGTAATGTGGATGTAGTAAGTATATTTCTGGTGGGTATTCCACTGAAGAATTTGATGTGGACCTATTATCTGTTTTATATTCAAGTTTTTTAATATAGATAATAAGTTGAATGAAGCTACTAGTAGAGGTAAAAAGGACGTAATAGTAGAGGATGTTCTATATCTGACCAGTGGTAATATGGACGTGGAAAGATATATAATGTTAGGTGGGAGTGGATAATTCAGAGGTAGTATGGACGTGATTATCCTTGATGAATACTTTGCTCAGAGGTTATATGGACATGACAAAATATTTCTTAATCATTCCACTAGGGAAATAATTATCGAAAAATAATTCAGAGGTAATAGGGACGTGACTTATTTTCGTCAAACCGAGTTTGGACAGAGTCCAAAAATGAGAATAATTCCACTGGAGAAATATTTTAGAGGACCTATTATCCAAGGCGTATTCAAGACTCTTGAAATACGAATAATAGTTAGATATTTTTGAATCACATAAATATCGCATTGTACATTTACATGACTGATTATATGTGAACATTAAAAAAAAGGTTACACATAGTATTTCTTCAGGAACTTGTCGTTGATAGACATCATGAGCAAGTTACCATCAGGCTTGGTTAGTTGGTACGTACCGTTAGAATACACCGATTCTATGATAAAAGGACCTTCCCATTTAGGCTGAAATTTTCCTTTCGTTTTGTGTGTCATGACCATTGGTCTTCTCACTGCTAAGACTAGATCACCGACTTGGAAGAATTTTTCCTTCACCTTTTTATTGAAGGCTTTGGAAAGGCGTGCTTGGTACAGCTCAATGCGCTGCTGAGCTAACAGGCATTTTTGGTCTAGTGCTTCGAGCTCCTGTAGACGCAGACGGTAGCTTTCTTCGGTAGTCAACTCGCTGGCTAAGTCTACTCGAAGAGAAGGAATCTAGATTTCTGAGGGAAGAACTGCTTCGCTCCCATAAACCAGAGAGAATGGCGTACTGCCTGTTGGAGTCCTAACCGTTGTACAATAGGCCCATAGACATTTGCCGAGCTTCTCATTCCAATCGCGCTTGTTTGAAGATACGAACTTTTTGAGAAGTTTCATGATGGTTTTATTGAAAGCTTCTACTAGCCTGTTAGCCGCTGGATTGTAGGTAGTAGGGGCTACGTTCTGGATTCGATTCCTATCGTAGAACCGATAGAATGCATGGCTTGCGAATTGTGGACCATTATCATGAATGATCCTACGAGGTAGGCCAAAATGGTAGATAACGTGATGTTTGAGAAATTGATCACGTTCGATGCCTTCACTTCGGTGAGCGGTATAGCTTTCGCCCATTTGGAGAAGTAATCGGTTATGGCTAGGTTGAACCGATGTCCTCTGGAGGATGGCAGGCTGATTGGTCCTATGACGTCCATGCCCCAGGCTTCAAAAGGCCAAGATGCTACCGTCGGGTGTAGAAACTCTGAAGGTTGATGAATGAAATTGGCGTAGAACTGACAAGCTCTATACCTTTTTGCATATTCAACAGCATCTGCTATCATCGTGGGCCAATAATAACCCATTTGTTTGAGGCGATCTTGTAATTTGGGGCCTGGTTGATGTGCACCACAAACTCCGTCGTGAGCCTCCCGGAGTGTATGTTTGGTTTCTGTGTCTGATAAACATCGTAACAGTAGCCCGTCGTAAGAGCGTCGGTACAACATCTTGGTAGCTGTGTCGTAGTAAAATCTGAGGGATCGCCTTTGGATAGACGCTGCTTCCTTCGGATCCTCGGGGAGGATTCCATAGACGGCGTAGTCTATGAAAGGAAATCTCCAGTCTTTAACATCGACGTTTCTTTCCGTTGTGTAGCTGTGATGAATATGCAAGGCATTTTTCACACAGAATAGTTTTCGATCAGTCACTGTGATCGACTGCTGAGTATTGGTAGGGACGGTCAAGGAAGAAGTGAGACCGGCTAGAGCATCTGCTTCTATATTCTGTAGTCGAGTCACGTGCTCGATGAAGAATCCTGCAAAAGTAAATGCCAGCTCGATTGCCTCTCTGTGATAGGGGATGAGATCTTCGTGACGAACTTCATAATCCTCTCGGACTTGACTAACTATTAGCTTGAAATCGCCGTAAGCTTCTAGATAGTCAACTCTCAGTTGTTTTGCCAGTTGCAGGCCGATTAGTAGGGCATTATATTCGGCCACGTTGTTGGTGCATGGTTCCACAAGAGAATATGCACGATGTATAACCAGATGATCAGGTGACACGAGCACGACGCCTACTCCGGCCACAATATTTTCTTTAGGTCCCGTTCTTGATGCACCGTCAAAGAATATTTGCCAAATGGAAATTTCTTCAGTTGCAGTATTAGACTCCACTACTTCATCGGGGATTTCGTCATAGAGTTTGGAAGATTCTGGCACTGGATGAGCTGCTAGAAAATCAGCTATTGCTTGGCCTTTTACTGCCTTCTGAGGAACGAAGAGCATATCGTATGGAGTCAACAGCATTGCCCATGTAGCTAAACGGGAATTGAGAGAACCCGGTTTAATTATGAGTATTCTGAGAGGATTGACTTTAGATATGATGTGGATAGTCTGCCCAGACACATAGTGGCGTATCTTCTGGATGGCGAATACCAGTGCAAGGCATTCCTTTTTCCACAGGTGTGTATCTATGCTCGGCACCCACCATTGTGCGGCTGAGGTAGTAGATTGCCTATTCACACCCGCCTTCATTCTTCTGAGCTAATAGGGAGCCAAGAGAATGGTCCATAGCACGGACATATAGTAAGAAAGGCTTCCCCATTATTGGAGCTACCAATACTGGGAAGCTTGTGAGATACTTCTTGATGTCATCGAATGCGCATTGACATTGTTCAGTCCAGACGAAAGATACGCCTTTTTTCATGAGCTGAGTGAATGGTTGACACCTTCCAGAAAGGTTCGAAATGAATCGTCTGATGTAGGCTAGCCTTCCTTGCAGTCCGCGTAGCTCTTTGAGGTTTCTTGGAGGATGCATATCGAGGATAGCCTTCACTTTCTCCGGGTCAAGATGTATACCCTTTGAAGTGATGATGAAACCAAAGAACTTGTCGCTAGAGACTCCAAGAAAAGACTTGGTTGGATTCATATTGAGTTGGTGTGTACGTATTAGTTCGAACACCGTTCTCAAGTCTTTGAGGTGGTTGCCCTTGAGACGACTTTTAACTACGATATCGTCTACGTAGCACTTTACTGTTTTGCGCAAATGATCACGAAAAATTGTGTTTATGACTCGCTGGTATGTCGCCCCTGTATTTTTCAATCCGAAGGGCATCACCGTATAGCAGTATACCCCCAACGGTATTCGAAACGATGTGTGCTTCTCATCGTCGGGTAACTTCTTGATCTGGTTGGAGCCTGAGAACCCATCCATGAAGGACATCCGCTCGAAGCCGCAAGTATTGTCGATCATTACGTCGATGATCTGTAGAGGGAACTCGTCCTTCGGGCATGCAGATTTCAAATCACGATAATCGATACAGACTCAAACTTTACCGTTCTTTTTCATGACTGGAACGATGTTGGCAACCCAGTCAGGGTGTTGTTCTTCACGAATGAATCCACTGGCAATGAGCTTCTTGACTTCATTCTCAATGGCCTCCATGACATCTGGTTGGAATCGTCGTTGTTGCTGCTTCACAGGCTTAGCTTAATATTTAGGTAGTTCATGGCAACTTTAGGGTCCAGGCCTGGCATGTCTTCATAGCTCCATGCAAAGACGTCGATGTATTCTCTTATAAGCTGTATAAGAGATTGTCGTTCATCGCCAGATAGACTTTTACTGATGAAAATTGGTTTAAAAGATGATTCATCTCCTAAATTAACTTGGATGACTTCGTCTTCGGTAGGTGGTTCACGTTGTTCGAAGCGGAGCTCCCACCTAGTATCCATCTTTTGAGCCTATTGTTCAAGCTCGATTGATTGGACATCGTCCGCAATTTGGTCAACGAAAACCATGTTGATGGACAGAGTTGCTTTGAACATGTCGCCAATACTGGAGTCTGAGTCCCAGATACAGGAATCAGAAGAATAAGAACAATGATCTGCTTCATCATCTGATCTTTTGGGAGTTGTTGGAGGAGCGACATAACCCAGACCAACACCGTTTCGTTGATAGTAGTTCTCGGGTTTGTCGGGAGGAGCAAAGTGTCGTATTGGCAACCATCGTCCTCGGCCATAATTTAGCCCCTGGTCGCTTTTGATGTCATATCCCATATTCTGGATGATATTCTTGGCCTGCCAACTATATCAGAAAGTTGCATTTTCCCAAAGTCATAATCAGCTTCCGTGTTGTATTTGGGAGAATTAGAGTCCGGAACGAACTTTCTCTCGCCAATTATTCGACCGAAGATGATTAGTTCTTCGCCCTTCTTTATGGCCGGAACGATGAAGTAGTGGATATCTTCTGGGTAAACGTTTTCCCGCAGGTGAGGCGTCGTAACCGGCATACAGAGGTGTGGTCCTATGCCATGCTCTAGAGCGTATATCGTATCTGTGTAGTGGTTTACAGATTGATAAACATCGTAGTAATTCAAAGATAAACCTTTACTAAGGAAACACGCAAGTTCTTCTTCAGGGATAACATCATCCACTGAAGGTACATTATTACGAGTATTGATATACTCATTGATAGGATCATCATCTGGAAGAGGAGCCACAGTTTTGGCCAAGTTCACCACGCAGGGTAATTCTTCAGGATTGGGAGGACGAACTTCAGCAGGTTCCTCCCGAGGTGTCTTGCGGAGAGCGATGGTCAATGGTTTGGCCTTGTCAGGGTTCTTCTTTTTCACTCAGATTGTGAGAGGCTTCGGAGTACTTTTTGGAGTAGTACGTCCTTTGACTCGGATAATCAGGGGACCATCATTGGAGGATGAACTTGCTTCAGCTTCATTGTCAGCTTCGTTGCCATCATCCTTGGGGCGCTAAGATTGGTAAAGTACTGAATCTCTACAGTAGGCTTCGATGCCTTTAAAAGGATTGACATCGGCAAACTCTGTCTTCACGATACCGTCGCTGTTGACGTACTTGAAGCACTAGTGAAGTGTGGAAGGAACGATCATGTTCTCATGTATCCATGGATGTCCCAACAAGACGTTGTAGGATACATCGGCATCGATCATATAGCAGAAAACCTCCGTTCGGAGATCACTGATCTGGCACTTGAGACGGATCTTGCCCAGCGGGTGGCTTCGACCAACATTGAAAGCCATGATAGTTGTGTTGGTTGCAAATAGCTTGTACAGAGGGATTCCTAGAATTTGAAGCAAACTTCTAGGAATGATGCTGAGGGAGGATCCTGGATCGATGTGCATGTGATCCACCTTGACCGCCCCGATATACCCTGTATAGTATATGGGTCTATCATGACGATTATTTTTTTAGTAACATGTCCTCCTATGAAAAGGTGATGTTGGGCACCACTTCTATAGTACTGTGGTAGTGAGGACAGGAGACATGATCTTCAGCGGGGGCTTTGACTTCAGCGAGATAAGAGTCGGCATGTAGTAATGCCTCACTTAAGGCCTTTTACATTTCTTTGGAGAGTCGCAATAGATCGAACAGAGACAACCTGGCTGGTGTATTGGCCAGCTATGCCAGTATATCAAAGTTGTAGGACCGATCCATGTCTTCGGAAGCTGGCACTTTCAGAGACTTGTCAAACCACGTTTCCTTCTGCTTGGCTTTGTCCGTAGTTGGAGGCTTAGACGGACCGGCTTCTTGTGCGGGATCGTACGTCCGAAGATAAGCCTTCCCCGATCGTGTCTCGCCAGATAGAACCTCGAAGATGGGAAAAGACACCATATGGCATAACTTGTATTTTTTGCCCCTTTTTGTTTTGGGAGATACCACCCCCTGTGTTATTTATTGCACAAGGTCTGGATGGACCCACATGATCTTACCACGTTCAATCGTGAGTGACACCAAGGTTGAGTTACGAGCTGGCGGTATATTAATAAATTCTATTATTGCCTTGGAGATCGGGACCACGCCGTCTGGGACTTCTGTGGGAGGAAAGTTACCAAACTGAAGAGAGATCATATTAGAAGATACGACCTTGTCTTCAGCTTCGAGATTGATCACTTGGCTGTCAATAAGCTGTTGTATCTTCTTCTTCAGGACGATGCAGTCTTTCGTGGAATGATGCACGTACTGATGATAGAGACAGTACTTGGGATCTTTGAGTTGGTTCGCCTCTGTAGGACGTCGTGGTGGAGGCAATATCAGTTTATTATCCTTTGTTAATGTGTGAAAGATGGTAATGGTATCGTCTTCATCAAAGGAGAAGGTCTCCTTAGGCTTGTCGGAGGCGTCCTGAGAATTGGAAGCTCCTTTGGAAGTGTCGACCTTCAGGACTTCTTTCCCTTTACCCCCCCCACGGACAGGGATAGTTTGAGGATGCTTGCCCTTGTCTCCAGATTTGGGTATTTTCAACCCTAGTAATTCTAAATTAGGAACATCGTTTTCAGCAGCATCAGCGACCCCAATAAAAGCGGGCCATGTATCATACTTATGTATACCTAGATCGAACTTCACTGTAGGAAGGAAGTTATGTCGACAAGTATCCATAAGTTCTGAGTCTGGTATGCCGAAGGGCATCTTCAGTGCTAGCCGCCTGAAGCGTTCGATGAAGGCAATGACAGATTCAGTCTTCCTTTGCTTGGTCTCGATGAGGGTGGACATACTAATATACATGCCACTCTCGTAAAACCTGTTGAGGAACAACCTCTCCAAGTCTTTAAAAGAATTGATATAGCTGTCAGGCAGACTGCAGAACCATTCAAAAGCCACCCCCTGCAAGGTGCTAATAAACAGCTTTGACAAGAACGAATCGTCCCTGGGTAAGTGTAGAGTCTGCGTGTTGAAGTATGTCACGTGTTGGCGAGGAGAAGTTAACCCGTCAAAAGAGTTTAGCGTCAGCGGCTTGTAGTTAGGAGGGCAAGTAGCATTCTCCCATTCAGGAGGATAAGGTTGAGATATCCCTATCTTCTGAAGCTCGTCTTTGTGTGAGATGGTGTCGAGACGGGCGACCAGGGAATCAATTGCATCCTGTTGATTAAGCAGGTGTTAGAAAACGGCTACTGAACGGTTGTCAGGTATCGTTGGCGAAGGACCACCCCCAGCATTTGTAAGATTTGGGGGAGGCACAACGAAATAATACTCCTTTTATAGTAAAGAAGGGTTGTTGCTATGAGCCGGACTAGCGTGAACCGAGACATTTTGTTGAGGTGGAGGGACAGCCCCAGCAGCTTGGAGCGCCATGATACTGGTAAGCATATCAGTGATCTTGGCGAATGCTATTTTAAGACCCTCTAGCCGTTTGCTGGTCTGATCACTGTCTTCTTCAGGTCTTTCTCCGTCTGCCATATATGTAGATAACATGCGAGGATGAACAGAGGAAACAATACAATTGGTGTTGATACTGTTTGTCTTCGAGTTGACAAGTCCCTCATCTTCAGGTAGAGGAGGTAGATAGTCGCCATCAGACTCAAAGGGATCGTCGTCCTTTGGAAGTCAACCCCCAGTGTGAAGTTCATCCACTTCAGACTCTGAGGGCATACTACCCCCAGCTTGGGAGTCCTCGTCATCTATACGAAATCTTGTTTTTGACCGAGTACCCATATAGACTCCTTCAGATGTAACAGCTTACTGGCCATCTGTTGGTGAACTTCTTCTCATTCTCGTAGAACTGAGTGCGAAAATTGGGTTTGTGGTCCACCGTCTTTGATTGGGGCTTCCATAAGGGGGACCCCATAAAGCCATGTTGGATGAGACACACAGCGGCTTTTCATCGTCAGAGAAATGTATCCGTCGAAACACAGACTGTCTCTGAGGCACTCTTGTTGCTTTGGAGCAGCAATAGTTGATGACAATACTGGTGCACAGATGTGCACTATGAATTGTTATGTCCTCCCTTGCTTTACGCTTATGATTTATCATGTCGCGTAAGTCAGCGGAAGAGAGTTTTGCCTTAAAACCCATGTTGCATGCATCACTGAGCTTTGCATGCGGGTTTGTAAGGAGAGTTGGCACATCCAGACTTAGTTCACGTACAGGGGCAACCCCCATACCTAAGTTCTGTGATGTCCTTGAAGACAGTCCCGTGCTATACGCATTGGGGCCTGTCTTTTTGCTGTAGGCGCATAGGCCTTGGAGACTGGCTTTGGGCGCATGCTTCTTAGCAACATGTTTGAGTCTCCTCGATGTGGGCGCATAGTATGGATCAGTGGATCCTGGGCGTATAACCTTGGGTGCATGACCCTGAATGCCCACTTTGTCGAAGACAGAAGCCTTCTGATTAGAGTTATGCGCCCACACACCACCTTGGGCGTATAGCTTTGGGCGCATGCTTGGTGAAGCAACGCTGTTTTCTTCTAACTTTGCCTCTTTCGTTTATGAGCCTAGCTGGGTCTATCCAGAGTGTCGAACACTCTGATTCTTGGCATCGTAGTGCCTTTTTCTGCCAAGACTCGAGCGTCGAATACTCCGTTGTTGGTTGCACAAGAAAGAAGTCACTGGGCTAGTAGAGCCCGGAACGGTGTGAGCCTTCTTCATTTGAGGAGCTTCTGTGGCAGAGCCATGCGCGCATGTGACAGAGTCCTCCAGTTGCATATCTGCTATGTCACTAGCAGAATATGTACGACAAGCCTTCGAAAGCCAAGTCTTGCGAGACTTGTTTGGCTTCGCTGATTTTGAGGGAGTAGAGCCGTCCCTCGAGAGCATCTCTTCGAACGCTTGCTGATCGAACTTTACGATCAGCATCTTCTGAGTGCTCCCCACTTTACGATCAGCATCTTCAGAGGAAAAGGTAGTCCCCAGCAGAGTCGTCATTTTTGTGGACACACAAAAAGAAGAAAAAATGTTGTCTTTTCTTTATTGGCGCAAGGCACCATAAATCGAGTACGCCTGAGAGATCCTGTGCTGAGGATCCCCGAGTACAAAAAAGAATTCTGGGGAATGGGACGATGGAGATTGAGCGGCAGTTGCTCCTTTACTCCGTTGTCACTCTGATTGCAAAAGTGGAAGAAAACCAAAGAAAATTGCTAACTCTCGGCTCACTGACAAGAAGTACAACAATTTGGCTCTTAAAAATGCTCTTCGTTTTGTGTTTTGAAGAGGGATGAGACCCCTTTTTATAGTAGTTTTTGAGCTGGGATGATGTTATGCGCCCACATGAGAAAACACACTGGTTTTCATGTGGGCGCATGGTCCTGCTTTGGGCGCATAGTATGTAGGCGCATGCAGGCTGCGTGGTCGTGGGTTGATCGTGGTGCTGACGTGGCCGCATGCTTCGGTGCACGATTTTTTGTGGGGACTGACGTGGCTGTATGCTTCGGTGCATGTTTTGATCATGGTTTTGGCCGAGTCAGGGGATGTTTTGGCTTGGGCGCATAGCCCTGTTTCAGGCTATGCGCCCTCCTTCTGGGGGAGCTTGTCTTGGGCGCATATAGCTTCACAGGGTGATGGGCGCATAGGAGCTTCACAAGGTGACTTGGGAACATAGGAGCTTCACTTGGGCGCATATGTCCTTATTGGCTTGGGCGCATAAGGCTTTATTGCTGAAATTTTCATGCTTCTACAGTGTGATTGCTATCAACACGATTAGACACGGAGAACAGATATGGTAGTTCATACGTCTACTGAGATATTTCTTCGCCCGACACTAGCATTCATAGATTCAAGTCATGACATGTAAGATACACGAATCATGGTAAACACGATAAACACAATGTACGGAAATTACGGATCATAGATATCATGAATAAAATCTGTAAAACACTAATCACGTGTAGCAAAAGTGACATGAACACGATAGGAATATCTAAATCATAAAATTAAGATAATATCCAGAAATGAAAAGAAATTACTGCATGTACTTACCTGCAATCCAAGCTAAAAACTAGATCAAACTAGTGTCCAAGTCGATGCCCAGTGAACCTATATTAATTAATCAATAGAATCAATATTTAAGATTAAAACTACACATCTATATCCCTTAATTACTTTTTAAGAAAACTGAACATCTATATATAATTAAGAAAACCGAACATCTATATCCCTTAATTACTGCATGTAAAACTGAAGATATATATATATATATATATATATATATATATATATATATATATATATATATATAATAATAATAATAATAATAATAATAATAATAATAATAATTTTATAGAAAAAAATAATATATATAATACTTTAATGAAGCTGTATGCTATGCTAAATACTTGTATACCAGTACTCCTGCTAATACCCTCTTACCTATATTTCATCCCTAACACACTATATCCTTTAGTTACTCTTTCTAATTACCATTTATTTGTGATACCAAAACAAATTATCCCACTAGTGTATCATAGCATGCCATAGTCTACTGGCCATATCTTACTTCATCATACATGTACCCTAACTATACCATAACATACAGGTGTACCTACACCTATATATATATATATATATATATATATATATATATATATATATATATATATATATATATATTTTTATTATATATAAACTAAAGTCCATGGACTAAAGCCACCCAGCCGCCCCCGTTGGGACTCTAAGACTTTCCCTCTAACATGCCAGCGGTCTTACCGCTAGACTGCGAGCCATTATGGACTTTAGTTTATATATAAAAATATATATATATATATATACACGACGTCATCGTCTTCTCGGTATGAGACATGCCCTCTATCGGCATGGTCAAGAAGGTTCTGCACAGATACGAAGTTGCATCGGGCCAACAAGTTAACGGCGCCAAATGCTGTATATATGTTCATTCCTCTACTGAGCAAGACAGAAGGGCCACTCTCTCAGCTATTATCGGATTCGTCTCCCCCCCCCCCCCCCCCCCCCCCCCTCCCCCCCCCCCCCCCCCCCCCCCCCCCATCCTCTACCTGGGTTGCCCCTCATTCATGGCAAACGCAACTTTGGCATATTTATCCAAATTATAGAAAAGGTCAGGAAGCGCATAGCCAGGTGGCACAACCAACTGCTCTCCCTGGGAGGGAAGCTCATTCTGCTAAGACATGTTCCCTCGTCGATGCCTGTATACACTTTTGATGTATGCGGCCCCCGAAGAAGGTTCTCCTTTCTCTCGAAAGCAGCTTCGTTTCATTTTTCTGGAGATGGAGTAATGGCGTCCCCAAATGCCACTGGACGAGCTGACACAACATTTGCAGACCAACGACAGAGGGGGGGTCTGAGCATTCGTCGACTTTCGGAGGTCGTTCAGGCACTTTTTGTCAAGCTCTGGTGGAAGTTTCGCTCATAAATGTCACTATGGGCATCTTTTCTCCACACACACTACTGCTCCACCTCTCACCCCACCGTCTCAAAGGCCAACAACAATGCTTCCCATATTTGGCGGCGTCACCTCCGAGGCAAAAATCTGGGAGAGCAACATATCGCACTGGTTCAGGGGAACGGCGAGGCGGACGCCTACTGGGAGGCTTGGGTTACTGATGAACCCATCTGACACTATGACAACGCCAGCCCACCATTGCAGATCAAGCATCTGTTGATGAACGGGGATTGGGATTTCTCCATCATCGATGAACTTCTGGGTCCGGACGTGTCCGCGACCATTCTTGCTAGCGGCACCCGCGTGAACGACGCCGAAGACCAATGGAGGTGGAAGCCTGCTCCTGCTGGCTTCTCCACTCGGTCGGCATGGGAAACAATCAGGTAGCATCACCCCACAAAGGTTCAGTTTCAATCCATTTGGAACGGTTATTTGCCGACGAAGTGGTCCATTCTCCTTTCGGTTTGGTGGGAGGAAGAGAACCGCCATAATGTGCAGCTGATGTGCGACACAATCATTTGGGTCATCTTAAAAAATAGAAACAAGCAGCGCTACGAGGGACATTCGTACCCGATCGATTGGCTGATTAGAGAGGTTATGCTTCAAATGACCAAAGCCAGATCTAGATGTGCCCACAGATCGGGTGAATTCGCCGGACGGTCAATTTTTTAGTGGTAAGGTCGGGTGACCTATATGCATATGGGGGTATACTTTTTCATTTTGCGTAGGTATACTATTGTGGTTAGGTTGCGCCTTAGTTTCCTTTTGTTCTCGGGTTTGTTCCTCTAGGGTCGTTGTTACTCTAGGGGGCCTTTTGTCACCTCTTCTTAGGCTTTCTAATACGATGGCAGTTTAATATATATATATATATATATATATATATATATATATATATATATATATATATATATATATTTTTTTTTTTTTTTTTTTTTAATATATATATATATATAGAGGTAGGTATTATATCCTTATGATACCGACACACTAGGCTCACACCTGTAAGTTCTTCCTTGCAGGAAACTAATACCTTGCTGCTCCACATGTGTGTAACTCCTGGAACTGCAGATTAACCTACACTACACAGGTTACACCACACCCTTATCTAACCACACCCTACTATTAACTGGTCAAACCCCCACACACTAGGCAGCCCACACAGAGGGCACTGTCCTGTACTTGAACCTCGACTACCTACCAGTTAAACATCCTCTAATGCTGCTGCCAAATGCATTAAGTAGCAGCTACTTCTTTCTAGTTTCCTGCACACACTTGAGACATGTAGGAACTCACTCATACATCTAACATTGCTCATAGGGAAGCACACTGGCTCACCCACACTTATGCAGTTTACTTCTACATCAAACAGTTCTGCACAATTCTTGCACACCAGGTGCTAGCAGTTACTACCGCTACTAGTACATGTTGACCTGCACCACACCTTCTCTACTATACACACATGTGTGATATACATCACACAAAGTACAGGGAACCAGTGCAGTCGGAAGCACATACTGTTAGCTAATTGCACATAAGTATCCCCTTCCTAAAACTATAATTTCAACTTCCATTGAAGGTAACCCCAAACCCCTATCGCCCAAACTGCTGTTACCTAGTGCAACAAGAAGCACATACTGTTAGCTAATTACACACAAGTATCCCCTTCCTAAAACTACAATTTCAGCTTCCATTGAAGGTAACCCCAAACCCCTATCTAATTTCCTACACACCGCTATGATACACTCATACACACTTTCGCAGTAGGACAATTCCTTACATACTGCTGTCACGACTCGCACCTTGTTTAGGGGCACGAGCACGTGGGTACGTCCAGCCTACGTCGCAGTATCGACGGTAGAACGCTGTAAATGTCATCTAGAATATATAGAATCTAAGACACAATAATATAACCTGTCATCTACGTACGGAGGAATATAATCTCCACTCAATCACATAATCTAAGAAAGATAAGCACGATGATAAAGATAAAAATAAAGATGAAGTAAATAGTCTGAAATAGTGCCGAGCCACAATCACAAGTTCAGAATCCAAGACATAAAACAATATCCCAAATAAATACTACAAGTCTCAAAGTATCAAACTGGAATGTAATCCTGACAAAATCTAGGTAAACTAGGTCACTACTGGCGGTGCGTCCTCTACAAGCACCGGGTCCACAGGCAGGTCCTGGTCGTAGGCTCCATATATGCCAAACCCATAGTAGGTCAGGCAATCTGCATCTAAATCCTCTAAAAAACAACGGAGGTTATCCTGTCAGGATATGAGCAAGTACAAATACTAACAGCAGTTTCATGTGAATTGACAAATACTATAAGAGACAATTATAATGAAATACAAGATAAAATATCAAGACTCAAAGTAAAACAGTACAGGAGAACTGGATATCATGTCATGTATGAGATATAAGATAAAACTGGAATATAATCAGTGGAAAGTAATCGACGGTATGATGTAAACATAAAAAAAGTGCCATGAGATATTAGAGCGTTATGTGATCGGCTTGGATCAAGATCAGGCTGTTCCATTTGACCGGCTATGCACAGGTAGTATAATAGTGTAGGGATCAGGCCGGCCAAAATGGAAAGCTATGCACAAGTAGTATAAGGTCAGGCTACACTCTACGTGTGGTGAGGGTGGAGCTATGCACAAGTAATAAACAAGTAGGGGTAATGATCACATAACCTCTAATAACTCCCCATCCCCGGGTAGTATAATGAATCCAGACATGATAGGTCATGACACGGGATTCGAAGAGCAGAGGGCCAGGCCACTCCAAATCGGTGTCTATACAAGTATAGGAAACAATATCGAACAATGTACTCATATACCAGGTAAACCGGGAATGACATCTCATGACGAAATTCACGTATACTAGTCCGTATATTCTCGTGTCGAGAATCAAGTATAACACTACAACTGAATCGAATATAGTAGATATCATAGCAATGAAAACTATCAGAGAATGTACTTGCCTGTTGTCCTGAGCTGAGAAAATCGAATTACAAACCACTCAATGAGCCACGAACGGTCAACATCGCACAACAGTCTCCTAATGCTAAAATAGACATTACTAATGTTCTCAGGATGGTCAAATTAGCTAGAAATACCTATCCATAAGTCCAATTCTGGACACAGTGGCAAAACGATAATTTCGGGTCAAAATGGTGTCCGCCATTGGACCCACTTTGTATCGAAAAACGTGCCAGAACCTACAGTCTCTAAAGTTATCAAACTATATGTCTAAAGTTCCGGTTTGACGAGACAAATCCAACCGTATGTCCAAAGTTGGATTCCGGTGGGCCATCCACAAATTCGCCCGTTGGATCGGGTCGCAGGCCCGCCAAAATAGCATTCCGGTCGACCTTCTCAGAATCGGACCAAACTTGGTATATAGGACCAGAAAAATGATACGGTCATGTTGGCGCAAGTTTCGTCTCGATATGACGAGCGTGCAAAAAGTAATTGACAAATATGCAAAAGGCCGATACGGTAAATTTTAACGGATACGCATCAAATTCGTCACGCATACGCGACGAATTTGAATTCCGTCAAAGTCCAGACGTCCACGAAGTCGAAACGCACCTTTCGATACTTTCGGTTCGCGACCACGTCGCCCGGATTGACGGGACGGACGGTGCATCGGGACATTTTTCTAAAATTTTAGTTTTTGAAAACAGTTTTTTTCCTCCAACTTCACAAACCAATAACTTTCTGTATAGTGCATGAAATTTAATTATACAAAAAGGGTTTTAAAGCCCTATAGGTTGTCTACAAGTCTCTTTAGTCCGATTTTGAAAACTAGCAACAAGCTGGTCGCAAATCAGCCAAAAAGTTGGGATTTCGGGACAGTTTCTAACGTCGAATAAAACAAGTTTTCCTCGATTTTGGAACTTGTTTTTCGTTGCACATGATGCGAATCGGCACAAACTATTTGGAGGGAATGAAAGGTGTATAGGTTAGGATCATACCGGAAGAAACAAATCAAAAATCGATCGAGCGTGCGCAGCGAAACGTCGTTCCGAAGTCGGCTCCGCGGTGTTCGTTGCTGTTGTCAAACACGCGTGTGTGCGCACGTGTTCCGGCCACCGACGGCAGCTCCGACGGTCGTGGTGGCGGCGCTGGGTCGTCGGGAAGGCGGCGGGGGTGTGTCGGCTAGGATTATGGTTTTGTAAAAATCTCTCTCCCTCTCTCTATCGATATATATATAGTATATGGCGTGTCGGGTTCGGTTTTGTTCGGTTTAATCGGAAGGGGGGTTCGGCTTGGGTTGTTGTTGTTGCTTGTGTGTGTGCGTTTGTTTGGGTTTCTATTTTGACTTTCCTATTTGATTTTGACTTTTTATTCTTCTTTTTATTCTTTTTTAATGCTTTTAATACTTTATATATATATATATATATATATATATATATATATATATATATATATATATATATAGACACACACACACATACACACACACACACATACATACATACATACATACATACATAAATACATACATACATACATACACATATTATATTTATTTAAAACTATTTTATTCCCTTTCTATATATAAATAATAAATATACATATATATATATATATATATATATATATATATATATATATATATATTATATATATTTTATATAATATATATATATATATATATATATTATATAAATATATATAATATATATATATATATATATATATATATATATATATATATATATATATATATATATATATATATATATATATATATATAATCTTAATTTCTTTATAAATAAAACAAATATTTTACATTCTATATTTATTTAATAAATTAAAGATTTTTATAAATAAAAACTCTATTGAACATGTATATATCTATATCAACAAAAATACCAATTTAATTAATAATGTAAAAACACTAGCAATAATAATTTAAATAATATTAAAATAATGAAATAATGTAAATGACCATATTAGCCCTATTCAGAAAGTAGGGGTGACAAATCTACCCTCCTAAAAAAATTTTGTCCTCAAAATTAGAGCAAACTAGCACAATAACAGTAGCAAGAATAAAGAAAAAAATACCTCAAGGCTCGAAGAGATAAGGGTAACGCTCCCGCATCTCGTCCTTCCTCTCCCAGGGAGACTCTCCTGGAGAGTGATGCCTCCATACGACACAAACCAAAGGAATAACTTGGTTCCGGAGCACCTTCTCACGATGATCCAGAATCTCCACAGGCTGCTCTGGATAGTGGAGAGTAGGCCCCACCTCTAACTCGGAGTGATCCAATACGTGACTAGGGTCTGCCACGTACCGTCTCAACTGCGACACATGGAACACGTTATGGACTCCCTCGAGCGTAGGCGGCAAGTCTAGTCGATAGGCCACTACACCGATCCTTCAAGAATAGTGAAAGGTCCGATGAAGCGCGGACTAAGCTTTCCGCCTCGGCCAAAATGAATCGTATCCCGTGTCAAAGAAATCCTCAGGAACACCGTACCGCCAACCTAGACACAAGACAAGACTCAATACAAGATCCTAAAGCAACAATCACAAGCAAGCACAAACAGAAAACTGATACTAACCTCGAACTCTAACGGTCTCCGGTGGCTATCGGCCCAATGCCGCTGTCTATCATGAGCCACCCGAAGTCTATCCCTGATCAACTTAACCTTCTCTGCTGCATCCACCACCATCTTCGGGCCAAGCAAAACTCTCTCACCGATATCGTCCCATGATAAAGGAGTGCAACATCTCCGTCCGTATAGAGCCTCAAACGGTGACATCTCTATACTGGCCTGATAGCTGTTGTTGTAAGCAAACTCTACCAGGTGAAGATGGTCCTCACAAGATCCCCCAAAATCTAACACACAAGTACGAAGCATATCCTCGAGTGTCTGGATGGTCCTCTCTAACTGTCCGTCCGTCTGGGGGTGATACACGGTATTGAACTTGAGCTGGGTGCCCAAGCTAGTTTGCAAACTCCTCCATAAGTGGAAAGTGAAACGACTATCCCGATCCGAGACTATGCTTACCGGAACTCCGTACAATCTGACTATCTGTCGCACATACATCTCTGCCAGCTTCTCCGTAGATAGTCCCACCTTGAAAGGTAAAAAGTGGGCCGATTTGGTCAATCTATCAACGATGACCCAAATCGCGTCTTTTTCTCCTGAAGATCGTGGAAGTCCAGATACAAAGTCCATAGTGATGTGCTCCCACTTCCACTCTGAAATGGGTAGTGGTTGAAGCAGACCACCTGGCCTCTGTCTTTCGGCTTTTACCTGCTGGCACACTAAGCATCGAGATACAAACTGAGCTGCCTCTCGCTTCATGCTATACCACCATACGTGCTCCCTCAGGTCTCTGTACATCATGTTGGCTCCAGGATGCATAGGGTACTGGGAACGATGCGCTTCCTGTAGAATCTCCTCCCGATGCTCTCCACTCGGAATGCACAATCTAGAACCGTGCCTCAGCGACCCATCTTTGGCTATAGAGAAATCGTCTAGCAATCCTGTCTGCACCTGCTCCCTGATGCTCCTCAGGGCCACGTCATTAAACTGTGATGATGTGACTCTGTCCATCAATGCAGACTGAATCTATAAACCCCATATTTGAACCTCCATGCCCGGAACGATCACCTCGATACCCAAACTTTTTAGATCGGCCAATAGATGACGATCTGTCGCCAAATACATAGCGACTGGATACCTGTTCAAGGCATCTGCAACTACGTTGACCTTTCCTGGATGGTACTACAACTAGATATCGAAGTCCTTCATCAGTTCAAGCCACCTCCTCTGCCTCATGTTCAATTTCTTTTGGGTAAACACATACTTCAAGCTCTTGTGATCTGTGAAGATCTCAACTTACTGGCACACTCTATCCAGGATACTATACTACACTTATGGGATACTACCTTATATTGTCTTCCTCAAATGAATACGGGTAAATAAGTAGCATGCGGGGCTCAGTTGAATGGGACACAAGTGTTATGTGGGTAGTAGGCTTATTGTGGGTCATGTCCATATTTTAGGTCAACAAGTTTGGGTCGAAATGGTGCCCCCAATTCGAGTCGGAAATAAAAGTGACTTCATGGGGTGAATCAAGATTGGGCCTTGTGTCAGGAAGGTCGTGTGATAAAATGAAGCACAAGATGGTGTGCCTGAGTTGGACACGAAGTTCATGGGCGTAGGGTGTCTTGTCTAGATCATGCATATGAAGTTGGTTTTGAGAAAACAACTAGTCTTGTGCTCCTGAATTAAAAGTCATGGCAATGTACATATGATAATCATGAATAAAAGTGGGAATGGTCAATGGCCTAAATTAATTCGAAAGTTGTACGATACAAAGATATTACAAGAGAACGAGTTTGAGTGGGACATGATATATCAAAATGAAGATAATCTTGTCTACTACAAACTCATGAAGGAAGTTTCCAGAGATTGACATCTCTGACGCTCCAGAAATCAAAGTCACGGAAGAACATTCGTGTATCTAGGATACTCTCTCCAGGGTGTCTACCCAAGTCTTGACGCCGTCTACACAAGGCACTAACTCATCTATATGATACTTGGATGATACTTCTATACTTAGGTTACTCATGTCCCTCATCTAACTAGTGACTTAAAATGTTGGTGCCTAAACCTCTATAACACTTGAAATACTCTGGCTATTGCTACTAGGGTACTCCTCTTATTCTGGCACCTGGTGCAACTCCTACCTTAACACTCATTAATCACTCTAAGGTTCTCATCTATATTTAATTATCAAAAATTATATACAATACTTTCTAACCATACTCTAAACTATTAACACAATTACTCAAGGACACAGAACAATTGCAAATCACCAAGCCATCACACTACAAAGAACATGGAATGAAATAAGAATCTAGAAGGACCTGGACTAAAGAACCGAAAGTATCCTTACTCCTAAGCTAATTGAGGATGGAATAAAATCTATAATAACAGAAGTGAAATGATAGAGATGACATGTTAGGACCCTTCTCAAGATACAATCTGATAATCATACACGTCTGTCCTAAATCATGGTACTCAGAATCCTCGCCACGCCAGTAAGCAAGGCTGCGATAAACGGTAGATTCCATAACTAGGTATGCACCTCTATAATCATTTCGTCTGGAATCTTCGCCACGCCGACTAGTATAGCTGCAAGAAATCTCAAATGTCATGACCAAGATATGTACATCCGAATTCAGGTCTCTACGTTTCTGCAACGTCGGCTAATATAGCTGCGATAAACTCCAGGTTTCATAACTAAGTAGACGTTTTACCTTCTCGGTTATTTTTGTCAACATATGTTATCAGAAGATACCGTAACTCAGGCCATAAAATTCATCTCGATATGAAAAATCAAAATCAACGATGATCCATCAAAATCAAATTTAATAACAAGGAGCAAGGGTGGACATAAACAAGAGAAAAAGATTTCAAATTGACGTTCACCCAAGATTCTCAAGGGTCGTCCCAGGAATCTCTCAAAAGTCCTAAGCAAAGAGATCAATATGTCACATGATAGGATATCATCAAGGAAGGACAATTTATTTCGAAATGCAAGAAGAGTTTGTCATGGTAATCAAAAGATTAGAATTTTCCTGATATGTGAGTGAGTAACTCCTATCATAACCTAAAACCTATATCCTAAGAGCAGGATCGTAATTAGTACTCTAAGTCGAGTACCATTACGAAATCGTACTAGTTGCGACTCTGACCTGCATGGGCCACCATAAAAATGTGTCACGACCTGCACCTTGTTTAGGGGTACGAGCACGTGGGTACGTCCAGCCTACATCGCAGTATCGACGGTAGAATGCTGTAAAGGTCATCTAGAGTATATAGAATCTAAGACACAATAATATAACCTGTCATCTCCGTACGGAGGAGTATAATCTCCACTCAATCACATAATCTAAGGAAGATAAGCACGATGATAAAGATAAAAATAAAGATGAAGTAAATAGTCTAAAATAGTGCCGAGCCACAATCACAAGTTCAGAATCCAAGACATAAAACAATATCCCAAATAAATAATACAAGTCTCAAAGTATCAAACTGGAATGTAATCCTGACAAAATCTAGGTAAACTAGGTCACTACTGGCGGTGCGTCCTCTACGAGCACCGGGTCCACAGGTAGGTCCTGGTCGTAGGCTCCATCTATGCCAAACCTATAGTAGGTTAGGCAATCTGCATCTAAATTCTCTGAAAAATAACGGGAGTTATCCTGTCAGGATATGAGCAAGTACAAACACTAACAGCAGTTCCATGTGAATTGACAAATACTATAAGAGACAATTATAACGAAATACAAGATAAAATATCAAGACTGAAAGTAAAACAATATAGGAGAACTCGATATCATGTCATGTATGAGATATAAGATAAAATTGGAATATAATCAGTAG